>JARQSW010000635.1:571380-682997 GCA_030142375.1 Calameuta pallipes
GCAACTCGGTACGTCGAGACTATCTCCCCACGGCAGATTCGAGCACCTCGACCTCCACTAATCCTTAACGAAATCTTGCGAGAGCCTTAGCATATCTGCGCTAACCAATCCGAGAGCCTAGTTTCTGATCAGGGTGGTGACCCGAAGGGAGCCGGAAACGAGAACGATATCTGTATCGGTAACCGGAGTCGCCTTGTGATCGTGAGTCGAAAAATCACGTCACAATATATAGTGTGACATGATTTTTCGACTCACGGTCCCCTTCTTGCTCTCTGGTTCCCATCGAGTCGCCACCCTGCTCAGAAGCTACGTTCTTGGGTTCATTCGTACGGCTACGCCAATGCTCTCGAAGAGATTTTTTATTGTTTAGTCCCGACGAAGACGTCTCCACGGACTGGCAGAGGTCCGGATGAGATACCGGCACCCCGTTCGAGAGAGGCAAAGGGTTGTAGAGCGGGCGGAGATAAGATTTTTGATATGGTTAAGAGCAAGAACCCCCTGACCCAAGTTGAAGATGTGGTGCCCAGGTGTCGCCCCATGTCTTGGGGAAGCGGCCCTGAAGGATCTCCAAGAGTTACGTACGGATTCGCTAAGGATCGCTCTCGATATAGTTTAAAGGGACGACTCGAGGAAAAGGATAAGAGTTATCGGCTATAAGGAATTCGACCAATCAAAATTATTAGTTCCCAAATTTGACTATTGTCAAAATCAGTCTGTCTTGGGACACCGATCGAGGTTCCTCAAGCTGCGTTGCGCTCCCGTGCTATCTGTTGATAGTTTTTTTAGCCGAGTTTTCTATGCGGCATCGAAAGTTCATACGTTGCTCTCGCTATATTCAGAAAATCCTATAGATTTTCTGGGCGTCTTTCGGAGATGCAGTGCTGGGCTGTAGTGCAGCATCCACCTGAGTGTCCCTGAGGACTCCCAATTTATTATTTGGTGAAGGGATTTCGATTTTATAGCTCGGATTCGTTCTGCTACGTTCTTGATATAATTGCTCTATGTTTCCGGCACTATTTACTTGACGCTTACTCCGACCCTCTCGACCTCAACCTAGCAGCTTGAGCGGCTGTGCATTTCCGCAACCGTCCGCTCCCGTTCGTGCATTCAGTTACGTTTCCCGATTTTACGCGACCCCAAAGATCGACAAGAGCCACTAAGCTATCGTCCCTTCTGATAGGTTCCGTCAGAGCTCTTGTTTTGGCGGAGTTAGGACTGTTTCATCCCAACTACCAGATCATACCGAATTGTCAGTTCCCGGTGATACATGGAAGAGCAATGAAAATGGTGTGTTCTTCACTTTCAGAGTTGGTAAGAACTTCCTAACCCAACCGAACCCTAAATAAGTAATATCAATATAGCTAGAGACCTTAAATTCTTCGGTCGAGCACATAAATGCTTTTATTGCTTAGTAAATTGTTCGATAGTAAAATCTTGAACGAGCAAGTACAGATTGGTTTAGTCAGTAATAACAAAGTAAGACGACTAACTCCTCTAATTATTAAGATGGACGTCTTGAAAGCACGAAACGGAAGCTATTTGGTGTATTATGTAAAACTGACGTCACCTCCCTTCTTGGTATTGGATTCTTGGTATTGCCGAGATAAAATTGTGAATCCCGTTATTTACGTGTTAAAAAAAGACACCTAAAATATAGAAAAAAAAGCTGCAACAGCGCCGTGTCATTTGTCGATGAGAAAACTGCGAAACTTCTCTGACTGTGACTCACCAATCAGCGTCGGCTATTTGTGCAATAATTGCATCCTTCGGCAAAATCGAAAGATGATTGATGAAAGGACTCGAGAAGCAGACGCAAAGAAACGGGCCCTGGGTTAATTGATTACGTGATAGCGCAAGATCACGGAATCGGCCAGTAAAATTGATTTTCATTCATTTTGCTTGACTCCCGATAATCTGACGTCATACCGTGTTGCAACGTCGATTATTCGTATCATAAAAGTGAACGAAGCCCGTCGTCACCAATGCACGCTGCCTTAATGATATTAAATTGTTAAAAGATTCGACACGTCAATAATTTTCAGTGACGCGGTAAGAAAAAGTGCTTGATACACGATTCTGCCGGCAGATGGCGGCATGTCCTTCTGAAAAGTTACTATGACGCAGGTACCTAGTTCGATTCTAGGGAATTGACTCGTTAATGCCTTACGACAGGGAGTTATGGCAGCACGCCATCTAGTGTTACAGGTGCTGCCACGTCCTCCCACTTGGGTGGACAGTTTCGCTACTAACGAGATTAATATCCCCGATCAATGTATCACATTTTATAATCGAGCTACGTATAAGTGGAGAGTTGAGATAAATGCCGAGAAATCAAAGGAGAAAAAAGACTCGACTCGTTTGAACTTAATAACAAGAGGTCGCTGGCGTCGTATTACCTAGTTCAGCCAACTTCATTGCGTCGCTACGATTTCATTAAATCATACCTAACCTATTAATTGTATCCCAAGTGAAATACAGATATCAGGTAAGGGCACGCTGTCAAATCATTCAGCGTTAACGATCTTAGTAGTTGTAACACGGGAGCAATAGTAAATGCGATTGATTGCCAAACACGGAAGTTTAGTCGTGGTCAGATAAGTAATTAGTAATTAACAGCGAGAGTTGGCTTGAGACGATGAAAAAAACAAGTCAATTAACCGCGATTGGCAAATAACTACAGAAATAAATGTGACTGCGCGGTATATGAGGGTTGGAGGGAATGAAAGTGAAATTAGCTCAAAGTTATGACACGCAGAGATCACTGAACTATAATTCACCCCGACTTCTTTATATCGTGACCTAGGCGGCTGCAAGTGGTTGAGTATTAATTAATGCAACAAATTAAGGCAACACGGTATATACGCTTCATTGAACATAATCAAACGTTACACGTACGCTATATTGATCCAAGTGTAACGTAACTAGTTTATTATTATAAAAAAGAGATCCACGTAGTTCGCGTCATCCGCCACTAGATGTCACTGCATACCGAATCACCCGTCCTTACCTACGTTCAAACGTAACCTCACCGGAATTTATTATTTCAATCGTCCACGTTACTTCCTACGAATTAGAAGTCAGTGCGCCAATATCGCATAGGTGCTTCGTGCTATACAGCAATAGACTGTGCTAAAGTACCAAGCCGTGTTTGCCTGTCCAGTCCCAGCATTCCCAACGTATTCATTCCGCCCCAGATAAATATTATCCAAGCATAATGACCGGTGAGCATACATTTCTGTACATGGATACGTTTGCTTTGGTCTTGATCACTTATTGAGAAATATAGTGCAGAATATAATGCGAGCTCGCACTAGATCATACGTGAATGAATCCAGTCGAGTATGCGGTTACGTTTACTTTGCTATATTTTATAACATATCTTTTTATTCCTCGATGACAAATCCAATGACCGTCGTGTGCTAATATTTCCAGTTGTCCATTTTTTCCCAGATTACACTTCAACCTCTGTAAATACAAGCACCGTAACGACCTTACGCGCACAGCAGCAGCCAATGATTAGGAGATTAAGGACGCGCGTCTCGTCCGATTCCTCTGCCTCTTCCGCCTCTTTTCTTCCCCTTCCCACCCTTTTTTCCCTTTCATCTTCTTCATGCCGGAGAGAGAATACACGCCAAGATAATGACGGTGAATTAATGATTGTCTGGTAGCACCAGAGAGGGTTGGCAGTGCCGTGCGAGCCTGTCCCACCAAGGATTCTCACTCTAAAATAATTTTCCGGACTTATTACCTGAGTAAAAAAAAATTTTTGTTTTTTTTTCCAAAACTCCAAAGTAACACCACTCATCCGTTACGTTATGACGCAAGGGGTCGTTTGAGATTTGAAAAATATCCTACCACGTTCCCCGTCGTTCGGTAACGACTGACTGCTGTAACGGCGACGGTATCGATGAGATCGGCGGAAGAATAGCATAGTCACACAAGGCGCTTCAGGCCCAAGTGAAGTTAACCGGTCGATCCTGAGGTTGTGAAGTAGAAGCAAGGTAGGTCGGCAGGTAGGTAGGTAGGTAGGCACTCGGGCGCGTGTGGTCCAGCACTGTCTGACGCGCTTTGTCAAATACTTGATATCATTAGATTTAACGACCTCGGCTCCGGCGGCTCATGCCGTGTCACTGGCTCCTGCCACGGCGGCGCCCTTTCATCTTCCTTAACCAGCACTCCTATATACCGAGCATCAGGCATATGCGAGTAGGTATAAACTCTAAGTATTCCGCCACGCGGTGAGCATCGAACTGCGCCGTCCTGGACCGACTGTTACTCTCTCGCTCTTGTTACTCTCCCTCGACCATTGACTTCGCCTTTACTCTCGCCGGCTCCATACCTCTTTCTCTTTCTACCTCACCTCCACCTTCATCTACCCGCTTTACTAACTCGATTGTTCCTACAACAAAGACGCTCTTTCACGTTTTGTGGTCCGACGCACAATCCCCTCTGCCACCGGGACGTCTTTGTCGTAAGGAACGCGCGAAAGGGAGCGGAAACGATCGCTAATTGTCTCATTTTTATATCTTTTAACATTTAATTAGTTCACGTTTATTCGTCAGTCACCTAGTCGTGTGGAGTATGAACGGTTTGTATGTAGGACTATATTTTTTGCTGTCATGGCCAATCCTTTTATTTTTGACATATTATTTATAGTATAAAAAATAATTTTTTATTATAATATATTCAGCTGTGTGTTAGATATGATAATTCTAGGGAGTATGTTGTTTTAATTGTCGTTTCATTGGCGTTCAATTCGAATGGGCAGTTGCGACCATTATTTTAGGTTTCACATGTGTGGAGTAATGTGTGATTACAAGTACATGATGTCATTTTGTGATAGCAACTGCAGCGACTGTCATCCTGAAATCTCGTACAATCAATAGCGACAAAAAATACCTAGGCTCTCGATCTACAATTTATTGCAAACGCGTAGAGCGCGCGGAACTTGCAGTGAGGCTTCATTCCGTCGTTTTTACAGACGATCGTCGACTTAGAAACGCGGACAAGAAGAAGGCCAATTACAGTGATAAAACAAAATCCTCCCTAGTCCCTATAAAACGCGCCAACCAGTAGCAAATGCCCGAAGTACTGATCATTGATTTTCATTGTAAGAATAATCTCCGAGCTATGAATCGTTAACGGCGATATTAGTAACTCGTAGCTCGTAAAAAACATGTACTCGGTACTGTCAGCACTAATGCTGAATAACGTGCTGTGTGTACTAATTCATACGTAGATAGTGAATAACCGAAATATTATTGACAAGGACGCTTAAGGAACGGACGCTAATATTTTTGTCATTCACAAATAAGGATAGTTGAAGGGACTAATAATCAAACGGATTCGTAAGAAGAAACATACGTTTTTTCTTGGACTCCTCATGCATACCTCCGGGTGTCGTAGCTCCTGAATTATGGTGGTGGAGGGCCAGACTATCTTGTGGATGGGAGTGAATGGCGGCGAGGGCACTTCCGGCAGGATCACCCGGGTTCACACCGACACCAACCCCTAGATGAAGTGCGCCATGCTGCGTCGTGTGTGCCGGAAGCTCCATGCTGATCATAGCACGCCACCCTCCTTCCGCCAATCCTCTCCTACCACCTCCTCCTCCTCCTCCCACCGCCTCCTCCTCCGAATCAGACAGCACCTCGTCGACACCGACGAGGTGTCTCTCCAATCTTCTGCTTTCTTCTGAAACAAACGAATTACCTTTAAATTTTGACCTTTTTGTGAATGTACTATATCTCGATCTCGCCTATTAAAAAAAAATGATCTCATTGACATCGGCAGATAACATGATCGATTTTTAAAAATTTTCATCTCAAAGTTCGATCGTTGAAATGTGTTTTTTTAAATGACGCCAGTTGTCAAACAAAAATTTGATGATCTTAATGTCGGATTTTGGTAATCTGAATTACAGCAACCATATAGCTCTGATATATTCTAATGATAAGGAGAACCATTCGTAATGTATCTTTATATCGTGTATACATAGTGCATACAATGGAGCAGAACACAAATAGCATGGAGTAGCAAGCGTCCCGATGTCTGTTCCGATACGCGGAACTGTCAGCAGTCTATGAAAACGTTTTAATCTCTGGTACACTGTTAGGTTAGGTTGGATACTAGGAACGAGACAGCAAAGACCAGATTCGTACCGCTCCGCCTTACACGCATCCCAAGATCAATCCTTCACCATCCTTTACAAACATTGACGATCCCAGGGAGGTCCATTGAAACGCCTGGAGGCTGGAACTAGGTTTACCAATTATGTTATCTGTCACTGTAACGGGCTACTACACGAGCATTCGAGATAAATATAAATCTTTCGTCTGACAAAGGGGAACATCGTATTATCTCATTTCTCATTCCTCATTTCCGAGTCATTTTTATTACTCGAATGAGACACGAGTGTACATATATTCCATTCGAATTATCTAGAATCCTTAATCTTACCGTTAATGACCCCCCGAGATCGTGACTTATAGTCACACATGTTCCACGCCTTTCGTATCTGTATTATACACCCGAGACGATATTTTTCCACATACGACAGTACAGAGAATTAAGAATTATCGATATTCAAAATTGACAATGAGGATCTTCATGAAAAAAAAAGTAGTCTGACTATCGTATGTGATTGTTATGGCATCGAAATTTTTCAAGTTTTCCAATACCCTTGGACTCTTCATTCATTAGACAAAGTCTTAGAGGATCACATAACCAGATCCTTATGAACAGATGCAGTGTGGTGCAACCAGCGAGCGTCAGCAGGGATAGGCAGCAGCGTGTATTTCGTGGTAAAAATAAAACACGGTGGTCCACGGTACCAATTGCTTTTGCTACGCTTTTTATGCCCGAAGTAGGTAATTTCTTCGTCCCTTTCTACGTAATGGGTTCCCGGGTGATCTTTTTTGCTTATTATGAGAACGGTGGACTGAGGATGGCTGACTCTGGCTGACTAGTTGCCTGGCTGCCTAGCCGGCTGGATGGATGGCTGGATGAATGAAAGGATGAATGAAGTGTAATTTTGTTGTTGCAGTAGGCGGCACTGGTGCCCGCGATCGCTCTTAGCAGAGAAGTGGCCTAACCCGAAGTGCTCTTGACTCGTAACGATTATCTCGACACCCGAGGGACTCGGACTGACACCTATTTTCGACGTACGGGTCGCTCCTGACTCCGGTAAGAACATCTTGGTCAAAAGGAGTCAAGTAGCGACCAAGGTCTTTGCGACACCTAACTCAAGCTTGCACGAGAACAAGTGCCACTTGTATGATGGTTCTCTTCCCTTTTCAGAGTCCATTAGACATGCCTCCACCAGAAACGACCTCTAGGAATCGTTTGGACTTAACTTGAAACGGCAGAATGAAGCAGCAAGGCACATGCTGAGGAATGTAACTAGTCCACGCCGCACTTCAATTTTCTAAGCTTTAGCTGAGGAAATGGTACTGCGTCCGAACCCATAGTTGAATTTACTTTGAGAGAATATTAGGGCCCTGGTATACAGTCGATACTCTCTCACCAGGATATACGTATTACGGGAGGCGCCATTTTCTCAGTTAGAGAGTGAGAGTGTACCAGAAGAAGTCTATACCGAGGTTGGCCGATTAGGCACTAAGGTATACTGCTAGGTATACCTAGAGATGAGCCTAATGGAGCCTGGAATGTAACGAGTACAGAGCGTAAACGAGGCTGAGATTGCAAATGCTTGTAAAGCGCAAGAGCAGACGCCAGCCGGCATCATAACCGTAGCCGACCTTCGAACGGTTAACCCAACCTAAGTAAAGTAAAGTGGGTGAGTGAATGAGTAGGTATAAATACGTAAAGACCAAGCTGATTCCTAGTCGTCTTGTCTCTACTACCGTGGGAGTGAACATGTACTTGGGTGGCAAGACAAGCGCGATGCAAAATCATTGTTTATGAGCCCTTCAGCATTGGGTACTTTACTAACTACCATCGAATACCTCATGGCTTCAGTCGGAGACTCTCCGAGCTCTGAGAGTCTAGATATTGTAGGTTATGTTAGGCTTTGAAGAAAGTTCTTTTAGATATATACTATATATATACATATACACTATATATACTATATATGCATGTTCAAATGGTAGAAGGACTTTGGTCTTTCGTGGTAAAAATGCAAAAGTATTCTTACAAAATAAAATGGATATAAAATATGGGAACCCGGACAATGGTGTTAGGTTAGGTTAGGTTAGGTTAGGTATTCCGGCAACGTAAAAGAAAACAAGTCCATCGCAAGTAGCGTCTTAGCGATGATTCATGCAATGTTCTTACGTAAATAGTAATAGGGCCCTGGCGTAGCTGCCGGTTTAGTGGCACTTGGTATAGCAACGTGGTAAACTGGGAGTCCGATCCTCCACTTGGTCCAAGTAGTCAGGACGTGCCTTCATCCTCGACTTCCATTTCATTCTCCTCCTTCCTCTTCGTGAACCCCTAACTCGCGTAATGGCGGCACTCAAAGCTTAACAACGCGTGACAATATGCATCAAGGAATTGCTCGAGCGCGGAACAACCAGCAGCTTCTGGATGCTCAGGTACGATCCGGCCAATACGGATGATCGGATCGTTCGGGTTGGGCCTGGTAGACTCGTAATATACATTATGCAACTCTTCGCTCCATAAACGAACACGCGCGTCAGGAATTCGACTTGGAATCCCAGGACGTCCAATTACTCGTGCATCAATCCTTCAGAATTCAGATGTATACCATAGTGGCTCCCACATAGAGACCACTTCGTTCAAACCGATTGAAGGATTTATCAGTTGCCAGTTTTTTTTTTTCATTCGTCTTCTTCATTTTTATCCGTCACGGACAGTCGCCTGGAATGCCGCAAGGATTCCCTGATTTTACATAGAAGCCATGGGAACTCTTTAGCCGGGACCGTTCTTCAACTTCGATTTCAGCGTCCGCCATCCGTCCCGACGTCTATAAGTCCTGAGAGAGTCGGCGAGCTTCGAGAGTATAACGGCACTGTAGTTTGACGAGCAATCCGAGCGTGGCAACAGGTGTCGCTCTCTAGTCGAGCGTGTCAAAACGTCAACCGATCGAGAAAACCTAATCGCTCTCGCTTCGTTAATTGCATAACGATCAATTCCCTTGGAATCGCATTGCAAGAAAACATTAATACGCGCACGGGAAGTAATTGTCGTCGAGACGAATTAACTCTCCGAATTGTGCTCTCTGTCGGAGTCGATCCTACTTTAGCATAATAATCAAATTTTTCATAATTGGCACAGTATATATTTTTTTACTCAAAATTAAAAATATACATATACATATCTGGAATTGCTCGTTAACCCCATTAAACGTACTTGGCGGGTATTAACCGCGTCTTATGCATGCGATACGACGTAACCGGTGCGCATGCGCACATGTACATACCATACTGTGTCTATAAGTTACGTGCATACCGACGCTATCCAGCGCGATGGCGTCCTGTTAATAAATAATACAAAAAAATTGTTCAGGCTATTGGAGCATATCAAACGCCAACCTACGTGTATCGATAAGCATTATGAGTACTTAAAGCACCGAGAGGCTGTCAGGTATCAGGTTTGCGTCGGGTGGGTCAAGTAATTCCAGTTTTCAGTAGCACCGAAGGCGGCGTCGTCGTCGCTCAAGTGGCTCAAGTATAGTAACGGCTCTGGCGGCCGTGTGTCTGTGCGTCGGTAAAGGGGAACAGAAGGATGAGAATAAATGACTTTTGAAGAGCCACCTGTGCTGGTGGCGCGTGCCACCGACTAATCCCAAGATCCATCCTTACGGTCCCGACCAATCCCGACCAGTTCCGACCTATCCCGATCCATCTCGTGCGAGAAGGTATAGGCATCGGTAGCTAACAGGTATAAAGCAGTATCAACCCTCTGATCAGCACGCAGACCACCTGCTTACGGCATCCTATCTTTCTTCCTTCCGACTTCTGACCAACGTCCCGAATATATCTACATAAAGAGCAGCTCCCGTATCCTCCCATACCGAGAAAGGGCCGAAAGTGTCCGAGAGATGCCGATCGCTGACCGATCCGATCTCGATTAAATTGAACATTGACAACAGACCCTTGGGATCGTTAATTAACCTCATATATATATATATATATATACGTATATAGATCCTTTATCAAAAGTAAACATAGCCGATATCTTTTTATAGCTCAATTAGATAATCATCTCTCAAAATTGGCAATCCCGCTCGATCCTAATGCAAAAAATAAATGCATGAATCATCTACTCGTATGTATAAGTGCATTCGAATGCATTATAATGGTATGAGCTATGTATTATAGGCTTGCGGTGCATTTATGAGAAATGTCAGTAATATAAACGATATCATCGATCTGCGTAATACCACCCCATTAATGTCGTTAATAGTTGGTTTTGTTTTTTATAAAAAAAAATGTTCAAACCTATCCAACTCCGCGGTCTCGCTTCGGTAAGAATCAATCAGACAGTTATTTAATCGACGGAGGCTCAATAATTACAAAGCCAATCGGATATCGAATCGAGATCTCAGCTTAATGGCCGTGTTCGTTACCGTGAATAAACTTCGGTGAGTTGCAGTTGGACGTTGTAAAGGTGGTAGGTAGGTAGGTACAACATGCCGTTGTGAAAATATAATAACCTGGAGGTAGCGACTCGTGGCGACCCTGTTGCTCTTCCTTCTGGTTATGACGGTCGTGATCGATGAGCGATGTTGGCAGAATTGCTCGACTCTACGATTGTAAAGCGATGTAAATTCGCAGTTCTTCAACACTTCGACTGCACGACTGTTGAGAATTTTCAGATGGAGGCTGTCGGTAGTGGAAAGAAATTGCTATGCAGGAAGCAATGTTCTTTCTGGGGAATTAGGTACTGGGTAATCAGAGAATTTATTTCGTATCTTTACATTGGTAAGACCGAGTGAGCGTTTCAAGGAGTATTCTTAAGTGAGATAGTCGGACGTAAAATTAAGTTTATACTTAATAAGAGCGGGGGAAAAAAGGAAGAAAAAAAAGATAAAGCATAAAGTTTAGGGAGCAACGATTCTGCATCGCCTGAAATCGCTTCTTAACTGCCAACTTCACGTTGCTGTCCAATTTTTCTAGTATTCTAGTTATAGATATACGTCGTCACGAAACTTTATTGAATGAACGGGTTTTTCATTGGGATATCACCGTTATTCATGCTAATAGCGTCGCGACGAGCCCGGATAGACGCTCGAGTGTGACGGCACGTTACGAATGGCACGTTGGACTCGGTGCGTTTTGCGTTTTACGGACGGCGATAAGCCCTGAGATGCGTTGAGAAACGCATTATGCACGGCAACAATTCCAGAACGAAGTTTCGACATTATTATTCATTCCTTCGAGTTTGTCGATTAAAAGTTAAAATTATTCAAGGTCGATGTATTTTTATAAAAATAAATGTTTTGAGGTAGAAACAATTTTTTTTTGTTTACAACAAACACATTTCTACAACATTGTAATCGTTGCTACGGGTAACCCGGCATAAGGTATTGACGTGGTACGACACTCGACCTATATATATAGTAATACACGTAAAGGTAAATTCAGCCACAAAAATAGTCACGATTGCGTTACACGTTACTGACACACTTTATCCGCATTCCCGATTTTTATTAACTTTTATATTCGCCTCGGCTAACGGTCGAAGCGGCACACGGAGTCGGCTGGACCACTGATAAATTCAGTGGATTGATGCTCTTATTGTGTTTCGAGACCTCGCGATAACAATGCCTCGATCGATTGGTACCGATCAGCTGGATAATCGGTGGATTATACACGCGCGTAACTGTAACCTGTAACATCCTCAATTCCAGCATCTATTTGTGTAGAATCATCCCGTGCACGTATGCCTACATGTAACAAACCACTACAAGTCCACGTTCTTTATTGTCCTTTACTATCCATCGTTCCTTTGTCCTTCTTCTTCCTACTCCCTTACTTCCACCGCTGTTCAAGTCAAGTTCTTTCGTCAGAGATGAAGGATCCAGCGGCGCTAGTCGATGCCACCTTCCAGTACTCCAGTTTTCTGACCCGTTCGCGCACTCACACGCAGCTGAAATTACCGTCCGTGTCTCCTGGAAATACAATCCCTTTTCCTGCTCACGCGAATTCGTCGAACTGCAATCCTAATCTCATACACACACACACACATATATATATATATATATATCCTATTTATAAGACATAATATCGGGCACTCCTTTTTCATACCGGTACCCATAAAAACGGTAGATACACAGTCGAACGTCTTCATTGAAGCATTGAACAGCTGTCGGGAGCAGACCTGACGTTGGCATTGAACTATATAAAATTTATGAAATGCAAAGAAAAACTTTATTCCTCGATATACGTGTTCCTGACACCTCATCCCGTCACGCATGCGGTTGGTCATATATAGGTGTATAAAAAATTGAATTCGTGTAAAACGAACGTTTTGCCTTCTGAAATATAGCTCGTTCAGGTAACGGTCTTCCAGGTACTATATTGGTCTTGTTATACATACGGCGTTCGTTATGAGGTCCATAATGAAACTGTCGAGTGTTCTCGTACGTAAACCTGTAACAAGTATAAGGTCTCTTCCAACAGTCGTGACACAAGTGGCGCCTACAGAAGATCGGTTCAACGTCATGGCAACAGGTCGCCAGTCCGGTTGCTTCGTCCAGTTCCTATTCACCCTATAGACGGCAGTTGCTAGTTGCTAGTTGCTAGTCCACCCACCGATCCCGAGTAGCGCGTCGCATAGTCAGCGTGGGTCCAGGCCGCATGCCACCTTGCATTTTTACCGATCCGGAACGATAAATACAACTCGATCTCCAATATCTCGACAAGTCTCCACCTGGTCGCAGGATCCATTTCGTATCAAGGCCACTGGTCGTTGTTTCGATGAATTCAAGGACATTGGTATACGAGGTTGCACAAGAATCATAGAAGAGTCCAAAGTGAAAATAATGGTACGGGAAGACATAGAAAATCAGAGAGGCGAAGATCGGTGTCAGGTTCGTAGAAGCGAGAGAAGGAAAGACAGGAGAACGAAAGGTATACGCAAGCGAGAAGGACCGGCGTGTACAATTGATTGGTCCTGGCACATCCTGCCTCGCCCCTCTCCCTCCCGTGAGTCCCCCCCCCCATCCCAATACCCATTGCCCCCCTCGCCGCCCCCGCCCCATGGGAAAGTCGTCCACCGCAAGCAACGCTGGCTTTTTGTCGCCGACTTGCTCTCGGCTCTTCTCCAGCTCTAAGCCTCAATCCTTTCATGACGTTCAGGAGGTTCGTGTTGGTTAGTGGACGTCGAAAATAAGGTCGTGCCGCGGAGCGACTCTCGACGGCAACGATCCTGACGACCGATCGATTCGATCGAAGGAGAACGTCGATTTCCACGAAAGCCCGGTGTAGGTATAACGACAGGCGGCGTGTCCGATCGCGCGCCGAGACATCTCATTCATAAACAGTTACGCGAGCCCAGCGAACCGCAGGCCCTTTTCTTGTCCTGTGCGTCAGTTTTTATGGAGATCCCCACACTGCGTGTGCGAACCTTGTCCCACGCGTCTACGTATGCGTGACTTCGGGTAAACGCGTTCGATATTGGCGAATTAGCTATGCCCGACGGGGACGAATCGATTGCCCGCCGGCGGGCTTTCGAAGTAACTGGATTCGACGAGTGTCCTGTCATGGAAATATGAATTCTCGAGGAAATGGTATAGGTGGCTGTATGACGTTACCAGTCCTGGCGTTTGCTACACGTGTCATCTATCATGTGGGACACGCGATAAAGTCAGTAGATGTTTCGCTGATTTTTTTTTCAGCTAGCAGATCCTCTATATAGAAGCGATATATATAAAGAGAGAGAAATAAAATAAAACTGTCGTGTATTAATTATATTATTATTATTATTATCAGTGTTCGTATATAAGGAAGATAACGTAGATGATTCAGAGTGCCAGGCTTTAAGGTACGGATCCTGCAGTCTCATTCTATCCGAATAATCCCTGAAAGACAGGAAGCCCTGGGCCCTACCGAGTGGGCCTCACCGGGGGCCCATTTTTTTGACTATGGCAACAGCCCCCTCGAGCGACGTTTAATGTACACTGGTTGACTGAGAAAAATGAAGAGCGACAAGAAGGAGCGTGACGAGACGCGACAAGTTCACAAGAAACTTATCGCTCGCCACGAGATAGATGTCGCTGGATTCGATTTACATGACGCGCTGTAGCCAGTGAGTCGTATGCTGTCTCGGCGGAACAGGGTAGTGGGATTGGGTTGTCGAAATAAAGCCGTAAGGCAAATTGTGGGGAGTTTTTGTGCCGAGGCGGAGGATATAGCGTGGCGACGGTGGCGCCGTCGGTGAGGGACGACGGTAACGGAGAAAGAATAACGATGGGCCACGAAACTTCTCCACCTAATATAGATACCGTAACGCTGGTGTGAATAATCCTGCGAAGTCTTGCTTAACAGCGCCATTACGTTCAAGTGTAAAAATAATGGATATTTTGTGACGTTCTTTTCGTTCTGTCAATCCGCAACATAGTTTTAGCTTTGTATATGCCGGCAGCACTAATACTCTCGTCCTTACCTTATACGCTTTCGTATTCTACCTTCTGGCTTCATCTACTTGTCCTACCACCACCTTCTGTACCTACTGCACCTACTCCACCTACTGCAGGACCAGTACTGTACCTGACAGCCCGGAGCTTGGCTAGCAACTAAAATAAGTGCTTCTATCCGTTGCGCGGGCGGGGGCGGCCTCTGCCTAAGAAATACAGTATACAGGGTGGTCATAAATTGATAGTACGACCATAACGATGCCGATTCCTTATAGCCACAATAAGACGAAAAGGTATTGGTTAACTTATTTCTTATCTATTTATTTTTAAATATATTACAGCTGGAATTATTACAGCTTGCACTGTCATTGCAAAATTTACGATTCTCGTTGATATACCCAGCGCGAGTTATTTAATTGCTTTTTTCTTTATTTCAATATTAATCCTAATAATTATTATACTTGGAATGGGAATTAAAACGAACGGTAAAGACTAATCGATTTTATGATTGCTGTAAAATTCGAAATTATATATAAAACGAAGGAACATACGTAATAAGGTTATTTTATATATTTTCCCTATTTTATTATAAGGAATCGATTACAGTATCATTTATTTTTGATCACCTTGTATATGTATACTCCACATACGCAAGATTCACATTTACACTAGTGTATTACACGTATCGAGCTAAGATCCGTGCGGAGTCCGTGCAGAGTCTGCGCACGCGCGTTAACGCACGGATTCGACTTTTCAAGACCTCAGGCTATGGACGGCTCAGGAAGAGAACCAGGAAGTGGAATATTGCTTTGGTACGTAAGAACCATTTCCGGGACTCCTCGGGAGTCCTCTGGAGTTCTTCAGTGTCCATTGTATCTGTATGTCTGTGCGAGTAAGCGACTCTGTTCCGCGTGTGCACGGTTACGCACGAGTCACAGTAACGCGCGCTCTAGTCGCCTCTAAAGAGAAACGAGAGACAGAAGGAGGACTCCATTCCGATAGTGACAACGAACTCCAAGAAATTTACGAACTACTTGCTGAATACAGTCAGCTATCGGGTGACCGGAAATATCGTGCCACTATATCGCACCGGAAGTATTACGAAAATAAAATATTTATATACACTTTTTTTTTTTTAAACACACTTGCAAGACTTTCTTCACATCATCATCTTAAAATTGGATCTTTTATCTTTGTGATTAAGAGTCATCTCCATGTCCAACCGGAAGGGGTGTGTTATCTTGGATTCAAGAGACTATAAGTTGTTAGAGTCTCGTATATTAACCAGTAGAAAAAAATCCACTAGAAAGTCTAGTGATATCTAAAGGTAACAGCAGCCATTCTTTAGCAGGCCAAATACCTGAACAAATCGATCCTGGTATTACTCCATGTCTTTTTTTTCTTTTTCTTTTTTGAAACCGTAGATAATGCCGACAGTAGCGAGCACGTGGATTTCATGCACTCTCACTAATTTTCCGGAGGAACTTGTGACGCAGAATTTATTATGGTTTTACTGCGCCAAAAGCACTTTTTAATGATAACCTTGGCTGACAATTCTCCGTGGGGATGGTTGGACGAATAGGGGGACAGGGGGGAGGCGGAAAAGATACGCGATAGGTGGGACGCCCTCGACCAACGGATTTCTAAGTAAACTTCTAAGTTGGCTTTACTCGACGCGTAATGAGGCGACCTTGAGCCAAGGCGGGTGGCACAGGAAGTCGACAAGGTTTTTATCAGGTTGAGCGCGGTCTCTACATACCTGCGTATATGTGTATAGATATAAATTGTATATACGTATTACCAGGACTCAGTATGGTAAACTGTGAAACGACAAAATTTAGCTACCCGCTACTGACTGACATCAATCTCAAATGCTACCTGTTGCTAGACTCTTTTGGATTTTTTTTTTCTTTCTCTCATCCTTGGCCTCTCTTATCCAATCGGCTTCTCTTTTGCCTCTTTTACTTGTATACATATTTACACGGTTATTCAGGATTGTTGCACCACCTGAAGATGGCACTGTCTATTTGATTCTAATATTTCCCATGGTAGAACCATCTTCAGGTGGTGCAATAGTTCTGAATAACCTTGTATATGTGCTATATGTATACCTGTATGCTTTACGATTTTTTCTCACCGCTGCTACATAGTTGTGTCATGGGTCCCCTACACCGGATGCTCCCAACGGACGTCAAATTCCTTTTTTTCATTCAACTTGCTTCCGCCGTCGTTTGTCAGCGTAATTGAAAGAAAATTAGGTTGATTTTACGATTTTACGACTGTACAGAGAGCCCGGCATCCCCGTGGATTGCGAAATTCGCCGCGCGTTCGACGATTCGTTTGATTCGTCAGCATTCCTGGGATCCGCAAATTTTCCGATTAGATCAGATATATTGACTAAAAAGAAAGTTTTAAATAATTTACAAAAATCACTCCAAGACTCCAAAATTTTTCACTCAACCTTTTTCTCGTACCTCCCAAAAAATATTTATTCGCAAGATTCACGTAAAATAAGGAATTTTCTTGAATTCGTACGGTTCAACGGGACCTCGGATCTCTGCCATGAGGATATACAAGAGTCCGCATTCTCATCGCTGCGAATCAATTAGTTTTTGCGCGAACGATCGCAATTTTTGCCAAGATATATTAACGCGTCATCGTTTCATCTCGAAAAACATCCTCCCAGAATGTCAATCAAGAGAATGATACCTCAAGTTCCCACAGTAAATGGATACCGACGTCGAGTTATATTCCATATAAAAGTATGTTACGCGGATACCAATTACTAATAAAAGAAGACTTAACCTATAAAAGTCCAAAGTCCACGTTGTGAAATAAAGTGTATCATTACCGTAGACAGATAGCCGTAATGCTTTGAAAACCAACAAGGCGGATACTTCGATAGAAAAAACGATAGATGGAAGCACAATCGTGTTCGATGGCCTCTCGCAAATCCAACGTGGTGGCGTCGAGTAAGTGCCGGTAATAAACACGTGTTAGATGCGCGTCGTGCCGCACCACAATGGCTATCTGGATACCGGGCAATGAATTCTCAGGTCGAAAGAGTGCGGGACAGAGTCAGAGGAGTGTGAGGTTAGCCTTAGGGTTAGGTTAGGTTAGGTTAGGTCGCACTTGGGTACGTACAGGGCGCACAGTCCCCGGGTGTTGTTTTATCACGACGTGCACCCACCCGCTTGGTCGAATAGCCAGCATGAGAGAAGAAGAGCCAACCTAACCCAAGCCAATCCAATCCAATCTAACCAAACCCAAGCCAACTGGGAACCCAGAAGACATAAAGTGGCGCGCGGATCGTACGCGACGTTTATAACGCTCTCGGGAGAATATACACCCTCTGCGATGTGGATATAGCACGAGCATGTGCGGAGCATCTCTGTGCTGTCCGGCTGTAGCGAGAACAATAATATCTTTAAATTATTACAAAGTACCCAGACTGAGGTTGCTAATTGGCACCATTAGTGATCGGACAATGAGCAGATATCAAGAAAATATTATTGACCGACGACACGTTGGTCCACGTTATATGCTTCGACGATGATTTATAATAATCGTAATTTTCATTATCTTCGTCGTGTACAGGTAAGTGAGATGAAGAGGGTCGAAAAGATTAATTTTATATTATTTTTTCATTACTGTGACTCTCTACTCGTTAATCTTATGGTTAGTTTAACAAAATTATAAGTGCGTTGCTGTTCATTTTTTTTTTTTTTTTCATTAAACGGTATAAGCGCTCGAGATGGCACTGCGAAGAGATTCGATTCGAATCCCAGGGTGGTTTATGTGGGCCGATCTTAAATCGAGGCGAGGCTTGTCCACGTATAGGAATACAATGCCAACGAAGCGGCCGGGCATTGCCGCGGTGCGAGATTCGATCTGATCTGATGCGATCTTGGATACCAACCTCACGCTCGCAAATAATGATTGTTAAACAAGCCGCGTAGTAGTTAGGCGCTGTGGTAGTGCAATGGTGCGTGCCAAGTGCTAAACTGCGTCCAACGGCACGTCGTTATAATGGCCGAAGAAAATTCGCAAGCTTCGTGTTATATATACATATATATTATATACGTGTATATATATATTCCAAAGGCATAACGACGCTCAAGTTTCATCCCTCATAAACCGAATAAGTGCTTCGAATAGCTACGCTACTGCCATCTATAAAATATCGTCCATTCCGATTCAAAGAATTTACCCGGAATAATGATGATGAAGATGATGATCACTTCGCGGGACAAAGAAACTTAATTAATATAGCGACCCTCGATAAGCGCGGTGTTTCATTTTCATCTTAAAGGACATTACACGAAGACCGAACCAGTTATGGGACTCATGAAACTCATGGGACTCATGGGACTCGGTGATGGGACTCACTCCAGTCAGCTTTCAGCAAGTCATCGCGGAGTTCATCTTTTCTTTTTTTTTTTTTTTTTTTTTTTTTAGATAGACTCGGAGTGAACTTATCTATAGTGCTTTTAAAAAATTGGCCCTATTAGCAGGTTAGATTATTGGAAGATAAAATTTTTGTTATCAGCAGCATCGCGCGTTATCATTAGTACACTGATACATTGACACTGACTCCGATCCATACAAGGTCCACTTGTTATTTCGTTTACTGGTGCACACACTATAAATAGCAATTAACGATAAACGATCAATGAGATTAATTGATTAAAAATTGTCATCGGTAATTTTCATTTTATCAGAATTCAAAGGATCTCACGATATCTCGTTTAGAATCGCTAGAATCGCGGGACGATCTATCGTTCGCGCACTCCTTTCTAATACGAAAAGGAGATCGGCTACCAAGCGGATAAAAACAATTCTGCTGACCATTCTTGAGCGTTCGGTATTGAGCGTTGAATGTTCAGCCTGGAACCGTAACGGTTTGATACTTTTGTTACACATGGTACATGCGAGCAACAGGAGGTTATTTGCTAGATAAATCTTGAACCGCCTCCTTGCATGCCGCGTGATACCCGATCGACGTTCGACCGATCGTGTACAGCCGTACCTAAACTTGGGCAGGCCTCATTCACGTATAGCCTCAACAAGAGCTACGTTTCAACATTCAACCTTAATACTTAATCATCGCTCTTAAACGTTTTAATGTTACATTTTAAATATTAAGTCTTTACTTCTATATATATGTGTATATATATTAACATTCTTAATTCTTTAAAAAGTCTCACCTTTTAACATACTGGTTATATTCGCGGATATTACTCGACACTGTTTCCGCACTTCCTATCCAGTACTGAGCACTAATAACGGGTCGCGGAAAGATTTCCGGTCGTTTCGACGTTACCGGCAGAGGGTCGACGACGACACCTGGTGAATACCGACTGGAAATAATTTTCTTCGCAAAGTGCACAAAGTAACAGGAAAATTCGTTTGCTTCCATAGCCACCTGCCTCTGTCCAAAACGACAAATTTGTGGTTGAATTTCGAAAACTTTTATTTTTTTTTTTTGCCAAATTATTTTCCATTTAATTCCAATTGCCATTTTTACCTTCGATTCTTATACAAAAATTGTAAAGCACGAGTGTACGCGTAGGACGTCTATTATTTTTGCACGACTTTAAAACCACACGTGATGAGCACGGTGCATTATGGTTATTACCATTGAATGTGTAAAAGGAACCTGAGAAACAGCTCGGAGTGACGAAGCTGTTAACGATAAGTGCAGGACAATGTACGACGATCCTACGCGGTGCACCTGATACCAACGCACTTGTTGCTCGCACATTGTGCCACCATTACTCGGCACTAATTCCGACGCTCAGCGTCGTGTACGCTCGCCTCCGTCTATCTGGTAGCGTCGGGTGGGTAATAGATATGGCACGACAAACTCCCACGTGAATTAACGTCAATTTTTCCAATGTACAAGCGCACCTTGAGATGTACGATTAAATATATAGGCAGTGGGTTCCTGGTAAATTAGGCGTCGCGACGGTCCTTTCAGATCGATTTTAACGCTCCTAGTCCATAAAGCTCGAATGAAAACCTTTAATTTCAGGCCGACTATACTCTCTCTGTGAACGTTGGACTGCGCGACGCCGCTACGCGAGACGGCGGCGTCTTAATGAAAACTCTACAGTTCCCTAAAGCTTCTACTTTCACAGTGAATTAAGGCGTCGCTATATAAAACGAAGTGAGGAACGAGGCGACGAAAGAAATGGGAAAATCATCCCTACTTCCCGTTTCGTTCGTGACCAACTTTTGGTGCTACGCTTAGCGTCCGCACCTGTTTCACCGATTATGTACATGTGCAAGGGGGACGATGGTCTTTTTTGTTTAATACTAATTATTAATTTTATGCTTTATAGCACGCCAATAAATATTTATGAGCAACGGAAAATTCTCGCAAGTGCATTTTTTAACGACGACGCTTAACGGTTTTACTACCGCGCTTGATCGGCGCAGCGACAGTGTGCTCGGTCAGTCTGGCCCGTACAAGTGCGCTACTACTTTCGCGAGCGTTTGACAAAATTTGTCACGTGTGGACTGCGAATTTTCATGGAGACCGCCAGAAAGTTTATGAAAAAAAAAAAAAATTCTTACGTCATCCTTACGAATATCTCTTAGCCCGTCGTGGTCACACTGTCAGTGCACTGAAACAATATAAAACCTAACCAAACTTATAACGAGAGCGTTAAACCAAAAAGATTCACCAGCAATAATTCGATTTCGAATACTTTGCTCTAATTATTTCATACTTCTGGTACATGATCGAATCTGATTGGACAACACGAACTCGAAGCAACAAGAAAGTGTAGATATCAACTGACTCCTTGATTGATACAGATGACTACATTCAGCTGATGTATGCTCGCCACGTACGAGTACGACTACGGTGAAACAGGTTAGGTATCCTGACAAAAAAAATCAACTTCCCTCTCATTGATATCGTTAGGAACACTATCATTCCTATACGGATGTCACAGATCGATATTTGTCACAAAATACCTAAAGTTTGTTAAAAACCTGATATTCATAACGATAATCAAGTTTTTCCAGATTTTCCTTTTGCCGTTACACTCAACACCCCCGATTAAAATCGATCTCGATCGATCACGATTGATCGTGACAAATAATTTATACATTTTTAACATACATTCCTCCCCGGTTCTGGCACGTGTCAGAGAACACTTGCAGCTTCGCCTGGTTCAGCGAGGACCAAATAAAGCAGACGACGTCTCAAACGACTCCAGACGTCTGGAGAACGTGCGTCGGTATCTCGCAGCATATGCACACCGGAGCAAGGGTACTCCATACACAGAATAAAATGAATCGTACCACTCGGAGTAAATCCATCCCGGTGCCAGAAGAGATATTGCTGACGTGGCCGTGGCGTCCTGAGTAGATAGGCACCACTGTAAAGTGTTAAGGCGGTGTATGCAAGTACGATACATATATGTGCATGGGTATACATAAACTGAGAGTTCGTAAGTAGAATAGATAGGTAGGATGCAATCGGGGCCAGGTGTGGCACAGAGTACGAGAACACACCGACCAACCAACCAACCAACCAAACGACTATACGACTATGCGACTATACGAGCAGCAACCATGCGAACCTACCAACGTCCAACTATAAATAGATGCGAGCTACCTGTACATCTAGGTACACCTAGGTATCTATAGGAGGTCCTGTACATATATATATATATATATATATATATAAAATTGTATATAACATACTATATCAGAGTAGGAACCTAACCTAACCTAACCTAACTCCGGGAGACTCCAGCCCGGTTAACTGTATAACCCAGTGCAGTTGGCCACACTGCAATTAACCATCCGACAACTCGGCTTGCCGGCCAATAAAGAAAACAGAAGGACCGCACCCGCGCACATCCTTGACATGACCGCGATGATGCCTCCAGCCGGGGACTGGATAGACGTAGCCAGCGCCATCTTCCCACTGACGGACTGAACTACATATCGTACGTAATTATGGAGTTTGACTAAACGAAACGTCCGATTGCTTAAGGTTAACCGCCACTGGTCTCTTGTCTCTTTCGCTTGGCCTTAAACTTATCGTTTTGCTTTATTCTCAAACGAGTCGTGGCAGGACGAGTGGATTATCTTTGGACGTCCGTAGCGTCGTTTGATAGTGACAAATTGGTACGAGGTCGCAGCTTGATTACGGTTATTCTTCGTTTGATTTAGACGTGATTACGGGAGAGGTTCTCGATGATACCGAGGAGGGCAGCACTTTATACGGACGTAATGGTAACGTAAGAAAATGACGTCCCGACGCGAAATGACAGTACAGAATTACATTGATGTCCAGCTGAGATAATGTCCCCGGCGTCGGACTAACCTTTCGTTCATGACTAGTTTAAAGTTAGTGAAGAGTTATGGCCGCGGCAGCGCTGACAGACGTTATTTATTACCAATTTCAAATAATTGCGACTAATCCTAACCTCTATAATTGACCTGACAAATTTAAACTGGATTAGAGTGAGGTTGTGTATATATCAAAATAAAAACAATACCCTATTTTCGATTAATTTTTTAGACGTACATATATACATATATATATTATTCAAAATTTTTATCCCAATACGGTCTATCGATCTTTGTCTATTTCACTTACGAAAAAGCCACTTAAGGTAACGAAAGAGTGAGAGCAACTATTAAATGCATCCTGCTCCGCATATGCAATTAGCTGCATATAATGCAGTTTGTTCAGTCTTCGACGTAAGTATTTCAAGCTAATGACATTTCTAATTCCTAGCTTCTATCCTAACTCAGTGGTGCTTCTGTCTTTCTTTGTCTCTGTGACACTTATATGTCGTTTTCGGGTAACGTCCACGAAGTTCAAGAATCTCACGACTACCATCTGACGCAACCAACTGCTCGAAGGTAGCAGCAGTTGTCTTAAGACTTGAAAGTACCTTCACACATGTCCGTTGGGGTGTAGGACTGCTTGCAAGGGTGTAACTTAAAATGTAAAATGTAAAACTTACAGCGTGGGGTGTAAAGCAGATGTTACCTTGTGCGATTAGACTTTTTTTTTTGATCGACTTTAATGAGACAGTTACCCAACCCTATCTAACAATTGCCTAAAAAATAATTAAAGCAGTCACCGTGCACAGGACGAAATAAATACCGCTTCGAAAAATACCAGCAAAAAATTCCCCGATTCGACGAA
The DNA here is from genome assembly GCA_030142375.1 of Calameuta pallipes. Classification (NCBI taxonomy): domain Eukaryota; kingdom Metazoa; phylum Arthropoda; class Insecta; order Hymenoptera; family Cephidae; genus Calameuta; species Calameuta pallipes. The sequence continues at coordinate 595,125 of JARQSW010000635.1, forward strand.
GAGCGATAACAAAATTTTCAAGCAATTCTTATTAGTCAATATTCCTATATATGACAAAAAAATTGTGATGAATATTTTTTTTTTTAATTTTTTTTTAACCCAAGAACAATCTCGTTATACGATAGCCACAGTGTCTAGCGGTGTAATTAATTTCGAAATTAGCCATGGGCTAATTACAAATTCACGTAATCCCGTCAGTGCACACTTGCATTTCAGTGGGTATTCTTCAGAAATGAAAGATCGAACCTTCTTGCTAGCAACTCGGTGTTGCTGGAACTGGCAACGATCTGGCAGCGATTAGCGTTTCCTTTCGAGAGGATCTATCATTATTGCGTATAAACAGCTATATAGGTGTAATTGGCCAATGTAAACACATCGCGGCAATGCACTGTGTGCAGACTGCACGCAGTTGCAATTCCATTCACGTTCACGTTTTACATTTGTCTGTATGTTTTACCTACCTAGATGCAGACTGCCGACTCGAATATTCCTGTAGCCTCTTCTAGCCGTGCGTTCAAGTCTCTCGCGTTCAAACCACTCAACTCACGCACTGACACTTTACTGTTCGTCACACTGAACACAGTTTTATATCCATCGGTGAACCGTTCAACCACTTTGTCGCACTTTTCAACCAGATTTACGTAACGAACCGGTCAAATTTTATTTTTCACCCACAGGAATCTCAATGAATGTTGACTTTTCGCGTGGATTGATCGAGCAGTGAAGATTACTTCTTGATGATTGATCTTGATTGATCGATTGGAGGATACGAGGGTATACGTGGATCTAGAACGTGTTCTCGACGTGGCTTCCGTCTTTGAGGATCATTAGATGAATGTTGATGAATGGAGAGTGCAATGATTATGGTTGATCTTCACACAGAGGCCACGCACTCATTTCTATTATCACGGATCGCGTAAACTGCACGTATCTTTTATCCTATTTCTCTTTTTTTTTTCTCGAGTGATCGCTACTTCCTTCGTTTCTTTTTATCGAGAACGATGACTGGATCAAAGATCAATTATTTTCGTAAAATCGTTGAAAGCGAAATTTTTTTTCGTCATTCCGCTGACTTGTCTGACTGACCTGATATGTCTGATACGGATAACACACACACGCGCACATACGACTGCGAAAACTGAACCGGAGAAAAATGATGAAATATATCAATAAACGATCTGCACGATCATTCACAAGAATCACCAATAAATAATGTCAGTGGTCCGTCGTATGGCCGGGATCGTTAAAGCACAAGATAAAAATTCTTCCGGTCGTTCTATCAGGGCGATCATGTCAACGTGTCCTAAAGAAGGTCCAAAAGCTCGGCTGGACCGGAGGTTGGTCCCATCGATACGTAGAAATAGGTGAGGGGGCCCCCAATGTGTTCCGGTTGCGTTACGCTTTACGCTTAACGATTTACGTTAGGATGCACAGGGGGTGGTGGCGCGTCCGTCGGTCACAGAGTGATCCGATTGCTTGTTCGGATTGGCGCGCGCGCGAGCTGTCACACTCCGCGAAGCGTGTTGCTGTCTGTTTACTACTGTTGTTTCTGACCGGTTGATCACTGTCGTCGTTGCCAGTCGCTGCTATTGTCGTTGTCCGGTAACTATCGTTTCTGTCACCGCCTGCCACTTCGATCTCCGTGAGCCCAGGAAATAACAAAACGCGCTAGGAGATCCGTAGCGAAATCGCGTAACTGACGAAACGGAGTGGCGAGTGAAGGATCGAAGGATCGAAAACGGTGGATTCGACTATGAAGATCAGGACGATCAAAAGGGATGGATGGGAACGAGAACCGCGAAGGAGTCCAGGTATGATAGATAGAAGTAAAGTAAGGATCTAGGCTGTGTGTACCTCGTGGAGCGTGCAGCAGGAGGCGTGCTGTCCCGGACTGGACTAGCTTGGGCCCCTCGCGCAGAGAGGGCCCGTCGCGCTTCACCTCCGCTTCACTCAGACCCCCACTCTCTCTCTCTCTCTCTTTCTCTCTCTCTCTCTCTCTCTCTCTCTCTCTCTCTCTCACTTCCTTCGGACTTGCGCGACTCTCCCGCTCTCCTCGATCCCTCCTATGAACCCTCGCTGCTGCGCTATCAGGCAAAAAACAAAGAGGTGCTGCTGAGTGTGCTGCTTGAAGGAGAGAAGTAGTGAGCGGAGTTTGTGAGCGAGCGAGATCGGGTCTACCGGGGCCTCACCCCACCCAGCTCAACAACCACCACCACCACCGCCACCACCACCTCCATCAGAACGTTTCTTTTACCTTCTACGATTCTCTGTTTCTCTTTGCTTCTATCCCTACCCCTAACTTCGTCTATCCCTACTTTAGGGACACTGCTGACCTCTACCACCCCAGACACCTCCTATTTACCACCCTCTCTAAACCTCCCATTTTTATTATCCTCCCTATTTATCCTACTTCTTACCCTGCCTCTTCTCTTCTCTTATTATCTATGTCTCTTTTTTGTTTCTCTTATGACTGATCATTGCTCCCGCGTCCCCGCGACACAACAGGTGTCGTCGATTTTCATCTCGGATCTCACCTGTTCGCTTAAGTGCCGATACTTGGATTACTCCAGTACTGGATTAATGAACTACGAACGATCGTCCTACCTCCGGCTGCCGATCTTCGCGTTATCCTGTCGATGACCTCTGACCCAGGTCCGGTACTCTCGTCAGAATCGTCGAATGTAGGAATTATATAGGAAAGTGATGAATGATATTCTAGAAATTTTATATCGTCCCTGGGCACGTTTGAGAATTCATCAAGGCACGAACAGTCATACCGATTCTGGGAACAGATCGAAGATGAGACCGCGTCTCGCTAGAGAAGATCCTGTCGAACATCGAGAGTCAATGAAACTTTTTTTTACGTTTTACTCGAATGATTACGGAAATGCGTTTTTAAGGAGACAAATAGAATTTCACTGGAGTCTAATATATTTTTTTTTTTGTAAATTGCTAGATTTTGAACCAGTATCTTTTACTGACTTCTACACATTAACATTACGCGATTGATGGTACAGCTTGATTTGGATCTCAGAAATTTTCAAGGGATTGCCGGCTAATGATTTCCTTCGTTTTCATCCAATACTATCTGTTGCCATTTGTATCGTTCATAGCTGTACCGTTACAAGTGGTACCAAACGGAACCACGCTTCTTAAACATTGGAGAACCACCCTCAACCCGAGTCCCCTTTTCCGTTTACCACCTCAGAAAATTATACTTTAGGAAAATCGTTATGAGCTATTTATTTGATGAGGAGGCAATAAATCAACAAGGCAAACAACCACATCGTTATCGAAATCATGCCCTCCCACAATCATACATAAATTCATTAAAAGCCACAAAAAATTTTATCCACCATTTCATTAAGCACGACATTCACATACAATCCAATGTTCAACAGGAAATCCGGAAATACACTGGTTCGAGAGTTTAATAAAAACACAAGTCATTTGATAAATCCTCGTGACTTCCTCCTAAAGTGTAATTCATTTCCGTACAAAAAGAAAACCGTTCTCGTACTCGCAAAGCTATAAGGGTCCTTACTGAAAAAAAAACCCTCATTTTTTTTCTATGCGCTTCTTTCGTTCTTACCTAGCTCATAAATTCCAGGACGCGATTACCACTTTTTAACAAAGCCGAACGAACCTTATCGTAATTGCGATAAGCTCGACGGATCCGAAACGTGAGCGTTCCAAAGGCATACGCGCGTACGACTTCCGGCGTATGAGCGCATATAGACAACAAGGTGTAGATACCGATATACCATTGCCTCGACGGTTATCCCGTAAAATGAAAACCGTCTAACCCAACGTAACGCGCAACAGGTCCCAACTCAGAGCCAATTTACGCGGAGCAGGTTGTTCATTGTTGTTGCTTATATGCACCCCACGTGTTCAACGTGCAACCTGCATCGCCGCTGCCACTGCCATCTACCTATAGGTAATCCATACTGCTCATAGACATGCGGAGGGACGCTCTCTAATGTCCGTGTGTCTATCTGTCTATATTCTGCTACGTTCGGCGTTGCACTTGTTTCTGAGCCTGATGATCAGTCAGTGTGTCGTGGCACCTGTTTCCTACTAGCGAAGGTGCAACGTGCGCAACACGCCCTCTGCACTTGTTTCCCTCCACTCTTACCCTCATGCCTGCCAACAACCCCATAATGCATTCCTACTGCCAGACGAATGACTGGCGATCCCGGGTGCCAGGGTTAATGACACTGAACTCGTATAGGGTTCGTACGGACCCAAAGAATGGGCCGTTTATCGTAGATCTTCTGGATGATTACACAGAATTCTCTGTCTCTTTTTTTTGGTCCGTCCATTCCACGAGAGGATTATGAGCCTCTGGTTTTTCAACTTTTAGGCAGTTGAGGATTCGCGGCAGAAGGCCTATTTAATGTCTCCGACATGATGGGGACTGTCTCTTGGATGTTATAATGGCATCGCTAGTGGGACTTCCATTAGTCGACAGGAAGAAGAGAATACCGACGGTTTTTTTTTATAGTTTTTATTTTTCTTTCAGACATCATACCTCTCATTGGGCCTTATCCCAAAGCTACAGGGATGGGCACGAAATATTATTTTCGATAGATCGTCCATCCATTTAACATCTTCGTTACTGTTATCTGTAAAGCCAAAGTTTTATCTCATCGAAGAAAAACTTTTCATAACGTCTGAATTCGATTACAAAAGGAAAAGACACAAGCCTCTTTTTGATCCCAAGCTATCAAGGACGTTGGGCCCGTCTAAAATGCGCGGGAAGCACATGTTAGAATCAGCTGGTGTTCGCCGGTTGGGTCCGGGCGGTTTGGGCCGTAGGGCCCAAAACGTGCCAACCAGCCAACGGTCCGTTAAACGCCCCTCGTGCATGGGCCCATCGCGCGCACATGGCCCTCACTCGTCCTCCTCGTCAAGGTGGTGTCCTACGTATTCCTTCAAGACACGCACAACGTTGAAATCGGTATTCTTATATTAATGGCATACCTTATTATCATTATTATCATTGTTATTAGCGTAAGCGGTTGCGAACGGTAACGGACGCGTCAACGGCTTCGGGCACCTGACGCCCAGCTTAAAGGGAGCCTCCTAAGGTTGGCAGCCCTTCTTCGTATGTATGTACCCCTCGCTGCAATTACCAACCTCGTTTGAATTTTTACGTTTTAATGACTTCTTCGCTCGTTTTTAAAGAAACAAAGGGGGATCTAGAACGGAAGTATCGAGAGTTCCAGCCCCGTCTCAGTCCCTGGATTAATTAGCGTTCAATAATTTTTTTTATATTACATCCTAATATACAATATCTTAACAAAGACACGTTCCCTTATCAGATAAATATTAGTTGACGTAGGTTAAAAGGATTTTCATCAAGGATCAAAGAAGTAACCGTTCTCACCTTTAACGTCCGTCTATCGTTCAATAGCCGTGACGACTTTATATGCTGTATATATCAACTGCACTTAATGGCCGATCAATCCTTGTTTAGATGTCAAATGATTTTTACAATGATAAATAATGTAAGTCGCTCTCGTATCTTTAAGACTCGTTGCACTTCCCGTCGGTCTCGTTCGACTCTGTAGGTTTCGCAGTCGATGTATACATCCGCTCATTGAATAGTCCGACATTGACGATAATAGACGCCCTCTATTTCGATGCCTAATGAAGGAGTATCCAATAAGGATACAAGTCCTAATGGGTATCTCTGCTGTTCTGCAATTAACGTTTGCTCACACGACGCCCGACAGGCAGCCAAGAGGGCAACAGGCCAACAGGGCGTTTCTAAAAAGAAGCCGTCGGCTCTACTACTCCAGAGTCTGTAGGAAGGAATATAATATAGGCAGTGTGTACAGTCGTTGTATCTTGTGAACAGACGCCTGGAGCGATGGGCGTATAAGAATAGATGTACCCGGAGGGTCCCAGTCAGTCTTAGGGCCCGACAATGCGAGGAACATCCTGGCAAATCGTGTGCCAGGAATACCCAATTGCATGGAACAGTTTTATATACATATTGGTCAGTGTGCAGGTATGAGTGCGCCTAAGCTAATTCAAATTACTATGATACCGATCATATTAATCGATGGGATCGATAATCTTTCTGGGCATTAAAATCAATTAAAAATAGATAAATTCAGTGAGGGGTCCGAGGCTGATACTATTAATCTTGTACCTAGAGATAGGAGGCGTTTCTGCACTTGTATGGGCGACTGATTGATCGGTGTAGTTGGGACTGATGTAACGAGGGGGCGACTCGGGGACTAGAAGCGCGGATGAACATGGGGCCTCACAAAAGCCCCGAGGTTTAAGGGCGTTTCTTAGCTGATCACCTTAAGGCAAGGCTACCGGACTCGGTCGAGGATGCTCTGTAGAGCGAAGAGTGCATGGTTGTAATTACTGTTTTCAATAGGAATCGTCGAAAGCGCCATCCCGACTTTGCGGAATTTATCAGGACTTGACACAGCGTTTCTTGCTGTCGATTGTTAATAGACATTCTGTTGATAAATTCGAATTCTACGGTTTCACGAAGATCTGGAAGGGATGCTCAACGCATCATTAATAAAGATTGAAGCTGGGCTATGACCTAAGGCCCAAAATTTCAGGGTCTATGGGTTAACCCTAGTTATTGTTTCGACGCCTTCATCAGCGCCACTCGGCGCCATGTCACGCAGCCACACTAGCCAGCCCCCCGAGTAATGAGAAAATAACACGAAATTACACAGCACGACCGAGCGTGCGTCTTCGGTACGGATTTTGAACGCCTTCGAGAGGACGCCACCGGCGTCGCTTCCTCGATTCACTTACGATAACCTCAGCGTTGTCCCTGACGTACGACGCCGAAGGCGTAAAAAATCATTGCTAGGTACGTCTAGACTACCATTTGAATGAGTGACTATCGCACATGAATAATACATTGGGACCGATAAAAGTTTACATAGAAGCCCGGCAGCGTGTTTACCTTAGATTAAGTTAAGTCACTCAACATATCAACGATAAACAAGAAATGTATATGGCATAAAAAATATCCTCGAGAACCGTACATCAAAAGCACACTGTGCCTCGACAGTGAATGTACAGGTGGTCATAGACAAAAGCCTATAGTAGTACACCCAAACGCAATCGATACCTTTTTTGATAGATGATAAGGATTTATAAAAAATACATTTTAAAAGTAACCACTAACATCGCGTAGCGTAGTTTACAATTTGAAATTGTAAAAAAAGTTATTTAAAAAAATCGACATATTTCAATATCGCCCATCATTTTCATCATCATCATCATAAACAAGTGCAATTATCGTAATTCACTCTGGCGCATCCACAAGAACCGCGACAGGCTTGTTTGTCGCGTGGCTGGCGCGAGATCGGCCGTTCGGGTTAGTTCGGGTTCGCGAGGTCGCCCTGACTGGTGACCGGCGTGCCCCGGGGCCCGTGGCCAGCTGGGCCGGGCAAGCGGGTGGGAGCTAAATGGGGCCCCCAACGAGGCCCCAACCGTGTATCCACGACATAGGAGGGAACGAAAGAAGAAGCCAGAGGGGCCAGAGAGCAGCGGCGGACACAGCCGCGGGTGATTACGTCGCCTGTCGGCGCGGAACTGTCTCCTCCCACCCGCGGCGCCCACTGGCCTCCCATTGGCTGCCTCCTCCGAAGGAAACCGAACGGGCCTCTTTCGTTTCAGCGCCGCTTCGGGTCCTACTCTCTACGGCTCTTCTACCTATACCCTCCTCATCTCCTCACCTCCTCGTTCCCTTCATCAGCATCTGTCTCTGTTTCTCTCACTTAGTCAATCATTCTGCTTTTCCACCACCTACTCAAGAACTCTCGCCCCCTCGTCGCCACCCTTCTCCTCGTCGTGCCCCATATCCACCCCTTCACCTCCCTACGTCATAAACCTCCCCTCCTACCTCCTTCACCTCCTTCATTACAATGAAAACGTAGCTTCCTCTCTCGACGTTTAGCCTCCTCCTACGCTCGCGCCTTTATGCTTTCGCAACCGACGCACCGATATGTCGATCTTGTGGTAGGTATCGCAGACATGGACACCTTGAGAACAGACTTTAACATGAATTTTGTGTGTGAGCGTACTTGAAAAATTTAAAGGATGGAGGTGGAAGAATTTTTTTTCAATAGTTTACGAATTTATTTATATTTGGGGCTTTATTGCCAACTGAGTTATTTCGTGTGTATGAATGCAATAAGACGAATATATGTAGACACGGAGGATGCTACGGGGACAGTTAAAAAGTACTGATCAAAGTACCATTGGTAGTGTATTATGAATTATTGTAATTTAAAAAAATTTTTTCAGAATTTCGATATTTTTAGAAAGGGTTATAATCGACGTAAGCATGAGAATTTACATAATGATTTTAGTTTGGTAGTGATTGGCTGGAATCTCGCAACTGCAATGTCTGTGTCGCTATGCCGGTATCCAGGGACTAATGCTGTAGTCTGCCGTCCCGGGGAAATCTCGTAAATTACGTAAAAGTGTCAATGACTCATTACGACTTTGCGAAACCGCAAAACGATTTTCACCAATTTGTCAAGAAGAACATTTTGCCGATTCCTTGATAATTGTGTTGTTAGTGTCACGAGAAGGACGAGCCATCGTCATTGGCCATTTATCGATACGGCGTACCGTTCAGTTGGTTCACAAAAAATCTGTGCTCTTAAAAACAATTGAAAATGATAAAACTAAAAGGACGATAAAAAATCGACGGACAATGCCTGCTAAAATAAATATCAAAAAGCAATATAAATTCGTTTCGCAACGAATCAACAGCCACATCGGTTTATCAATTTATTCGGTCATTACCGATTTTTCCAACTGTTTCAGGCTGTCTGAGAAATTAACAGATCAATTCATACCAAGTGGATTATGAAAAAGTACGAAATCATTTTTCGCTTCTTCCTCAGAGCGAGCAACGGTCATCCTGTTTCCAGGTTATTCCGTTCCTCGAGTCATCATCGAGCAAAGTTACTGGCGTGATCGATGACCGATGACGGCCATTCTCAGGGAGTGATTTACAGCCAGGTTGATCTTTGGATCTAAAATCTTGATTATCTTACAGGTGGTAAAAAAAAATATAATTAACAGCTATTAGCGGTCAGTCAAGCTGACAGTATTAGAAGTCTTGCGGTCTCGTTCTCATCTTCATCCTCGTAGTCATCTGGGGTCGGATTTAGTCAAATTGTTAAAAAGATGTTCTGAAATGGTTGCCGGTATACAGATTATAGGTTAGATCATTAGATAGTTAGATAACCGATGACACAACGTTCCAATGCACCTGGATGCACCTGTCCACAGTCGCGCGACGTGCTTCGCTACCATACCGGCGTCCCGCCGCGCCAGGGGTTGATGTCACGATCGCTCAACCGTGACGCAGCACTTCACTTCCAGGTAAACGACGACCCCACTTTCTGCGCTGAACTCCACAGGTTCAATCTTGGAATAAAAATCTTCCGTTCAGGTTGATCCTCTTGCTGCATTTCAGAAAAGCTTCTGCGCGTGGATCCTTGGCGGTTCGATTTTAACGATCTTTTCGATTTTTAACAGTTTCCTCTTTTCACTCATTATACGTTACCACGGTGTAGTGGCGGAAGCGCTAGCAGGTAGTAATTAGGATTGGGTACTCCTTCAAAACTGTTGGATGAAAAGGAAGCAGGTAGACTTGGGTAAAGGATTGATGTCAGGAAGAATTTTTTTTCAGTAGAGGATACAACCGGTCTCTGACTTTGAGAAAGATTCGAAAACCATAAGTATTCGACCCCTTTTAAATTTCAACTATAAAGTGTAAACCCACTACTCAAGTGACTTTCACTCTACTGTGACAGCCGCCAGTCAATGTTCGTAAAAAGGCCGAAATTAACTTATTACAGTCTTCCTTACGGGGCCGCCTCTCAAATGGAAGGTTCTCAATTCGTATTTTCATAGATTCGAGTGAAATGTGATATCGTGTCTTGATTTTTATAGAAGTCTAAATTCCATCCGTTTGACGTGGATTATTAAGCATTTAATGAAATCGATTCTTTGTTTCACGATCTGTTTACTCCAATCGATAACTTAATATTGTTCGATTTACCCATTAACGCTGATTTCTTTATACGAATTTTATTAATTGCTTTTAACGGGTCTTCACTTTGATTTAATTGTTCGCAGCATGGTGGTCCATACTCTTGGTGTCCGACCCTACTGTCCGCACCGTTTGATAAATGTTCACCAACCTCATAAGTATTCGGCCCAGCGCTGCCGGCCGCCAATTGGACCACCCCGTAATAAATAAAATTACAAAAAATAAGTTTAATACAAAAATATTCGGAACATATTACGAATTGAAGATCGAAATTGTGAATATTATAAGAAGAAATATTTTTCACAATTATTATTTTGTAATTTTTACTAAAAAAAATAATTTTTTTTCCCCTATCTTTTATGTGTTTTCCTTGGATTTTTTTAGAATCAAGACTTCCCATAAATAAGTTGAGAGCTCCTGTCATCCATGGGATTATAGTTACGGTAAAGTGCACCCTTTCAAAAAGCGGCGCCCATAAAAGACAGAAGCATCAAAAGCATCGCTCTACTCCTCGCATTACGTTACGTTATAATTTCAATAACGCTCATTGTATTTGCTCAACAATTCTAATCGAGCAATTCCACTTCGTTGCAAGTCGATGATAACTTTACCAACTTGATTTCACGTTGCCTCGCGGGGCCTTCGATATCCAATTCACAGCTGGTATCCGCCCAGATGCACCTAACCTCACTTGGGCAAGTGAACGCATTGTTACAACAAAACTTCAACACAGTGCTACACTGTGTAATAGCTCCAAGCAAATCTCCGTGTATACTTTAAAAGAAAAATGAAAAATTTCTCATACACTCCTACCTTTTACCTATAAAAGATAACATCTGGCTATTGGCACTGGCTATACTAGTATAGGAATAACACGCATATACGTTTTGATTTAATCAAATATAATTTTTAAATGAAATACATTGCTCTACGACTCCAACGGCATACGCAATATAAAAAATATAAATTGCTCGAATCATAATACATTTTTTTTCTTGATTAAATCAAAGTGTCTAACATAGCTTGTGTATCGGAAATCAAATCTTTATTAGATAAAATTTGGTAAGTATTTTTAATATTGTTAATAGTAATAATATTAATGTAATTAAATACCAATATAATTTACCCTACATTGCTTTGTTATTAACTTAAACAAATTTTTTTTAGGAATTTCCAAAATTCCGAGTACCTTGACGATGAGCAAGAAATCAGTGACAAGTCGTTGACTGTTCTAGCCTCTATGCTCAGCTCTGCCTCTTAAGGAAAATTACGTAATTTACCTTAAGAACAGATCTAGCCGCGGGCAAGGCAACGCGCGGCTATAACGGAATACGTACGTGGACGGGTAATAAGGCCGCGGGTCGTGCGTATGGTAATGTTGAATCTAACCTAAGCCAGGGCGCTATGCGTACATTTAAGTTCATTCATAAGATTACCTTCCGATCAGTCCCAGTGAATACGCAAGAGTCGACGCCCGGCGTCGTCTCGGTGCTTCAACCGCATGAAACCTTGGGAAACCTGGGGAGCGTATCAATACCGGCCTGAATCGTCAGGTCGTTTGATGGCGAATTTTTTTTCGCAATAAAATTAACTCTGTTAACTATTCTAACGATAGTAGGGAAAAAAGATATTTATAGTTAGGTATATAGGTACATAGTTGACAGATGATAAACTTAATACGGCATTGATTTTTTGTCTGTTTACAGTTCACGCTGTGAAGACTTGATAAGCTTATTTGCATTATCACGTAGTTCGAACCCGTCGAGAATTTATACTTGGATGAGACGCTTGTAAAGAAAGTCTTGGGCTACTGGTGTTACACCTCAAACCAGTTTACTTAGGAGGGATGAATGAGTGACGTCGCGGCGGAGACGGATGACTAGTGACGCGCAGTTTGCTTTCACGCCTTAACATTTTCGAAAAGAGAAAATTCTTGCTGTGTCAGAATATCCATTATAGATTACTGTTACTGTACGGCAACAGGATAGATATATTTTTTTATGATATATACATATATAGCTATGTGCTTCAATAGATCGAAATTTGAGTAGTGGTATAGCAGTTTGGTAGTAGACTGTTTTGGACGAAATCACCTCGATTATCTTACGGCAAGAGTGTCTTTTAATTTTTATTTTACCCGACCGCCAAGGACATGTTTCTTCACCCCACGATGCAACAGTACCTACTACGTGGTTCAGAGCAGAGGTGCGCAAACCTTTCAAAATTACTTCAATCCTCAGTAAATTTTGTAATTCGTAGAATTGTCGATAAAAATTTTCAATTAGATTGTCATTAAGTAAACATCAAAAGTATTAAGTGAAAGTTGTTTGTTTTTGTAGTTGCTCTGATATTGTTTTTAAATGTCACATAGAAATAAAATAGCTAATATCACAATTAGTGTATAATTTAACGAATTGCAGGGGCGATAAATAAGATTTGTGCACCGCTGACGAGAACAAAAAAAATTGTAAAACAAAGACAATTTGATACACAGAGAAGAGCGAACCGTTTATTGGCAAGCCGATAGAAATCGAAGTATAATATCACGTGTGAAATTTTCGGTGTCGATTACCACCGATTACCTGCATCAGCTGCCGAACAGTGGCTGGGTCGGTAATGCCGTCGATTATATTAGTATCCGCAGCTGTATTATTTACACGTGGAGAGTAGCACTGCGGTCGACGATGGTAATCGCGAGAAGCCAATTGCTGCCCGACTGGAATAGATTAAATTGGGACAGGTAGCTGTGAAGTGAACTGAAGAGGATCGAAGTCACGTGCAGCCTCACTGCGACCGGAAACATGCTGTAAAGAGCATCGGGTTGAGTCTTGCAGACTACCCGCCACAGGTTAAGGGCGTCTGGACGCACTCTGGCGGCTGAAATACGTAACACAGACTGTGGCAACATGACGTTAAAGGCGATCCACAAATAGCGACAACGTCAAAACAAAGTACGTTTTTATCCGTTAGGTCTACCATCTAATAATATATTTAGATTTAGCACCATTTTTACGTCAACAGTATTTTTAATAGTATCTCCCGTTAAGAACTGATTCAGTGAGTGATAATGATGCTGATGGTTTCAGTGATCTGGTGAACGTGAGGAATAAAGTAGACGACGGGCGGTACGAAAAACCGAAACTGTCAAGCCGTGGCTGATTGCGACTGCAAAGGCATCCGACATGTTACATCCAATACTACGAAGAAGATGCACCTCCTGAATGCAGTGAGTCTGTCTCTTACACTGATAGCTGGTAGTTGACAGTAGATAGCTTTGTACAAACTATATAGACGCCATAACTTCGCTCCACGTAGTCCCGCGGCCAGGCTCCTTCCTGTCTCCATCGACGGCCTGCTATCCCTACCTTCGGCACGACTTGTCTTTCTTACACGCATTCCAAAACCGGAATATCCTTCACCTGACCGGGGAGTAGCCAACAAAACCAAACTCGTTAAAAAGTGTCGAGAGAGTCTAAACTAAATTGACTCATCAGCCAACGTATCGATTATATCGTTTATATTATCGATTAAGTGTCAGCCGAGACAGTTTGGCCATCATTGTAGGTTATGTCACATCAGTGTACGAATCGTACGCGACTGATCTCTCGTTGATTTTAAACCGTAGTATTCGAGTCTGATAGTAACTATAAGAACAGCCAGCTTATCATTCGATGTTGGTTTTATTATAAATTAAGAGAAAGTATATGCAGAACGTAGCGGCAGCACATGCAAGCGGGCAACGAGCGAATCAGAGCTGAACTATCGGCTGTATCAATGCTAGAGAGCTTTGGTTGACACAGATACGCTGTCCGATGGCAGTGAGTTTTATACGAGTGTTAAATTATTGGACTAACGAGAGCCGTAAACGTCATGGCGTCCCGTGAAATTAAGACGCCCGTTAACGCGCTGACGTTTCAGCGGAGATACCAACTTATATTCCACCGCGATAACCTGCCCTGTGAGTTATCGTGTAACTCGGCTTCAATAAGGGCTTGGCACTGTGCAATATTATTAATATTAGATTTTTGACAACGGTAAGACTCGATAACACACGATGCAGTAAGGTCGATAGACACGTGTTATCTTTTACAGTGAAATATTTGTTCGATTAAATAAAAACAAATAGCCGCGTCACAAGTGCACGTACGGTAGGCATCGGTGCCGCTGTCGGACGTGTCGTAGAATGCTCAGAGATGTGTAAAGCAAACGACAGTAAAACCCTCCGTAGCAGGTAACAGGTATTTCCATCAAAAACGATCGAATCGTCGAGTCAGGATCGATCGACGTCCAACACCGCTGTCCATTCTGTGACAAAAACCAGGAAGAATTCCAGTAGCGAGTAGTCCTCACGCGTGCCCACACGGCGCGTTATATATTAAATGTAAACGATCGCGCGGAATGTTGTTGCGCGGTTTTTCCGGATGCGTTCATGTCGCTCCGTAATAGCTAGACTTGAGCGCCGTGTCCGCCATCTGACGTATAGCAGTGAAAGCTAGGTGTGGAATAAGGGGCGTGACAAAACGGAGAATTGGGTCATCTATGCGAAATGTGTCTATGCGATACATAGAGCATGGTTAGTATATACGCATAATTGCATATGTGAAAATTTGATTGACGACACGTGCACATAAATATACGTTTACTTGTTCCTTTGAACCGTAATTGTTTCTACAGATACGGTAACGTGGATGGTCCTTGAATTTATGCCTAAAATCAAGATGTATTAGATGAACACAATAACCTCTTTATGAACATTAATCTTTTTACATATAGCTATCGATTATGATTGTGCATTTTTCGTATGGTTTTATTATTGACTCATTATCGAGGAATTTGATGGGATCAGAAAATGATAATGAGTTCTTAATCAACCGTAGGACAGTTTATACGTCTCTGTAAAACGCATATGGGTTTTGTTGCTTTGATAGGAACAGGTATGTCATCGATTTTTATTCATTTTTTTATTGGTACGTTGAGTCCATCAAAGATGGCGGTTAATGTTATTGCATGGGTATCATGATATCTTATTCCCTGTAAAGCTCTTAACATACTTGCAATGCATTTCATGATTATTCGTATGCTGGTGCACTCTTCCTGAAGACTAGTCAAACGAGTGTAACATGAACATTGAGCCAGGTAAAAAGTGAAACTATTGTTACCGGCAACACAATACAAGCACGCTTCCTTTGACAGGGCGAAAAATAATCCCGCTTTGTCTATGATACCCATACAATACGCCGCTGTGCTTCTGCTCGTGCGCTGCTAGGAGTCATGCTTGAAGCCGTTTCATAAGAGACTAAAAAAAAAATAGAGGAAAGCCAAGAAAGAAGAGGCTGAAGTTGGAATATGCTTCGCACAGTACATTGCATATTGTCATAGTTATAAGTTCCAAGTTCCTGCCGTGTAATCCTGACTCTGTTAACGTTCCTTAAAAAATAAGTATAGAGGAAATGTCTGTGCTGAAACAATTAATTGCATTATTAATTAATTATTTTTATCAATGGATGACTCTATCTGGTTATGGTGTCTGTTAATATGCAGTAATGTCTCATGAGATTCCGAAACCAGTATACATATATCTGGTGTGAACCAGCCGGCCGATACCGTGAGTGTACATACGTGTAACAGAACAGACACGCGTGTTGGAAGTGACTCGTGCGTAATGCAGGTAGCGTAATAACGACGACCACCGTCACGGCGTCTATTTCGCTTGCGACGACGCCTGCACTCGTCGTACGACCCTGCGTCGTTATGCGTTGAACTTTAGTCACCTTGTTATATTTTGAATAAATGTACAGTGTATTGTGACAGTGAAGTATTATATTGCGATTTGACATCCCTTTTGGCAATAGGGTCGACTGCGTTCCGACGCTCTTAGCGATCCTCAGATAGTACTTGGAAGAAACTCATAATTTTTTAGATTGATACTTCATACGTTATCACGTTATCAGTGTCGACTATTATCTGGTTTCAGATAATATTTAGTTCGTGGTGGCGCTGTGTGCACTTAAAATGGCGGATTGGAAATATCGTGAATTACATGTATAGAGTTTAGGAACAACAGTTTTAGGAATGGGATATTTGACGGGATTAAATTTTAAGAGTATATACGTGGATTTACTCAAAAATACAGATGCAGCGAAGGTTTCTAAATTGTTAAAACTGAGAAAACGCGGTTGCATTCTGATTCCCCGTGCCCACAGAAAAACCATTGTGACTCAATGCTACAAAGAGAAATCAGCCGACAAATTGAGCGAATGGGAAATCGAACTACGGAAATGGGCGTAAAAATTCTGATTTCTGATCGGTCGTTGCTTTTCTAACCTACATATTTTTTTCTCGACGTTTGCCTCAAGCTAAGACACTGCGTAACTGACAATGAAACTGTTGAATTTTCAGAATTTTCTTTTTACACCTGTCAGCTTCTATACGCTAAAGAAACGAAGCCGAATACGATGAAAAGGTTTTAGGATTTTTTTTTATTTTACATGACGTTTGGAAAACGTCCCACTCCTATTTTCCTTTCATCCCCGAAAATATAAACATGTCCAACGCGAAGGAGCTGAATTAGCTGCCAAAGTTCGTCTCGGGTTAAATCGTGGGTTTTGTACAGGAACAAAGGGCACCGTAATGCACACAACCTAGGTGGGCAGTGACAAGATAAATTTATTAATTTCACGGGGTTATTTTTATGGGATCACGGTGTATATATATACACACATATATATATGATGCTACATTACGCTATGATACCTATGATACTATGATCCTATGATGCAGCCTGTTCAGGCGGAACCCCCACAGGCCGTGTCGAATCTCGGCTTCCTGTCCTGCCAACGCGATCCTAGCCTATCGGTACAAGCTAGAAGAAGACGCTCACCATAACCCTTCCATTAGTCCTTTATTTCTTTATTACTTTCAGCCAATCCAGAAGGTCCCCGATGCCCTGAAATCCTCAGTTCCTTGCATCTACGAAAAAGCATGATCATCCATTCAATCATCGAGCTCATCTTATTTGTCCAACACAAGTTACCGAGACTCTTGCTATATAACTTCAAAAGTTATTTCAGTAACAACCACCACAAAGATTTCCGAATCGACGACAAGGACCCAGGCCGATACTTGGTGCGTTTCCGAATGGTTCCATGTGATTCCGTATGAGGTCAGGGCGTTCTGAAAAGAATAGCATGCGCTAGCATTAAACGGCTTAAAGTCACCGGGGACGTAATCGGCGTTGTCGATCTTGTCGAAGTGGGCCCGCGGGCCCATAATCCTGCGGACGTGGGCCCATTCACGACGTCGGGACGTCGGTTTGATTCGGGCTCACGGAGCACCGTCGCATTGATCACATTGTGTCCCACCCGCCTCGCATAATAAACTTCTCCTGTGTGTCGTTGTCCGGCGCTGATGCGAGAATAAAGAGACTCGACACCGCAGGATTGTAGAGTGCGCCCTCTGTCACTCCACTCCGATCCACGTTCATTGTGTATCCACTCCTCGAGACGCACATAACCTCAAATTTATTCATCCGATCGCTATGTGTGTCCGTGCACTCCGCTTTGCAACGTGAACCGAGCAGTTCAACAGTAGATAAGATCGGCTCCGTTCAGAACGATCCGAATGATCATGAATTCATGATCCACCGCGTGAGCGATCGTTCTTCTTACACGTGCCGTCGATCCTTCTACGAGGATTCGAATTCAGATCTTAT
The DNA here is from genome assembly GCA_030142375.1 of Calameuta pallipes. Taxonomy (NCBI): domain Eukaryota; kingdom Metazoa; phylum Arthropoda; class Insecta; order Hymenoptera; family Cephidae; genus Calameuta; species Calameuta pallipes. The sequence goes on from JARQSW010000635.1 coordinate 612,899, forward strand.
ATGCAAAGAAAACGAAGTCAAACGGCACGCCAAACGAAAGGGTATGATATTTTTTGAGGTTATGTCTCATGTTATCTCGATGTCGCGGCCATCTTGCTTTGCGAACGAGTACGAATCCTTCTTTGGCAGAAGTTCTGAAACTCTTTTATGCGTCGTCGAGGAAGAAAGAAAAAAAGAAAGAAATTGTCGGGTGAAAAGAAACTTTCCCTCTGGAATATAATAAGCTGGATTAAGATTGAATACGTGCGATTTCAATATTAGATACTATTCTTTCCTACCGGTCTCATGTTTTCGAAAGAATAGGAAAGACCACTAGGGCGACAGCACTGAATTCTTGCCGTAGAAAAATGTGCTAACAATTAATTAAAGCGAAGAACCACTGAAATGGAAATGTGTACAAGTCGTTATTATTGTACGTAGAAATAGCGACGAGAGTCGTTTTCTATATGTTGGCGCAACAGAAAGGGTGGATCCTAGGCGTAAGGAAAATGTACGTAAGAAGCAACAGGATGCTTAAATGATACACATTAGGCGACCATTATTATGCCGATGCGCAGAGACTAGTGCGCAATACTAGCCGGAAGAGCTACTCCCGACGCTTCTGCTTTCCTGCATCAATGAAATGTTATTTGGATGCGCTGAACTACCTGTATTTTCATTCGTCCAGCATTAACGTAGCTGTCACTGGTATAAGTGCACGTAAAGTGCATCTTGATGCACACATACACTTTCAAGACACTCGATCAGCTAACGTCCATTTTTTTTTCTTTCTTTCTTGCAATATACATTTTCAAGGACGGCTGCGTAATATTCCGTTATTTTAAAAAATTGATCGACTTTCTACGGCACTGGTCAATGTAATTATGCGCTTTATGAAATGACAATTTATCGTACACGAGCTGCAGTGAAGAAATTTTTTTTTTATCAATCTCTCACTTCTACTTATTTCTCACTGTTCACGTGCGAAGTCTCGTGGGTCCGAAACGTTTTCAAGATTCTCACAGCCGTTCCCAACGAAATTTTAATTCCTGACTGGGTAACACAAGGATCCTATGGGCGCACCGTAAAGTTCGAGTTTTAATCGCGATGCATTTAACGAACGGCATGGTGCATAATGGGCCGTGGGAGGGTGGAAAGGGAGGAAACGGGGATAGAAGGGGGTGAAATCGGTGAACAGGAACCACGGCTCGATGCGCTCCCTATGCTCACGCACTTTTACCGTCGCGACGCCGTCTACTACATCGGACGCACTTCCACGGGAAACGAATGAACCTGTTGAACATCGCAGGCTGCATTACTTTTCCAAATTACATGACTTAATATGGTGTGTGTGTGTGTGTATATATATATATATATGTATCTTGTATTCTCATACAAAATTTTGTCTCCTGAATAAACAATCATTTTACAAAATCATTCGGATTTTTTTATTTTCGGTAATTTGATTTTTGTACGTTGCATAGGAAATTTTGAGAAAAGTGCTCCAAATATTTTTATTTAGGGACTTTCTTTTCAGTTACCTACGTGCTATTGTACTTGAAAATTATTTGAATGAATCCAATCGCCTGAATCGATGAAAATAAGGCAATCAAAAAAGTATCACTGTGTCGTATGTAATGTATGAACTAGAAGAAAAAAAATTATTCAATCAACATACATACTATAAAAAAACGTACGTGACCTTTAGTAAATGATTCGATCGTATGCGCCGAATAAATGGCAAATCCAAGAAAGTTCCAAACGCTTTACGCAATAGTCGTGTCATTGACCTTTTTTAACCATGTAATGGCACGACACGTACTAGTAATTAGTAACTAGTCTAAAGTAAAAATTAAACTGTTAAACTACCATACAACAATTTTTTGTCACCGAAAAATGAGTCAGTAATCAATACGAAAGGCTATAGTATGCTGGAAAGCCAATAATAAAGTCCCTGAAATCCTTCCTATCGTTAACTCGAAGCAACGCAATAAATTTTTAATAACTTGACTGTACCTAAAAAAATGATGAGGAATTTAAAAAAATTCAAGACAGAGCTCTAATCGAAAAGTCGTGAAAGGCAGGAAATTCAAAATTTCACCGGTATACATTAAACTTTCGAAATTGGTATATTCGTTTATTTACTTATATTAAAAGCGATAATGGTATTTAGGTGTTAAGCTAATTATTGCCGAATACCAATCACGGACTTTCATAGCAATCAAGATAATACTGTTATATGATTATCCACCTGTAGGTCACACGTGTGTATGATTTTCACGGGAGGCGTAATCCATCCATGTTCGTGTAGGTGACACGTGGCGCGGTGAGTGGTCACGCTTTGAATTAAAATAGCAAAACACTTTAGTTGTATATAAGCATTTAACGGTATTTATTGAAAACTTTTATAACGGGCAATGCCTGTCGCTATGCGGACGTTCGATTTGATTTTTTTTACATAACCTCCCTACTCGACAGCATCGTCCATATAACACTACCTATTGGCCTCTGACGTATAAAAAGAGAGAGCAGCCACATTGACTCTTGCAGTTTTAAATCAAGGATTTATAAGGATGGTGCGTTTTGTGGTCACTGCACTCGTTATTCTGGCAGGAAGCGCCGTGCGTCCCCAGGATATTCGAAATGGGATAGTTTCGCATCGCACAGCAACGCCATCTGGATCACGTCCGGAATCCATAGGTGAATGTAATTAAAAATGAAATAAAAGTATAAAGGAAATAGGACGAAACTATATTGCAATTAAATAAGGAGATATAACAAGAAATCTTTCTATTTTTCACAGAAGCAGCTATCAGCAAGACACTACGTCAGATTTCGGATGGTCATTTTGAACCCGACGATAGCAGCCTGATTGCTCGTATCAAAGAGAGTATCGTAGCTGCTGCCAGAAGCGTTCCTGATCCTGCGGCATCACTGGAAATTGGTGCCAATCGTGCTCAAGACTTCGTCTCGAGTCTGACGAGCGCTTACACGACGGCCATTTTGAGAGCTACTTCCGCACCGGAAGCGCAACGAACCTTGGCAAGATTTCAGGATTCCGTTCAGCAGATCGTTGACTTTGCCAAAAGTGGTAAATTCCTAGATGGTCTTGCTTAAGTCGACTTTTCGATAATCCCCTCAGTTCATTATCTATACGATTAATCAGCACAGTCGGACCGACCGAAGTTAGCCTGTCAGTTTGATTTCTATTCCAAAGCCAACTTCGGTTGGTCAATTTGAGTCAAGCAGCTTTGTATATACGTATATATGCATGTTGATGGCGATGGTAAAAAACAATAGTATTAACAAAAAATGGGACAGTTGGACATCAAACTTTCGTCATCCGATTTCTAGAAATGTGGCGACGATGATGGCTACTCTCCTTTTTTGTTCTTTTTTCATTTGCGAAACGAACGCAGAGAGAGGATTATTCTCGCTGGCATGATTCAGACAGCGCACGACCCATTGTGTATATATATGTTTGTGTGTACGTATTGTGCATGTGTAATGGCATGGGTTCATAATCTGGCGATGGAGGATCTCCGACCCGCGCTGGCCGGAACTGCGCCTATGCTCGCGGCGGAAGTGCCGCTGCTACATGTAGTAATATAAATTATAATGCCCTTACGGGGGTTTTTCTTCTTTTTTTTTTATTCTTATAAATTTGCATTTAAAACACCGTAATGGTATTGTTGCCCCGGAATTGCCAAACTCGCTTTTGATGCTAATAGAGCATTCAATTATTGAACGGGTCTGGTAGATATCATAATTTTAGAATCATCGATAACTATTGTATAATAGCATGATAAAAATAGTGATAATTGATAATGACTACGTTATTCATAATATTGAATTAGTCAGCAAAAGGAATTTCTTGTTAATCAAGTACAACGTCGATAGGGAAAATTCGATAGACCAAGTGTCTGAAATTTCTAATAGTCAAGAAATAGTAAAGTAGCATCTATACATATGAGGATATGAGTACATATGATTGATGTAATGAATGTTCTGTGTGTTTGTATATTATTGCAAGCGGACATTTGTATAATGATACCGTGAGTTAATTTAATCAACAAAGTATGGAACTATTAAAGACGATCTTGTATGGTGACAGAAAAGTATTTTTTTGAAAACTGATTCAAGCACGACGCAACCAGAGAAAACAACATGGAGCCGATTGTGTTTTGTTGTTCAAAGAAGGTAATAAACATCGCGCGCCATAGCTACCGTACCAGCTAGAGTAGCCACAACGACAACGAGAAACAATGCTGCATTGTTCCAACAAGCACAAGTTGTACCAACCAGACAAAAGTATCAAACCCAACAGAAAGTTAAGTGAGCGAGGGAATAAAAGCCTAAAATGTGCCGGGAAATGTTCATCGAATCTAAACAATTAAATTATATCAGATATTTAAAAAAATGCTGTAATTGCATTTATAATATTTATCATAAGTAAATATAATTTTCACTACATATGATAATTAGACCTGGCAATCTTCCTGTTACGTTTAATTGCAAAGGATCTTTATGAATTATAATATAGCACCTTTCGGTAGAAAAATCTCGTGAAAGCAATGTGCGCATGCGCAGAAGGATACGTGCATTTAGTTGTAATACCGAAAGCGGGAGCAGCATTCCGCAGGCATAACTTAAGCGAGCCCTGAGCTCACGAAGTGAAGACGGGTCACGACGCCATGTGTGCGGCCGGCCAACCACACCCACCACCTATTTATTTATGTCTACCACTCCGCCGGCTTTTTCTCAGGTCCCGCTGAGCTTTCGTTTGCCGAACAATGCTCGCTGCTCCCGGCACAATATTGCAATTTCTCGAGACTACCCGGGAAAACTTGAAGGATTCATACGCCCATTTTCTTAACACCGAATTCATATTAAATCTTAGAAATTATATTTATGTGACCTCGACGTTTTTCAGAGCAACGGAGGAAACATGGCGGGAAATTTAAAATGCTACAGACGTACTTCGCGCTGGTATACGATGACGATGATAAGATTGACTCGTTACAAAATGCATTCAACAATAAGATAGACATCAGGTGGTAAGAAGTGAAGAAAAATGAGGTAAGAGGAAGAAAGAGATGAATATACAGAAATAAGGAGTAGTAAGTCTTATTAATAAATGCGGAAGAGGATGGCGCGCATGCGCATACCAACTTCGTCAGTAACAACGCGTTGATGATCTGGATGTCAGTGTCTCGCGTGGTCATCGCACCGTGGGAATCAACCGGGCCTCCTTAGAGTCCTTACCAGGACTACAGGATTGTCAGCACACTCTTCCCGACTGACATCTTACTCTCACGGACGATTGCACTGCCAGTATAAAGGTAAAGATTGTACTGCTAGTTGCTCCCAGTCTAAAATAAAGCCGGGGATCTGGAAAAAGGAAAAGTTTCTGAAATACAGGGGCCCGAGTGAATGCTCTTCTTCCCTGAAAACGTTGATCTCGTCAATATTTTTAATTGAAGTAACGAGGAACCTTGAAAATCGTAAGTAAGAAGGATGCCCTTCCCAGTTTGATTTCCTGTCGCATCGGAATCGTCCCGCTCAGCGTCTTCCGACACGACGATGGCAGAACCAGTGCGCATGCGCGTCAGACACAACTTAACCAAGAAAGACGAAGAGCTCGGAAGCCTTTTCCCGTTCCGTTTGCGATGCTGGCTTTATATCGCTCTAATCGTCTCGGCTCTTGGAGTTTCTTAAATGTAATGAACGCAATTATCGTGTGCGCCGACAAGCAGAGTGTGACGGGACTGTTGTTACATTACATGGCGGCATCGCGGTGGCGTCCGACGCCGCGACGGCAACGCAGGATGGGATAGGTAGCGCGTGGCAAAATGCCTCTCCCTCCACCGATCTTTAACCAGCAGGACCACCACCATCGCCGCCTTCCTAGCCTTAACTACTTTCTTATTCGTTCGCCAGGGCATAATATAACGCTCCTTACGCACGCTGAACGCTCCTAAGGAAGACTCCCCCGAGAGGAACTGCGGGTCAGAGACTTCTGGCATATTCACCACTACGGAACATATGCAGACTCGTGGCTCGTGCCTAGATACATTGGCGTCTTACGAGTCGGAATCATATAGGTATTTTTCAAATCTTTAATTCTCTATCGTATCTACTGTTTTACTTAAATTTTGTTCGTCATTAAAAAAAAAAAAATCATTTATACAATCCTCGTATAATATAAATGTCAATCGACGGAAGTATCATACATAAAGAATTCAGGAATCGCGAAAGGCTTCTAGAAAGTATTACCGCTATGTACTTTCAGATTTTGCAAAACGATATCGTGCACTTTTACACGCGTGTCTAAGTTATTAATAAGTTGGTGAAAAAATTCCGCGAACTGTCATTAAAGAATTTACAACAAAAAAAAATCTATAATTTATTCGTAATTAATGTAACAAACTGTTATCACCGTATGGCATCAGTTTTCTCAGAATCCTCAAATCTCGAGTAGCACCCTACTTACATTTATAGATTATGCTACGCATCGTATCCTACAATCATTAACAATATGCTTATCATTCATTAATGTTATCTTCGTCGTAACTAATAAATTTCTTGACGCGAAGTGATATTAGTATATAAAAACTTAGTGTAAACTATACAATAAATAATAATAATGATTTCACTGATTTATTTAAGGGACGCTCGACGCCGATGTGTTGCTAATGAGAAACAACCTAGAGATGGAGACGGATTGGCGCGGTGCGGAGTAGCCTCGCTTATGGTCCGGTGGTGCCCGAGGAGCATAACAGCTCGCAGAGCATAACGCCACGAGCCATCATATCCTCCTCCCGGTAAGCTGCACGATGGTGTCTCTTCCTCCCTGGCGTATACTCCTCATCCCTCCATCTACCTCTTCGTAATACAGAACGCACGTACACATTCACCAGAAATACCTACTTCCGCGAACTAGATCGCCCGGTAGATATTAGGAACGCGTCTGGCCATTGCGGCAAGTGGTCATTGTCCACCAGGGACGTGGCAGGAAGTCGCATCCCGGAGACAGGAGATTTCGTACGGATAATTATTGTGAAACTCTGCCAAGGAGGGGGGTGGGGGTCACCATTGTTGTATCGAGGTGTAGCGCGATGTAATTACGAAAATCCACGACGACTGAAAAATTAATGACATTCAACGTACGTCTTTCTCTTGACCACTCATTCTTATTTTTGACAGTAAAGAGTAACCGGTATACCATTAACGGACGTTGTACGGTTATTGGATAATTTTTACTGGAAATAGTTTTGGTTAGGATTGCTAATATTTTTTTCATCTGATTAATTACTTGAACCGTACGTATTGATGCAAAATAATTTTGTCGATGACATCTTTATTTTGGTGATTTTCAGATTCTTTAGATGGAAATCTCTTTCTGGCCGTTGGGTCAAAACGTTGTCGAATATCCTGTGTTGGAATGGGCCTTTTCCGGTCTTCGTTTTCACTTGGTCATCTTTCTCCTTGGTGCATATGTGACGTTACCGAACGTTACTCCAGGAGTGAAGTTAATGCTTCAAAGTTAGAGCGAGTTAGCTGCCGTCGTTGCTCGAAGGTTTAAGGAAGAAAAAATTGATCCTTAGGGCGGCACCTGACCGGAAGTCGTCACAGTCATTGCGTTCAAACTCGTGCTTTACCTGCCTACTTCTCCCTCGAAAAGGGGATGTTCTCAAGGAACTTCAGAAACATGTAAGCATGACAGTATTATAGGATATATTTATGTAAGTGAAGTAGAAACGTTGATTTAGAATTTCTGCAGGATTTCCTTTAAAGATAATAATGCCTTTTTGTTTACTGTATCCTTTAGCTTCTTTTCAGAAGCTGAAATTCGTTGATAGTGCTGTCAGTAATGCTGTGTTATTATTTATGTATTGACATCTCTTTTGAAATAAACTTTGAAACTTCCGCATTTTGATTGTAAATTTTTAAACATGTCTGTAGACTAACATTACGAGCAATATTTTCTGTTATTTAAAAACAACTTAACTCGATGATGCTGTCAAGAGACTTAATCATTCCGGGACAATACGTCAGATGGCGCTCATAAGGACCTGGCCTAGTTCCGGAAAATTCCGTTTCGGGAGGAGCATTATGCAATAGTTCCGAGAAATTCCGCTAGATGGCGCTCATAAGGACCTGGCCTAGTTCCGGAAAATTTCGCTCGGAGGCTCGGAACGATTTAAACACTTGAAAATGCATTTTCGTAAGGAGCGTTATTCAGTAACTTCGGAAAATTCCGCTAGATGGCGCCGACAAGGACCTGGCATAGTTCTGAAAATTCCGCTAGGGATGCGGAACGAGTTTAACATTAAAAATCCATTTTCGTGAGGAGCATTATTTGATCATTTCGGGAAAATCCGTCAGGCGGCACTGACACGGGCCTGTCTAACTTCCGAAAATTGCACTAGGTGACACTGATAAGGGTTTGGCTGACTTTTGAAAACTTCTGCCAGATGACTTTCTATACGAGACTTCTTAAGTAGTTTATTTATATGTGAGGAGTACAAAGTAGTGAGAATTTAAAATAGCAGCCACTGAAATACCAAATAAATGACCGACATAATGGTGAAACGTAAAGGCGCGTACGCACAGGCGGGTTTAGTTCTACAGTAGCGTCAAGAGAATAAGAAGGCCAGTATAAGGACACATAATAGCAGGATGTTACAACGCCCGTGTCCGGTACATAAGTATCTGGTTTCATAAATGAAAGTGTCTTCATTCATAGATACATATTTCCATACAATTGCGACTATTGGTTCGTATCTTATGATATCGCTATTATGTGCGGCCCTCAGCGCATTACATATGTACATAGCACCATTATATACAAATTCCTAGTAATGCGAGTCCACTGCTGCATTAATGATAAAGTTATTTAGATATTGCGATATTACGATTCTACGGAACTTCACCTAATAAAAAATAGTACACTAGCTAGAATCTACATTATATACATATATTGATGTCAAAGCACATAACGGCGTCAATAGACAGTAAATAGATTCGCGATTCTCTTCAGTAACTTCTGTTATAAACGAGTTACATATATTTTTATTAAAACTGAATACATAAATATGTATTACATATGTGGACTCCTTACTCCATCAAAACTTCCGTGAGTGTAATGCTACTGGCATATATAGTATATATGTGCAAGTTAACTGATAAAAATCTTTAAAAACACAAAGTATATACATACACAGCTATAGCCGTGTACATAGGAAACCATCCTTTCTAACATCCAGAGTCCAGACAGGAAATCTCAGGCGCACCCACCGAAACACCCCACTCCCTACTGGACTCAATTTAATGTTGCGTTTCCTCCCGGACGATAAGGGACTACACAATTTTATACCGTAGAACTGACTTCACCCCCACGTGACTTGATGTTCACGATTTAAGTTTTGGAATCTGTCAGGAAACGTCAATCTGAAGCAACAAATTGAAGTTATGAGAGAATGTATCAATTATTTTCAAAAAATTAACTGTCAAGTCTTGTTCGCATAATAGTGTTTTTATCGTTTATCGCAAAATTTGGGTAGGTACGAAGATTATACGTACGACAAAAATTTTATTGGGTTGGACATTGAATATGCACCTTTATCACAGGTGGCACTTTGTCGTCGTACCATAGCGTGGAAAAGTCTCACGGTGAGCAAGGGGTGCGGCGGGGAATACCGGTATAAATTTCATAAAATAATGCCCTGCGTACATAGCTGCATATTCATTTTTCCGGAGGGTCCTGCACCGCGGCTCTGACGGCGCTGACTACATATGTATGAGCTTCTGCTGGACGTGCGGTCATGCCTCGGCGAATGGCCTCTCTATTTTACTCCATTTTAAAATACTTTTTATTCATTTTTTCTTCCTCCCACGAACCTCCCATTTGAACAAATAAATATCACATATCCAACCGAAAGAGTCAGCATTTCGAATGATTAGCGATACACACGTTTCCCTTCAGTTCCGTGTTCCAGCTGCGCTAACGAATTATCCCCAACAGTTAACTGGATTGCATAAAATATCTATTTTTTAATATAAAATGATTAACAACTTCATCAATGTATTTATTTTCTTCAATAAACACATTTATCCTTCTCTAACAGTTACGGCACTCAATTGCTTCCTCTCTCTCTTTCTTTTCTCGTCAAGCATTACCACAAGCCTGATACACAATGCTAATAATTAATTTTACAAAGTGGCAACTAACAATGAACAATAACGAGAAATAAGTGACAAAAAAAAAGTAACGAGCTAAGTAACTGTACCTGCACTGGTCTGTCGCGACCCAAATCGCAGGAAGCGACGAATCTAGAATCTAAAGTTGAGTGAATCGTGAAAGGCAGATACACATAGAAACGCTGCGCGCTGCTCTTGCGCATTAAAGAGCAATTAGCCGCGGCTCGCGAGCACGTTGATGCCCGGAAGCGATAGAACACGGCGCGCGTGCCATCCTTACCTTACCCACCATTACTTACCTTGCTTACCTTACTTAGCCCGGTTCCACGTGTCTGCCGAGCGGACCTACCCGGTCGGCCGCTATTCGCAAGGAAGGGGATACCTGGTTGCACCTCAACAGTAACACCGCAGGTACCTTGCTGACGTATACATTGCTCCTCGTTACATTGCCTGCTGTACGTTCACTCAATTACCATCACCGACAATTCATTATTGCAGAAACCGCATCTAGCTCATTGGACCCAGCGCCACCCCTTTCCCTCCCACAATCCTTAATTAACTCCTCGACCGGATGATAATTGCTACGGCGCACCTGATGATCAATTGTGCAGCATTAGTGACAATCGTTAAGCCATTACTATGTCGTTCTGTATTATTGAGAAAAAAACAGGAAAATTTCTTTTTTAAATAACGAGAAAGAAGACAAAAGAAATGCGGATTTTTGTACGAACGTTTTAGAATTAATCATGGTCATCGTGTGCTTGCAAAATTTCTGTTATATTTGTTAATAAGGATTTTACTTACGTTTTTGTATATCGCCAATCTTGTATGGAAAAATAATGTATGGGACCTATGTGTATTACAGTAATAGACAATATGGCTGTCGGTTCTTGACTGGATGCTTGTAGAATCTATAAGGATATGAAAGATCCAGTTAAAATTATTAAGATTACACGGAGCAACATTTTTTTCCTCTTTTTGTTATTTTATAAAATACAGGAAATATTCTCACCTTGCGAAGATCGATATCATCCCGTAAAGCGTTATAATACCTACAGGGTGTCGTTATAGATACATAACCGGTTCTGCATCTTGCACGATACTAGAAGTTGTCAACTTCAAGGGGTAATGACAGTTCCTGAGAATTTTCCTATGCTGCGAAAGAAGACATTAAACTACTTTTTTTTTTGTTATGATAATCATTTTTATATCCTATGGCGCGAGGTCTTACGATCGCTTTTCCGTCGTTTGAACGTTCCAAATGATAATCCAGCACTGATATTCAGTTCATGGTATATAAAGTATCGACACGAAATAGAACCTCTTCGAAACGTCGATGTTAACTGGCTTACAACTAAAACCACTCCCAACGTTTAATATTCATTTATTCGATAGCGTATATGCACCTCGGTGGCTTGTAGGACTTACCTTGCTTGCGTACTGCGCTTTGCCGGTACCTATAGTACTTGCGTAGTTACTAACAAACGCATAAACGTACCGGTAGCGGCCAGTCCCGCAGGATGGCATTGCTTGCATGCATCGCTTACCTACCTACCTAACCTCTCTTTCTACCAACCTACCTACCTCGATAAAGACCATGATGAATTTAAGAGGGTTTCTTCTGCACGCTTAACATGTACACGCATGCGCACGCACGCATCGGCTAATTGTAATTTATGCTCGGTTGACACACTGATTCTCTATCCTCCTTGTACTCGTATATAATCGAAGATATATTTTTGTATTTGAATCGAAACGGCTAAAATTGCGTTCATAAAATAGATTAAAAATGACGTTCTATTACGAAGGGATGATTGGAAGGGTTCTTATAGTGCCTATAGAGAATTATGCAAATTATGGGGATATCGGTGGATGCCCGATAGCGATACACCCTATATTTTTGTTAAGAAAGGGAAGAGAATTATCGAGCGGCCAAGATAAAAGGACCTGGTGCAAAGCCGTAAAGCAAAATGGACGTGGCTCTAGTATTTTATGCTGATCGATTTGTGGTGATTTTACAACTTCGAACGTCTATGGTTGCGCGCATTGTGATGGACGTTCAAACGAACCGCTATAGTTTATATTCGCTATATAAATCCAAAACAGAGCTTTACATATATCCGACAAGGGATTCCAAGCTAGAAATTGCCAATAGTCACTCGTTGCTCAATTCTTTTTGGGTAGATTCTTTGTTTCGATCTTATATTTTTTTTTTTTTATTAAACATTGCAGGGGTTCATCACGTCAAAATAGACCGACTAAAGTCAAGTTAAATTTCTATGATCAAATTTAGACTCTTCATATCGTTCCAAGAGTATAACGTCCTGTTTATAAATTTATTATCGATTTTATAGTCAATTCTTTAATTGGTAATTAACGATTGTTGTTAAGCATCGTAGATCAATTCTTCATTCTTAACCGTTAATTAGAGAACATGGAAATTAAAAATTTCGGATGTGGAATAGAATGTGACTTTTAACATAGTTAATTTTACATCTGTACCAGTTAGGAAAGTATGGCATACGTTACCGGAAATATTTAAATTTTCGACAAAAAAATTTAGACAGCACCACAGCACGGTGCTTCATTGTTCCTGGGAAAATTTTCAAACGGAACGAATGTTGCGTATTGACATCCTTGAGTGAAGAGTTTAATTACAAACGGATATGGGCGAATGTCTTAATTAATTTTAAGAGTTAAGGCCAACGTTGATGAGTGATGTAGATACTGTTAACTGTTAATGCTTCCGGCGAAACTGTTACCTTGACGTTTAGCAGTTATGACGTCAGACTAAAGGATTCACAGGCCATTGGCTATGAGATGAGATACATCCATCCAATGTGATGTCAGGACATTCATTGTCAAAATGGAGAATGGCGGGAACGCACTCTTGTATAAAGAAATTATTATCTGTAAGAAATAATTCTGCTGAAATGAATTCTTGTATTTATAATTTTTACAAATGAAATATCCCTTCCGCACAAGGAACATTTTTAGTTGAAAGTTTAAATTTAAATGTTCTCAGTTATATTATATCTGCTTTCAAGCTATATAATTTAATATGATGGTTTAATTTTATAGCCAATCTCTAATCGGCACTGTGCTACCGATGCATATGAAATGAACGTGTTTTTCATTGAAAAAATAACGCTCGATTTCTTGTACCGGTTAGCAAACTCCTTATAAAAAAAAAAAAAAGACAAACGCGTATTACGACACAGTGACAAACGTCCTGTAATATGTGTTTCTCTAAAAGTGTAATATCAGTAAAGTGACTTAAAATAGTAACATTACGTATTTACTAATAATCTAAAATCGAATGTTTATTGTGGCGAAAATATCCAGCATCTTGAATCTAACTTTGCAACATTTTCAACCATTTTTCGCGCTTTGATTCCTCGAGTTCGAGTGATGCGAATGAATCAGCTAATTATTTATCACTAATATTGTTACTTTTTATGCTATTCACTGTAAAAAGATGATCACGTTCTTGCTTAATACCGTAAACTAAGATCGTCGAGGACGGAACTACTTTACTGTCTAGCAAAAAAAGAAGAAAATTTGCAACAAATTTCGAAAAACCCACCTAACGTTTTGAGTGGCAAAAATTGCAAAATATACATAATATCAATTGACCGTAACATGAGTATTGTAACCACAAACTGACAAGTTATTAACTACAAATGATAATTATCGACAGTGGCGCCATCGTAACAACGTTCCACAAAGTATTTTGCGGTCGATAATTTACTGACATTGAATAAGAACAAACGGATGTCAAATTTGAATGTCGCGTTAGAAAACGAAGAAAGATCATACTATTCTTACTTATAAATTATCCCTATCAACGCTTTTTTATCCAATATACCATTATTATATATATATAGATTTACAGATACCGCGGATGAAAAATATTTAATCGATCGATTAGATGAGGCATTTCGTTCCCGCAGTTTCCTCGGTTGGTACGTCTTCAGCAGCCAGTGCAAGAACTTCCTCGCAAACGCGTTTATAAACCCAAGCATCTCCTTTCAGTCTCTTTCTACGGATTCCAACCAAAGGTTTAGTGTCAGACACGCCCTCCATCAGACACACCTCCAGCTCAAACGAACAGGTGTTTCGCGAGGAGAAAGGTCTGGCGTATTCCTTACTGTTTTCAGACATTATCAGTTCCGTTTCGCCGTGAAGAATAAATCTAAAGTTTTCAATGTAATATAAGTATCTACAATTTTTCCTGTGGAACAAATTAAAACTTGCATATCGTCTCGTAACTTTCTTACCCTTTTTGACGGCAAATAATTCCTTTCCGATGAAGAGCACGACGCAATTGCGATAAAACATATTTTGGACAATCGCTTGACGTGGACGAGACATTACAAAGACCCTGGATGATTATCATGGATTATGGATTTAATAATATAAGGAAGAAAATTTTAAAGGAATTGCAAAAAGATACGAACTTTTCCTGAGAGTGTGTTTGGCTGATCTGGATCATAATTTTCACTTTTTCCACGTCGCTTTGGCGTCAAAACGTGTCTCACTCGATTCAAACTGCGCTCGAGGCCCATCATTACTTTACGGGCACTACCTGGTGTTAATGATTGTTGATTTCTGCACATGACAATTAGTTAACATGCTACGTTAATATAAATAATTATTTAATCAAATATGGCTTATGTTTCTCTGCTTACTTGGTATCTGATGGTGTAATTGGTGTAGGGGTTGCAGTTAGCCTGTCCTTTTCTGCCTGCTTCTTTGTGGGTACTAAAAGAAGATAAATGGTTCTTTAATTTCTTTCGAGAAGAAATACGTGCCTGGCGAGCACTGATTCTTTACTCTAAATTGCATTTGTTTAAAAGTTTGTAGTAGCTATTAACGTCTTGGTAATTATCTACCCTGTGCACAGTCACTGTTACCATTAAGTAGAGTAACGAGCCACTAAGATACAATATTTTAAACCCAAAGAAACGAATTAGGGTTCAGTAATTAGGCTTTATATCTAAGAATGAATTAAAGTTTCGACACTTTTACGCATTTCGGTAATTTCTTGTATCGTGTAGTGTTGAGGAAATTCAATAAAGTCCAAATATTTTTAGTCTGTTAATTGAATTTAATAGAATAATACTTACTTGGCGAAGAAATATCATCTGCATCTTTGACTCTTAATCTTTTCCTCGCCGGACCATGGGGTTCCGTAAACTGAGTTGTTACAATTTTAGCTGAAAAAATGTATATCATATATTAATCAATAACGTTATCATATTTCTTCTAAGACATCTGATAATGAATAATTTCAATTCGTACAGTTCTCTGGTGTTTTCACCGATACGCCACAGGGAGTATTACAATCTGGTGATATCCTATTTATTCTACCCCTTGGAGATTGATCCAATTTTGTGATGAAGTTACTAATTCCTTCGTATTTAGGAGTCAATTCTCCATTCTACACAGAATATATTTTTGATATTTTTAATATAAATAAATGCTGAGGTCTCCAAAAAGAAAAAAAAACACAAGGAAATACGAACCCCTCCATTTCTAAATCGTGGCCTGGCTGCTGGTGTTATTTTAAAGGGAAGCCCTCGTATTTTTCTGTCAAGCAATAACAAATATGTTGCTGTTCTATAATCAGTTCTGTCGCTCTTCGCCAATCGCTCCCAAATATCATCAGTATGCTCCCCGCAAATAGCAGACATGGTATTCAATACCTCGGTATCCCTTTCAAACTGAATAGAGAAATTTGATGAAGCAATGATTTATAAAAAGATTGTTTACTAAAAAATCATTACGTTGATTTTTTTGACAAACGTGACTGGATTTAAGAATCCAGCCGTTATCCATGGATGATTGCAGAGTTCCTTAATAGTGATTCTCTTCTTCGGATCCGTTTGCAACATTGAACGAATTAATCGCCTGCTGATACTAGATAGCCAGCTTGGCTCGTCATATTTTCCACTCTGTAAATTACGAAATTATGCATCACACTTAGAAAGATTTTTGCTACCTAATACTCACAAGGATTTTTTTATATAGATTTTCTATACTATTGTCATCAAATGGAAGGAATCCACACAGTAGAGCATACAGAAGAACACCCATACTCCAAATGTCAACTTCAGATCCTGGAAAAAGTATATATAAATTTAAAAAATTCAATTATCTTCAAGTTATATGAAACACATTACCTAAATATTTGTTTCCTAGTATAAGTTCTGGAGCTGCGTATGTTGGTGAGCCACACGAAGTATATAAATGAGATTGCATTCCACCCTTTGGTTTGGCACAGAGGCCAAAGTCTATTAACTTCAAGTTTTGTTCTTTATCGAGCAAAACATTTTCCTAATTAGAAAATAGATTGATATTACATTTTTATTCAATAGAACTAATTATATTTATTTACTTACAGGCTTGAGATCACGGTGTGCATATCCTAGGTCATGCAAATATGCTACAGCAGATACTATTTGACGAAAGAATTTTCGAGATTCTGTTTCGGAGAGTCTATTTTTTTCGACTAAAATTATTTAAGATATATTATTATCACTTACCTAGTGTAAATTATTATTAAATTCTTAAATAATCATTAAGTATTATATATATCTCAATGGCCTATTGTGATATTTAACAGAAATAAAACAATATACCTATATGATCGAACAACTCTCCACCAGAGCAATATTCTATTACCATAAAATAATGGGTCTCTGTTTCAATGACCTCATACAGTCTACATATATGTTGATGAGATAAAGTTTTCAATGCTTCCACTTCTAGTTTCACTCGTGGTAAATCTTCCTGTAATGAAATATTATTATAGTGATATATAAGTTAACAAGTAGTACAATATAACAACACTGGATTGAATTTGTTACGTAAAAACAAAGAAATGAATATACTTTATACCATAATGACATTTAAATATTTCTATGAACCTTTTGTCATATTAAATGGATATTATAAAATAATCTCTAGCCCAAGAACACAAGAAAAAAGTATTGATATCAAATAAATTACTTATATAGTTTTTTTTATTAGAATGAAATTTTATTTCAATCTTCACTCACGCCCAGCGCTGTCTTTTCCATAATCTTTACAGCAACTTTCTCTCCGGTGGCAATATGAGTAGCGAGTTTAACTTTTGCGAATCCTCCGCATCCAATGGTCTTTTCCAAATCGTAGAGACCCTTGAGTGCTCCATATCGGACCATTGCAATCCAATCTGCACTCAGATTGACACCTTAACAAGTAGGCCGTCCCTTTAAAGAGCACGTTTTAAAGCCGGCATCAACTTTTTAAACTTTAACTTCGTAACGTAAACAATTGTTGACAGCCAATCAAAATTGGGTAAAGTAGCTCCTATAGTGCAAAAGTTTTGTGTCAAAGTATATGACGGGCAAGTTTATCATTTTCTATAGATTATTCGACGTGTAATTAAATCTATATGTTAATGATAATATTTACTGCAAGTGGAATAATTAACTTATTACAAGTATTTAATTGTCACGTGACTATAAAACTTCTCATTGGACGAAGGACCTTCCAATATAAAATGTACGACCGTTGAATATATGAAATTTTCTGTTGGTGTAAGATAATGTAAATTAATACCGCTTGTAATTCCTGGGCGCTAGTAGTTTCCGGGAGCGACGTGCAAGAAAACGGGTTTGACGTTTTGGAGTAAAAAATGTCATCTGCGATAAGAATGACGCTCGTTAATGGGTTGTGTTTACTTTTGTTTGTTACTAATACTATTGCTGAAAATAAATATTCTGCCGCCGCAAACAAACCGAAAGATGAGGATATTTCGAATCCATTTCCAGTCTCGTTAAGGGAACTCGATAAACCTTATCGCATGGCGAAATTGAATTTACTTTGGGCTAAAGCTAAACACGTACGTATATAATGTTCTTTTTAATGAAGTTGTATATTATAATCGTATTTATTCCAGCGTCTAACCGAACCTAAACTGCAATCGTTATTCAGTGATTTAAAGATTCATGACAAGGAGGAGATCGTCTTCAAACATATTAAGGCTGATGGAATGGATCCAGAAGGTCTTCAAGAAGCAACACTTAGGAAAAAACTTATTGGTATGGTAACTTGAGTATATGGCATATTTGATACATAATTAAATTTTACATCAAGGTAATTTATAGGTATTATGAGTACTTATGGCTTATTGGAACACTTTGGTGAAACTGATGATCCAGAATTGCTTAAAAGACACAAGGCTCTTAATGATGGTTCTAATTATGTGGCCAAAGATTTATTTAAGGATAAGAAATTAAACAAATTGTGGGCTAAAGCTGAGTTAGCTGGATTTACGTGTATGTAGTTCTTTTGTTCTGTTGAGTTATTAATACTATACCAGGGTATTCAGCCCAAACGCACCACCTGAATATGGTTTTACCATAGGATTCAAATGAGCGTGCTAACTTCAGGTGGTGCGTTTCTACTGAATAACCTTGCATATATATCAACATTAATTGATTTCTTTTAGCCGAAGAACTTGATGCATTAAAAGAAGAGTTCTCACACCATCAAGAAAAGGTAGATGAATATATGAGTCTTCTACAAAACGTTCATAATGGAGATACTGATACACTTGAAAGTAAGTATATTTCATTTACGTAGACTAGTGTCGTTTGCTCTGATTTTATACTGTTGTATAATTTTTACGTTCTAAATTTATAGACAGCATTCATGGAAAGCCTGAAAAATGGAACATGCTAGAAACTGAGGAGGAGCAAAATGATGTTTCTGGAAAAAATATGGATTATTTGTCCAAAGCAAATCTGCTCAGGTAATATTCAGTATTGAAACTATTTAAATTTATGGTGAACATATTTTTACAGTTTTACTTATACAATTATAGGGAGAAACATTTAGAACTCAGAAGTGGATTTGATCGCCTAGATAGACTAGCCGCAAAGGGACCAAACCATAAAGAGTTTGTTGAACCTAAAGTACAAGGACTGTGGAGAGTTGCATTGGAAGCTAAATTTTCACCCGACGAACTTGCATCACTAAAGGTAAGCAATATATACATAGGCCCAGGGTAGTGACAATTGAGTATTGCAGTCGTATTATCATGGGACTTAATAAATTAAAAAATATATAGTGTTATTAGTTTGACAATAAAACTCGCAAATTCTTCTGTTTTAAAAGGAGGAACTCTTACACTATGAGTCCAGGTTGCTTAAATTACGTCATCTACATACTGAAGCGGCGCTGGAAGCTGCTCGCAAAGGCAAGCCTTACGACTTACAGAATTCAACAGCGCAGCAACATATTAAAAAACACACAAGGACAGTCGAGAAACTTCACATGGACATTGAAACGAAGATCATGCAGAAGCATATAGAGTTGTAAAAAATTTGCATAAGGCAATAATACTCAAGCGTTCGTAATTGGCAGTTAAGTCTTCATCGTGTAAATTGTCTAACACACTAACATGCTTAATGTTAAAGTGCAAACGTGGTATTTAAGTTTGTGTAGAATTTAAAATGAGAGAAAAGCCAAAACGAATCCTGTAACATATATACAAATATTATATATCATAAATCCTTTGTATTTTAAAAATTTTAATGAATATATGAATGTTAATATCATGAATATTCAATATTGAAATATTTCAATATTTTCCTAATTCCATAATATTTGTTATAATATCATTTAACAATTGTATTAGTTAAACAAAATTATGGTAATCAATATATGAAAGATGTTCAATATGTGAACACATGTTACATCAATATCTCCATAGTGATTACCAAACGCCATGTATGAAATGCTTGTGGTTATAAACACATGCCATATAAGCAGTTTACAGATCAGTAAATTTTTGCTTGGTTAAGAGTACACTAGTTTTTTTATAAGTTTTCAGAATCGTTATATTTGATCAGCAAGACGTACATATTAAAGAGTAATGGCGACAGTTATTCAAGAGCGCACCATTCCTTCAATGGATACTCTTATCAAATACGACAATCCTGTGCTGGTTGCAACTCACCCAGAAAAGGTTCGTCCTAGGTTCTGATTTTATACAGTACCATTTATCTTCTAACCGAAGTATCATGAATATTTTGCATCGAAAAATATATTAGGTTGCCAAAGAAACAACACCACTAAAAGTCGGAGCTGGTGCTTGTAAAGTTCAAAGCACTGCACCTACGGTAGACCTTCGTCGTGAAACTGTGGAAATTCTCAATGGAATTTTACCACCGAAAAGGTGGGAGGAAGATGGCCAAGAGTGGACACAACAGGTGAGAATAAATAAATTGTTATAAAAATTTGAGCAACATCCTGCTTAAAGAGACCAAAATGTACAATTAGATTTCAAGCACTCCCGCAACTCGATTGGACGTAATTAATCTGCAAGAACAACTGGATATGAAACTACAGCAAAGACAAGCAAAGGAAACTGGAATTTGTCCTGTTCGTCGTGAACTTTATACTCAATGCTTTGGTATGAAAATGATAGTGTCATTTTTAAGAAAAAAAAAAAAAAACAAGATATTGTAATTAATCGCTACTTAGCACGACGAATGTTACTTATGTTTCTCGTAATTTTCACAGATGAAATAATACGACAAGTCACTGTAAATTGTGCAGAACGCGGATTGCTACTGTTGAGAGTAAGGGATGAAATTAAAATGACAATGGCAGCTTATCAAACACTTTATCAAAGCAGTATCGCGTTTGGCATGCGGAAGGCTTTGCAAGTACGAGTTGCTTTTAAATGACTTAATTTCACAGTATTATTTAAAAGAAACATGTGCTTAAGGCAGGCTGAGCAAGGTAAAGAAGACTTGATAGCAACCGCCGAAGAATTACGAGTGCAAAAGGCAGAACTCGAAAAAACAGTAGCTGAACTGAGACAGAAATTCGAACAAGCCGAACGAAGAGCTGCCGAATTACGTGAAGCTGAAGATAAGAAGCATACAGAAGAAATTCAATTTCTTAAAAAAACAAATCAACAATTAAAGGTATTTTCTATACGGTTAATTTAATTTAACTTTATAACTATAAGTAACGAACACTATGACTGACCCCAGTTCTAGCAATGATACAATTTCTACTATAATCAAAGCGTTTACAGAAATGATTATTATATCTTTATTTTAGACTCAACTGGAGGGAATAATTGCACCGAAGAAATAAGCGCTCTTCAATCAAATTTATTCATTTTGAAATACGAATTTACTGAGTGAATTAAATGAAATAAGAAAGTTATGAATTATATACTGTGTTACTGGTAATTATTCTTTCATTTTTTATTACAATAAGAAGTCGTAGCACTGAAATTATGTTTGTTCCCGAAATTGAAGCGAATCATATAGTCGTCAGGGAAATACAGTAAAAATGTATTTTATTGTATTGTTTCACTAAGGCGGAACGATACATAATCGTAATAATGTGTGACAAGAAAACGAGAAAAAATTTTAATGGAAGATTATCTTTCGAGGAGTATTTGCCTTGGAATTATTTTTTTCTTTTTCGTAGTAAAAGGCTTGCTTAATTGTTCAGCACCTCATTTGAGAATATTATGTTTATGATTAAACAAATCCTCAAAATGTGTGATTATCACGCGTTAACGATGATTACATGTAATGCATGTGTTGATCTATGTGACATTTATTTCGCTTATAGTTATACTTAATGCCTAAGTTATAAAATATATAAATATTGCTTATCTAAAGACTATAGCTGCTCGTAAATAAATATATATACTTTCATTCTAAAATATTAAATATTTTTATTATTCATCGTCCAATGTACCTTCAATTCACTTCGCGTCATCGGATTATTAAAATGGAAAAAATTCTGCCTAAATACTTATATAACGGCAATGTCCAATAATTACACTTCTTAATTTTATTTACTAGCAATGCTAAATGTTCTAAGAAGAATAATTAAATAATTCATCAGGCACAAATTTATCAAGAACCAAAACCGTATTAGAATTGCAGAATTCAATTATACATTTGTGCTCTAAACAAAATTACAAAAGCTAGCTCGATCTTCTGTTATCAGAAGAAGGACAGTGATAAGTCTAATTAAAATCTTGCCCTGTTAGAGACACTACTGTCGCGTTTGATAAAACCGTTAAAGATTTCCAAGAAGAAGAAATAGACGCAACGGCGCAAGCAAGAAAGATAAGCTTCATAAAATTATTATGCAAATTCTAATATTAATAGATTACTTGAAATTAATACTTCCTATCAATAACGCCAATCGTTCATGACATCATTATACATTATTTCAAGAATCTTGAAACCTCTGGCAACCGATTCTGTTTCTAATGAATTCTACAGAAACAAAATTACGCGTGATAACATGCAAAACCGTCGTATTTTTTTGTGAAAAGAATCTCTACGAAAGGACATAAGCACAGTAGACAATCATTTAGCTATCCGGAGAAATTTTATTTTGTATTTAAAAAAACGCATGCCTTCATTAACGATTTTAATTCTTGCACGATGGCATTACTAATGAAATATATATTTTATAATGTGGCTTCCAGTGGCCTCATTCTAAAAATACTTTAGTTCACAGACAATGTGATTTATTATGCATGTGTTTGCTTATATTCATATTTTCTAAATAAGTGCCATTCGAATGCCTCTAAGCATTCATACATTTAACGTCAATCAATTGAAAAAATACAAATAACGTATCCGTACGCTAAATAAAGAAAGTACACGTACGTTTTTGTACATTCATTTTATTTATGTACCTTCAACGTAATCGATACGTGGCATTTAATTTTTCATTTTTAGAAAATTGGCACTTTATGAATATTTACTTAAATAACGCCGCAGTGAAAAGTTTGTGTAAAATGTGTGTAATGTTAGAATATATGTATATGTCCCAATGTATAATTGTTTTCTGTTAAAAGTCAATAGCTTTATAAAAAAATACAAAATCATGGGTTATGGACGTAATAAATGTGAGGGGAGAGATTTCTAAAAAGTTTCTGTATATATGATTTAAGCTATTGGTCCCTTTCACCTAATCCCGCTTTCGTAATTCACCATCGATAACTCATTATTTGCTTCATACCTATTTAGCTTTATAGTTTACTTCTCTTTCAGCACGTATGCACAGTTGCAGGTCGTGTGTCGCTTCAATAAGTATATATCAACAATACGGAAAATAATGAAAATATTGTATATATATCCAATATAAAATAATACACTTAATTGCAAGGCCTATAAGTTATGATTATTACCATTATTACCGCGATGGCGCCTTCTTCGAAATACTTAATATTATTAGATGCTCCGTGATACCTGTTTGCAACACGTTAGAGAAGAATTTAAATTATTATCATACGACACCTCCACACATTTTTACGCATCGAGAATCTTTCAATTAGGCATATTTGTTAGATTGCGTAACCACAGATCATACAAGTATAGTTATACATGACAGCGAGACAATTTTTAATTGATACTGAAGGTATCGATACCAGTCAAATGATCAATACTTAATAATTAGCACTTTATAAGTAGCACGTAGATCACTATCGTATAACGTTACCACTTTTTAATACAGAAATTAATCTGTTTAGCATATCGAGAAAGAAAAAGATTATCTTAAAAAAAACTATTCCCAAAAAGGTTAATACAATACTGTAAAATCGAATGTCGTGGAATCTGTACGCATATGTTGAAAAAAATGCTAGGTAGATAGAAGAGTTTGGCTACTTATTATTAAAGTAAAATAAATAAAATACTTTACAGATTGTCTGTTTATGTGTGATTGTTTCTGTGTGTATGTGTCATTGGGTATACGTGTTGCACATGTGTCGCCTTATTATGATCTTAATACTTTAAAGCTATCTAATTAATTATAACGGACTTCACAATTTTCTCCAACCAATTCTGTGGTTACACATATTTTGAGTAACCTAACGTGACAATAACTTACACGCACCTAACCAAATCATTAAGCCAACCACGCGTTCACAGAGCGTGCTTGATTTTTTTTGTATTTTGGAAGGATCAGATTGTACCTTGCAGAATTTTTTAACTTCAGCAGGTCACAACTGTACAATTAATAATTGACTGCTAGTTAAACAACACTTCATATACAATTCAATTATTCTCCAATTGATATTTTATGTTTGAATACTGTTATTTTTTATACTTTTAATTAGCATTACTCTGTGTCTAGGAAGTATTAAGGAAAGATAATATATATCGTTAACAGTCTACAGCAAGTATCAGTTTCGGACTAAATTATATGATTAATTAATCACAACCACTGTGATGTACTGATTATATGAAAGTAGGAATGTGTACTTCATATATATATGAGTTGATGTCAGAATCAAATGATATCGACTTATCAAAGTTTCCATCAACGAAAAAAAAAGTGATACATTTCAAAGTTTAAGTATTTTCCAAGTCGAATAAACCGATCACATTCAAGGTCTGTATAATACTTGTAATAAACTTAAAATAAATAGTGACACAGCAGAGTACCTTATACCTTTATACTTATCGTACTCCTAACCATTCTCAAGCAGTTGGATGTGTACTTAAAATCCATCAGTTAAATATCGGATGGATTAAAATTGGACACAGACCAATTAATCAAGTTCCCTAAACGACTCATCTATCAAGAAGAACGCAATTGCACCAATAGTATCGCGTCGCCTTGTTAACAAAAAATAATGTCAGTTAACAGACAGTGAATAATCAGCACGCTTCGAAAAAAAAAAGATGACACTTTTTCCCATACATGCGTAATATACTTCTAAATGAATTTTGCACCAATAGGTTCAATGCCGTCAGGAAAAAGAGTTCACGACCTTAATGGCGACCCTTCTTCGAGCGTTTGGTTTTTCTCTTCTTAGAGGCGGCTGTGGCTACTGTGGTTGCACTAGCGGGAGTAGCAGTGGTGGAATCTTTTGGCGTATCCGTAGGAATAATTAATTCGGCTTTTTCATCCAATGGCGTACTCACTACGGAAGATTGTCCTGTGCCCTCTTCGCTCTCACTCCCAGCATCGTTCGCACCGTCGCCCACATTCTCCTCCAATTCTTCCTCCGCATTACTTAGCTCCAGAGAAATAATCTTCTCGCGCAGAGTTTCAACCTGATCGTAGAGACATTACGTCTTATTAGAAATGTTGAATATATGATGACGACTTGTGCGTGACAATACCAAAATTATCAGTGACAATTATAAATTATTAGGGGACGAAAGTTCGCGTCAGTCTCTTTTCTGCTGCTCATGAAGAGTCTTATAGTTATCATGCCTCATAAATTCTTGACCATTAATACAAAGACGAGTCTTTACTAGTAGATCGTACGAGATTCAAGATGCAGAAAATATGTTACACAAAATCTTATAAGATCATATCAGATTCACACAATAACAATAACATAATAGGGACATTGGACGGACAGGAACTTCCAGACCCTAATAACAATAAAAAATACACGTATAATCATGCCAAAACAAATGAGAAACCCATAGAAAGATAGAAAAGCATACCGATAGTAGAAGAAGGTATTGTCAATGATCAGTGGACATGAAATAATTGGCTCAAGGCAGTGTAGATAACATTCCAGGCGTGACAATTGGAATCTTGGAAAAAACATTCAACAATCAATCAAACAATCATAACCGATTAAAATAGTAATCAACATATGGTTAGTATTATTATCTACTTCAGGCCATGCATATATAACCAAATAAAATACAGTAACATGCAGTACACGTACGCGCAAACTACAACTCGAATGATCCTTGATTCGCGTGTCTTGCGACATAATAAATTCAAAGGAAAAATATCTTACAAAAATATAAACTAATTTTCCCTCCCCAAAGGAGGAACGCATCCAATCTACTCCTTTCAAATTTTTTGCTAGCAACCAGTAATTTGACGTATTCGCAATGTTGGATAATAAAAAAAAGTTATAATTTAACAATCGGGGAGATCTAACGTAATCAATTCTACCACACGCAGAATTTGAAAATTTTTAAATGCCAGTGTATTTACATACGTATTTCCCTATGCCCCTGTGTGTACTGTATGTGTGTGTATATATATCTATATATATACAAGACGATCTGGTTTAAGTAAATGGTAGTGGTGTAGTGCTCTAATTGGATATTGGCAGTGACATTGATGGTGACAGTGGTGATACCGGTACTGATAGTGGTAGTGATAGTACCTCGCGCTCGATCAGCTTCTCCACGTATTCGACAGTTCGCACGCGACGTTCCCCGGTGACCTCGTCGACGTACTCTTCGGTGCGCCTAGTCACCTTCTCGTCCACTACTTTCTCAGATTCGCGTACAGCTTTTGAGGGACCCAACTTGCTGCGCACAGCAAGCTTAGGAAAATCAGCACTAGATGGCCGTAACGTAGTAAACTACCCACAGATAGACACACAAACGAGATTCGCTTTAAGTATTTTTTTGGTCTAATTCTAACATGATTAGCGGGCCTCTTTCGCTTATTACGAGCAAAACAAGCAATTAGTAACAAACCAAATTGTGTTAAAGGTTACGACCCTGACATTTCGAGAAGGTATATTGTGGTTAATCGATTATTAATTTACGTTCAATTATAAAAATGTTTAAAGGTACGTGTTTGTTCTTTAATCGGATGTGAAGATACTCACGTCCGACTGTTTCTCGTCCTCTTGAGGTGATGGCGCCACTGGTGGTACTTCTTGGGGTAGATCAGGCTTTGGCGATGTGTCCATCATTTCACTCATTTTCTTTATCACTATTTGAGCTTGTAGCGCATCCTATTAGCAAAAGATAATAGTCATTATTGTTCGTTGTAATGAGTGTCGGTGAAAGTATTTGACAAAATAATGAAAACGTTACACGAAACTTTATAAAAGTATTTTCTCAATTCTTTTGTTTTTATAAATAAGCATAATCAAGTAATTATGTTTCTCTCATTAATTATTATACTTACTTGTTCTAGGGACTTGAGGCGCGCTTGTCTCCAAGCTGCGCGCTTTTCTGCTCTGAGCGCACGTTGCTCCGCAGGGCTGAGATGGCTCTCTTCGTCCTCGTCGGAAATTAAACCCTGTTTAAAACATTCATGATTAATTTCAGGTATGTTCTAGAATAATAGTTCTCTCAAAATAGATCACCCTTTAATGGAAGGATAATAATTATTTTTACAGCATACCTCCTGTATCATCCTTTCCTTCAATCGTCGCTCGGCCTTCGCAGTCCTCACAACGCTTGGTGCATTATGCAGAAGTGGATGGGAACTTCGCGAACTCAATCGGCTACTGTAAGTCAACGAGCACGCATACTGACCAATCGAATTTCTTAGACTTAATATTTATTTATAAAAAGTACAAAAGCATGTGAACAATACAGAGGCCAAGGAATACGGGTGTACAAACTAATCATAATACAAATACTGTGTAAAGATATAAAATAATCTACACTGCGAGTCTGAGAAAAACAAAAAAAAAAGTAAATCTACTAACGGCGTGAAAAAAGGACGGCATTAAAATATTTGATGAAAGGCCTCATATATGAAAAGTTAAAAAAAAAATTAAGTTTGTTACTCTGCCATTATTTTCTTGCAATAGGTATTGGTTTGGTGTTTTAACGTTGAGTAAATAAAAAAAAAACTGCCGTCAATTTTCTCAAACCAATTTTTCATAATTCTAAAGCATACTGCTTCATTTCACGCCTGATGCAGCATAATATCAATTTCTAAAATGATTATCATTGTGATTCGCTGAGCGTGAAATGCGAGTGTGCACAAAACGATTACGCATTTAAGCATAAGCGAAAGCGTGGACGACAATACTATAGTAATTTTATGGTTCCAAGAAGAAATGATGATTTTCTTTAAGTTAAAACGATCATTGATATAAGAAATTTAATAAAAAGTTGCGAAACGAAAAATTATATACAAAAAGGAATAACCAAGAATTTCAGTTTAATGTTATTTATAATACTTGGTAAGATGACTCATTGTAATGAGAAAAACAAAGGACTGCGATAAGCTGTTAAATTTGAGAAAGCGTGGTAGTCGATAAGTACGAACCCCGTCGCAAAATTGTCGATATTCTAGCATTAACAATTTTACTACAATTAAAATTGTTATCTTCTCTAGCACCTTGTTAAATTTTTTATCACCGCGCTACGACGAAAGCTCCTAGCAAATATGAAAAAAATTACGCCACGAAAAAAAAAACTAATGACGCCATTATATACTACTCTACCCTAAAGTTTTGATAGTCAGTAGATATATTACAGAATACATAGATACATATATACAGAGCGGGTAGGAAAAGCCAACCTGAGGGAAGAAATAATTTCTTAGATTCAATTCTTCTGTGGAGAAAAAAAAGAAAAACAGGCATGCCCGTAGACCTTCTTGATTGAAAAGATTGTCAATATTGTCGTCTTTATAGTTACTTGCTAGATAGCTGGTAATTAAAAAAAAAAATGAAAAGTAAATGTACGAATGGATCATTTGAATTGAGAAGTTGTCAAAGTAGTAATTGTGACATTTATTTCTCTAATTGACCCTTGTTCGATGAAGTAATGGAAAAAGTATTATGGTAAAAAAAAATTAAATTATGTCAAATGAATACTTGAAAATGGATACGTGCAGGACAATATTCTTTGTTCTCTTTTGATTTACACACATGTCTGCGTAATTAACATTTCATCATACTTTTTTCGTTTGTCAAGTATTCGTTTGTATTTCACTTGTATGCGGAAAGTATAAAAAAAAATAAGTAAAACCAGATCAAGAAAGACACAAGATAGAAAGTGCGAAATAATAGGTCTGATCGGCTTGATGTGCAAGTGTGTAGATGGCAGCACAGTCTAGCTTACTTAGGCCTCCTGTTATCGTGATCCTCCAACGTGTCCTCAGATTCTTCAAGACCCTCATTTTCATCGAGCTGTGCCCAGGACTTCAGCTCGTCCCTGGTCAACGTCGCTATTTTCTTTTCTGCAACAGTAGCGATAAAACATTCTTAGCATGAGAATAATCTAAGCGTCGAATTATTCGATTTTGTTTTTGCAAAATAACGTTAATTAATCGTGATTCATTCCAGGTGCAAAATTTTAGAGTTATATACAGGGTGTTCGTTATGAAACGCACTGTATTAACACCGTTGCATTCCTTGTTAAATTCTGAGAAATATCTGTATTTTCATTTTTTATTTCATATATCAAAATTTCGAAATAATCGAAGTTGAAGTTGCGGTAATGCGACCAATCAGAACGCGTTTAAACGGAGCGTAGATGACGTCGCGAGTCATCCTCTTAGTGTTATTGGCCTAGTGTAAGCAGGCCTTGCGGACTGGCTCGCGACGTCATCTACGCTCCGTTTAAACGCGTTCTGATTGGTCGCATTACCGCAACTTCAACCTCGATTATTTCGAAATTTTGATATATGAAATAAAAAATGAAAATACACGTATTCCTCAGAATTTGACAAGGAATGCAACGGTGTTACTACAGTGCGTTTCATAACGAACACCCTGTATATTATATATATATTAATTATTAAACTGTTTAATTATAACGTTTCATACCTTCTTCCTGTTTCATTTTTTCCACTTCGTCCTGACTTAGAAAACTGAACACTTTTTCTGAAATGATATAAATATCAAAGTGTCATTGCCACTGAGGTTATCATACTTTATGTGATATCTATGTATGGTTTGTGTATCTTACCCGTTTTAGGAGAAGGTTTTAGATGTTCTTCCATGGCACTTTCAAATAATCGTTTCCTATCGCTCACGGACATCTTAACCGGAGCAGGAGTGGGAGATGGTGTTGGCGATGGCTGTATATGCATCGTAAAAAAATCAGTGTTTTCTAATATATAAAATATACATACATGAGATAGAATGAACGTCAATTAATACCCGATAACACCGGCACACAAAAAAAAATTGTGGAATGTGCATTTGACCGGACCTACCTAAAGGTGCGTGTTTTGACTCGCTGAATCCGAATCCGATGTCCGTTTGACCCATACATCCCCAAAATTTCGAGAAAACTTTAAAGGACCGAAAAAATAGCGAAAATTCGCAGTTGTGCCGATAAAAAAAAATTGTGTGGAACTAGATCAAGTATGATTTTTATGTATTTCGATTCGTTGAATCCGAATCTGAAGTTTATGAGGCCCGTAAGCCCTTCAAAATATGAGTAAATTGCAAAAAAAAAAAACGAAAAAATTAGCGAGAAATTGCAGTTAATATGATAAAAAAAATTTTTTAATCCAGTTCAAATATTTTTTTTTATGTATTTCAATCCGCTGAAACCGAATCTAGAGCTTTCTCAGCCCATAAACCCTTTGAAACTTGAAAAAATAAAAAAATAAAAAAATAAAATAAAAATAACACTTTCGTCAAGTTGATGGTGAAGACCATATCCTTCAAAGGCTTGATTGCTTGTACCTGTAACCAGGGTACCTCCACGTGGCGACGGTGGGCAACAGAACCATTTGGCAGAGTGCCTGGGTTAACGGCGTGTATGCCGTCATGGCAGGTACAAGTGATAAGTACTTTACGATGCAGGGATTCGGAGTCCCAGTATGGGCGTCTGGTCAGGGTGAGAAAGCAGGCTCGCAGACGTCGTCATCAAACGACTGCAGCTGTTCAGTAGTGGGAAACTTGGCTACTGGAGAGTATACTATTACAAGAAGTAACTCTCATCTATGTAATAAAAGTCCAGATTCGTTTTGTTACGTTTGTGGGGAATTCAATTTGGAAAGGAATCGAATATCGTTATCTGATAAGATGAATATAATTAACTGCAATTTTTCGCTAATTTTTTCGTTTTTTTTTGGCAATTTACTCATATTTTGAAGGGCTTACAGGCCACATAAACTTCAGATTCGGATTCAACGAATCGAAATACATAAAAATCATGCTTGATCTAGTTCCACACAATTTTTTTTATCGGCACAACTGCTGATTTTCGAAATTTTTTCGGGTTTTTAGAGTTTTCTCGAAATTTTGGGGGTGTATGGGTCAAACGGACTTCGGATTCGGATTCAGCGGGTCAAAATACGTACCTTTAGGTAGGTCCGGTCAAATGCACATTCCACAATTTTTTTTTGTGTGCCGGTGTAATTAATATAAACAATAATATGAAGAATATCTTCAACCACAAAGTACATCACGTAAAATAATATATGGATCTTTTAAACAGCTACTAGATCTTTATATAAGAGGCTAAAACATGAGAACTTCAACAGTTTTTATAAAAAGTTTCCTTAACTGTCGTCAGTTAAATATTTCAAGTAAACTGTGCCCTGTTCACAATAGAATTGAGAATTGCGACGATAAGAAAACTATCTAAATATACAATGGACTTTAGAAAAAAAAAATTCAAAGTTTTATATAGGCTCAAAAAAAGTCTACTGAGAAAGAGATCATCCCGTGTAAATACCACTTTAATAAATCTGACCACCGTGAAACACCTCGTCAGCCATGCACAGTCATTAGTTATTAATAATCCTAGTTTGTCAGTAACCTTGAAAGAATGCCAAATGCCATTATTGAACAATAACATTGTAAATGCAAGATGCTTGACAAATTCTCATTAATCATACTTGGCATTATTAATCCAGCAAACACATTAAATCTTAAATCCAAAAAATATATTAACAACAGAGTCTAAACGATAAAAATAAAATAAAATAATAGTTTTGTATGTCAAACCAAAATCCTATATAATTGCACTAACGTTAGAAATCGTGTTTGCTGGGACCTTTAAAAATAATTCTTATTAACATTCGTAGAGAAGAAAATAAGTATGCTTAGTATCAGTAGTAACGCCTCGACATTATTTACACATGCCATTTAGCGTGAAACCCACCTCAACCCGAACATTTCCATCTACAGAGCGTGCAATCTGCCTTTTGCTAAACGAAGCCTTGGGACCAAGTTCACCGGTGTAGTCAGGACTAGTAAGAGGCGTAGGAGGAAGTCGGAAACGAGAGTTTGAATGTATCAAAGGATCGTGATATGATTGTCTTTTATCAAGATTCGTGGAATTATGGTATACCGAGTGTGTCAAATTTGAATTGATTTCAGTGTGTAAGGATTCAGGACGTTGCTTCGGTACGAATTGGAATACATCGATTGATGTTGTCTTTGGCGAGCTCAGTTTTGTGGTACTTGGTAGTGTAGCGAAAGTGATGTTGCGTTTTGGTGTGTTAATTATGTTTTTCTTTGGTGAAGGAAGGGTCTTAATTTCAATAGGTTCGGACAAATTCTTCGTTTTGCCGGAAACTTGGGAACGAGTCGTGGCCGGAGGGAATGGCGAAATGGGATCATCGTCCACTGACGTTCCACCACCACCAGCATCCGCTCTGCCTAATGGCTGAGTGAATAAAATTGAAGAAATCAGACATTAGTTCAAATGTTAGTCTAAACGAAACCATGAGATTAATTATGATACATTATGCTAAAACAAAAACAATGTTACACCCATCATCACTGTGTTATGTATTATGAAATATTTATATTAATTCTGCATGACAATTACACGACTGTAGCCTGCGTTTTTGAGTAATTCGATTTTAATTTTAAGTCAGTTACCCTTTTTTGTTATTATGCTCGCTTTTTTTTTTGCAGTTTCATCTTATCACTTAAGCCTTAATTGCCTGACGTAATGTCTCTTTGAAATATTTCCCATTACTGGAGGCATGCAAAACTCTTTCAAAGTATCTCTGGCAGTTGTCGCTTAATTCAAATTAATTATATTGGAAAAACAAAAATTACCAATGCTTAGTACTGCAGCAATAGTTGTACATAAAATCAAGAAAGTAAATAATAACGCTCAATCGACCAAATACGATTTCATGTTGCAATGCGTTTTAAAAAATGCTGCAAAAATTTATCATTTTCTTCCCTCGTGTCATTCTTCTAGAACACAAGTAACAATATTTTAAATCAGATTTATTTCAAACGCTACATCATCGATACAAAACCTAGTTGAAGAAATAGAGATGAATCAGGATTGAATTTTAATAACGCGTTAGGATATTCTCTTATTTTCACGTTTTTTTCCGCCGTCACGAATTTCAGTAACGTGACGCCCCAATCGCATCTATTGCGCATTATTGCGGAACAAACGCGCGTAGGACTTTGCGCCGTTATCTATGCGCATCCGCACATACATATACATTCCTTATTCTATTATTAAATACATTAAAGTCTATTTCTCCAAAGTTACTTCGCCATTTGTACCCTATGTATTTTCTTCTTTCCTTTGGTTCTCTTCTTCCTATTACAAACACACACGCGGATACTCTCAAGTAAAGCGATAGTCTCCTGGAAATAGCATATGCAAATTTTGAATCGCAATTTTACAAACTATCAAACATTTCGCAGATACTCGAGAAACAAATTAACATTACTGAAGCACAAATTTTTTCTCTTTATGGAACAAATCAGCTCTTCGTACGCAGTGACACCAACGATAAATATCTTCGTTCATCCGCACGGAGCACAATCGCTTCGTCAAGAGACACCCTGTGTATCCATACGAAAATATTTAACAAAACACTTGGCGGCGCGCGCTTTATAATCAATATCGTGTTAATCAAATGGAACTTCAACATCAACATCGTTTTATTTAATAATTAGATAAATATCATCATATATCTTATCTTCGTATCAAGTAATAATATATAAACATCTGGTCCATTAGAGTCGTGTCCAACATACATAACATTTATAGAAAATTTATAGATACAAGTACACTCATTTTATACTTTATTTATAATGATATGAGTTTATGCATATAACAGTGGACGCGATTGGAGCAGCTAGCATTTTATAAATGGGACTGAATGCTCGAAGCACGATGATCGCTCTTTTTTTTTTGCGGTTAAAAAAAAATATCAGCCAATCGTCACAACTAGTCATCATCAATCGGTAAACATAAATCAGCTGAGTGTTTTTCGTCGAATGCTGCTCGATATTTTAGTTTGATATATACTTTCTTCCGTACTACAAGTTTCGACCATCGATCAATCAACCCTTTGAACGAACCTATACTCGTTATTTCATAAGCGAGAAACGTTTCTCCTCAAGTTTGCCAAAAATTTGCCAGTCCTAATAAATGTGATGCCCATAATTTCAACACAGCCATATATATACCTGTCAGCTCTGAATTCTCAAAATTGTTGACTCTCAACCGATAACGCGTCATTAAGTATCCAACATTCAAATCTTCTGGCGCGCGCCTTACCAAACATTCTATACGTATACGTATATTACGCAAATACGTCACTAAGTGAGTGTAATTTTTGCTAAAACTGCTTCGCAGTGACAATCGATGCTGAAAGTTTCATGAAAAACACGAAATAACAGCGACGATTCAGTGAAAAATCGATCGATACACTCGTGCACGTGATACATCGACGTCCCTCAGCCGCGATATTCGCGTCCATTTATCTTTTCTTTTTTTCCCCCTCATATTAGCAAGACTCCAATAAACAACATAAACATCGCTCGAAAAGATTCACCGTCAAAATATAAATTTCATCGACATTATCTCTATCATCCACATGTATAATAACAGCTCATAAAAATGTTTGCTATATGTATTGTATATAACTATAATCCGGAAGTTGACCGTCGTTGTCAGTATCCGGCATTAACTACTACGAGGTCCATGCATCCGTTACAAAGGCTTTGCCAGATCCGCACGTGACAATTTTTCGAAAGATAAAAACAAAAAAAAAACTATATTATTTCTCTCACAAAATTCTCTGTCAATTTCACTCCGTGACAGCGCTTTGACTAACTGCCCTGTAATTTTGGCAATCCGCGCGCACCGCAACGTACTCCGTTAGAGCATTTCTGTCAAACGGTCAGAATGTTGAACTTTCTGTCTCTACCTATCACAGAAATGTTATCATCATTAGTCAAAACGATTAGCAGCTAATTCTTAAATGTAATGCATATGAAACGGGAACGTCTGTGTCTCTCTTACGGGTACATCTGAACAAGGATGATGTTGTTTCGCGATCGGCTCGGTAGATGTCATTCGTCGACGAGACTTCGTTACGAATTATCATTATTATTGTTATCGTTACCGTTAATATTAGCATTACGTCGTGCCAGGAGTATTCACGTAAATATCACGTGGAACGCAGCGCAGGGAATCATCATGGTCGTCATCATTATTATCAATTATTATCGTCATCGTCGTCGCTCGATTTACATAGTGATCGCGATCAAAATTTCGCCGACTTTAAATCCGTCATTGATAATCAAGACGGATCGTTCGCTTTGATAATGTAATGGCAGTATATCTGTATTACCGACGGAGCAATAATAATAAGTGCATTTATTAGCGACGACGCGTCACACAATATACGGAGGATCCAAACGTACTTTAACATTTTTCTTCTTGCTTCTTTCATCTGCTTCTATATCCTTCCTTTTCCTCGTTCAATTCTTCACCTCCTTTTTCATCATAATGAAATTCACTTCTTTTTTCCTTTCCATCGACTCTCCTCCTCTATCTCTCTTTCGATTATCATTCTCTTGGTCCACGCACGTGTCAAGAGGCACAGGGACACGCATTCTCGCGCGGCACGCGTCCTCGTACAGTCATTTTTTTTCACAGTCTCACTCAGAGACAGAGTACACGTGTAAATCAGCCGCGAACGCTGTTCTGCTCTTTTACTTGGGCTTTACGGCATCGGGGGCCGACGTGTGCGTCGCGACGGAAGTTGACGCAGGGATAATGAGGGGAGAATCGGTGTCTCGCTCCTGTTAGAGGGTGGTCAAGGCGGCGCTATCGCCTTCCATCGTCTGTAAACACGTCAAACACCGTCGTCTCTTTTCGGGCTCTCACGTGAGCGTACATGCCTCGCTACAAACACTGACAATTATATGTATATATATATATATATATAGTTACGTTCCATGCGCCATTTAAAAGAAATTAGTATTAGACGGATAATGACCATTTACGTGAATGTATATAGATTTATACAGTAATCTATGTAAATGTATAGTATGTATGCAGTATGCAAGCTGCTCCACGAGATACAAATACATTTAACAAAATTCGGCATTCTCGTTTTTGCTCTCGGAAATGCAACGTTTCAATTAAACGGACGGTCCAATGAAAATAAGATTGTATTATGGGTATATTCTTTCTTTTTCTTTTTTTTTTTTTTTTAATACAGGCAACTTCCGGCGGTATTTTCAAAAATTTAGAAATTATTTTTCAGGCCTATCTCTCCTTCTTTTGGTGAACATGAGAATAACGCATTTTATGTGGGTGCAGTTCGATGGACCAATCCACGTCTCGCGTAGACACGCCTTCGCGACGCTATTACAACGATGTTCCAAATTATAACGAAAATTGCGATAACCTTCAACACTACTGTCGATTAGGTTAGGAGGGTATTTGAAATTGAAAATCTTACATGCCGTTATGACTATAATACATAGCGCGTCTTCGTCCAGTTGTACACGTTGCAGAATTCCGATCGTATTCGGTTGTTGTTGTTGCTGTTGTTATTATTATTACTATTA
The DNA here is from genome assembly GCA_030142375.1 of Calameuta pallipes. Taxonomy (NCBI): domain Eukaryota; kingdom Metazoa; phylum Arthropoda; class Insecta; order Hymenoptera; family Cephidae; genus Calameuta; species Calameuta pallipes. The sequence goes on from JARQSW010000635.1 coordinate 649,620, forward strand.
TTGCTCATTGACTAACGGTAAGCTAAGAAATTATAAATATAATTAAAGAAACGTATGCATAGTTCTATGTGACTCTTTCGGTCTTGTGAAAAGACTGAAAACACATCAATGACTTTCTTTCGTGAGCAGTCATACAAGGATGGGGAGAATTGCATTATTTTGCGCCATTTAGAATTTATGAAGAAAATACAAAAAGACGAAACTAATAGGCGGTAGAGTTCTAGGAAATATATGAAATGTTTATGAAAATTGCACAGATAAAGGTTTTCAAAGATATCACAAGTAAATCGTGTATCCTGGAAATAAAGATTTTTTTTGGTAGGTTTATTTCCTACTTATCGTACTAGTTTATGTATGTTTTAGTCGGCTATCGGTGTCGTTTGAATCGAGCATTTCGCAGGCCGATTACTTATTTCGTTTACTCGTGTCCAATCAGACATACTGATAACGATTGAGATTATCATGATTTTATATGCTAAATTTTTTTTCGATAGCCAATTTCAAACTCCTACAGTAAAAACGCTTAACAGTGTACGAAAGAAGGATACTCTCGAAGATGCGATCAACCGCATGCGACACTTTCTTTTTCGTTATTTGTAAACTGTGCGTGCAAATATAATAAAAATAATCATATTTGCATTCAATACAATAGAGCCGTAGAATATTAATATAAAGGTACTGAGATAAAGGACTTGAATAGCGAATTACAAAGAAAAAACGAAAGCTAGTCGTGTGTGCACGACAAGAATTATTAAGAAATATAAATTGAAATATTACTGAAGGCCCATTAATATAAAATGAATATGTCATGCAGAGAAACGGACATGCATCGGAGATCATGCATGCCACAGTCATATTACTGATGGATGCGTAAAACTTGAGTAATCTAAACGGACAACTACTTACAGTTGGATTTTGTGGTGCCAGCGTGTGTTTGCTCATGACAATTGTGGTTGTTTTTAGGTCCTTCGTGCCGCCTGGTGATTTTGGCGCAACCATCATATCAACAGGGCTGTTAGACTTGTTTACGAGCGACTCTGCAGCCCTCACGACATCCAGCACCTAGACAATTCATAAATACGGATTAGACAAGTGTTGGAAAAATTAAATTTTCGAATGACCATACATATATAACAGACATACATGGAGTTGTTCAATAGACTCAATATAATAATATATAACCCCAATTTAAAGCTAATTACTGCTGCTACAATTAAAAGAGAGAAATACTAACCTTTTCCGGTGTAGATTTTTCCCTCTGTTCAACAAGAGCGCGTTCTCTCTCTTCCTGTTCCCAGGCGACGAGTTCAGCCTTCATCTCTTGTTCCTGCCGTAAGGTGGCAGCATCCTCGTCGTCCCGATCAAGACTGGATATACTCTGGGAAAGGCTCTTGATACCGTCGGTTGTAGAATCCCTGTACTCTCGGGACGTTCTCGATTCCTTGGAGTCCCTGCCGCCTGACATTGTCAACACGTGCTCCACCTCGTTCCTGTCATAGCCCTTGCAAACGACTAGAGTGATCGTATTCCCGGAGCAACGTAGAATATTCACTGCCTCCTGGTGCGTAGCGCCCAGCAACGAGGTACCATTTACTTCCAGCAACCTCATGCCAACCTGCATTTATACTCGACAGTTTAAATACATTTTTCACCAGGAATTTTTCGAAGAGTCATTTATACAAGATATACCTTCAACCTTCCATCCCGCTTGGCGGCGCCACCTGAATTGATCTTCGAAATGAAGACTCCTTCGTCCGTTTGATCCAAGGGATTTCCACGTTGACCCCTCAGGCCACCTTTTATATGCATACCAAGCTTCTCACCAGGTTCCTTCACTATAACTAATTCCTAGAAAGCAAACGTTTTATTATAAATACAATTCAAGTATTTTCGATGCTATTATCTTTTGCTTTATCTTATTCGTTATTTTTCTTCGATCATCGAACTGACGATGAAAAATATATTTTATTACAATATCGTACACTGATCTCAATTTCTTATTTATTGTAAATATTTCGACGACGACTTTACACAATTGTTTGAAAATATTTTTCACGCGATAATCAATTACTTCGATGGGGTAATAGCATTAAGCACACGGATAAGCACTTCGATGAGATAGAATGCAAATTCCTAATGTGAAAACAAGTAGAATCTACGGATAAGCAAGAGTATGTAGTATAGTGCGGCGAGCATTCGATTGTAGTGTTCGCGTGATGGTACAGTGAGAGCAAAAATTAAATAGTGAAAAATGAAAATGACAGGTCAGAACACTTGAGTACTTACTGTCACAGGGATGTACTCTATTTCGACCAGCTTGCGAAATAAATTATACGAAATTGCATTAGGTGAGGAGAAGAATCACGACAGATAAGAACCGTAGCATTAGATAAATTGTAGATATAATTTACAGGAATTCTATTAAAAACAATTGCATTATACACAAGATATTAAGGAACGGAGCATTACTCTGAAAGTTCCTTCAGTTTTAATCAAGCTAAGTAAAACTATCAACTAAATCGTCTTTGAATGTAAAGCAAGAGATTCAAGAATCGCATTAAGTACTACTTATTACTCCAATAAGGAAAAAAAAAAATCGGAAGCATTAGCCAATCAAAGCTATGCTCTATTTTGGGTGCTCAACGTCATGCATGTGAATACAAAATTTCAAAACAATGTAGAGAAAGACTTCGTATATGTATATAAGAATCCCATAACGAATATGCGTGTGAAGTCAGCAGATCAACTTCCGGCAGATCATAAATAAATAGGAGTTCTCTTTGCAACTGAGTTCTATAGTTCCTGATAAATATTAGTTAACAGTTCTAGCGATTTTATCAAAAAAAAAAACCAAGATTGAAAAATGATCTGCTAGCTTCCCCTAGCAGATTATTTTTTTTCAAAGTTCACTGAATTTTATAGATTTCGACGAGCTCTCAGAACTGTACAGAAAAATATTTTCATCAACTTATTTCGAATATGTACAAAACGAGTGCAGTCATTCCCATTACATCCGCTCGTGTAGAAGCACAAGGAACCCAGACCTTGAAACTCAGTTGCATGCGAAAAAAATTGTCATTTATTTGTGATCTGCCAAAAGTTGATCTGCTAGCTTCACACGAATACAACGAATAAAGTAAAGCCACAATAAGTTGACTTGACGTTCTCAGAATCCGATGGTCATCCAGCACGTCAAAAATAAATATAATTACAAAATCAGTAAGCAAACAGATAAACTATACGATGATAACGCGATGCAAAAGCATGGAACTATATTTTATTGTATATCATTGCATACCATATACATATAGTATACAAGACAGTTCGCACGCATTGTCTAGCGAATAGCTCTGATGATAAGCATCATTGCTTACCTGATAACTGTCTGGCAGTGGATCATGTTGGACGGTGAGCATTATGGAATCACCTGGTCGTAGTAACTCCATCACGGCTTCTTGATGCGTTGCCTTTGTCACATCAGTGCCATTAACTTTCAGTATCCTGTCACCCATTCGCAATTTTCCAGATTTTGCTGCTATACCACCAGGTACAACCTAGTGATAAAAAAAATTTGCTTTCAAGTCTGAGCTCTATAGAAAGATAATAAATAATGAACCTATGGACATCAAAGTCTTACTACATGACAAACTTGTTACTTACGTGAGATATGAAAATTCCTGGTTCCTTGGCACCAAATGGTGTGCACGAGTGATCAGTGCCGCCGATTATGCTGAATCCCAAGGAGCCCTCCTTCACGAGCACCACATCCTAAACATTTTCTATAGTCAGAAACACAAATCCTACCTGACCGAACAGTCAAAAAACAAAATCATATAGTGTCTCTCGCGTTGCTGTAGGGAAGGTACGAAATTTTAGGATTTCAATTTAAGTAGGTTCGGCGATGTCAATGAAACATGACGCTTCGCATCTTTGCGTCGTTTAACTTGAAAATTAATCCCAAAAACAGTCAAGGCCAATTTTCGTAAAGGATAGGAGTGGGCAGGCTGGTTCGCCGAGAGTCCATAGAAAAAAATCAGCAGATTCGAAAACTGATAAAAACTTGGGAGAGAACATAGTATATGTATATAATTTAGCTTATTTCGAAGGTGTAAGAGGATCTGTTCGTTTGACTTTGTCAAATTTGTATTTATTTTATTAATCTCAATAGAAGATAATACCAAGAGTATATAGTAAGTACCAAAACGAACAATTCCTTTTATGTTGTTAGAGGAATGCCAGGAATTAAGCAATGTTTTATACTTAAGGTACGAAGAGACACTGATTTCTTATTAGATGAGACGCGCTTCTCAAAAGCTTTTGCGATTAAAGTTGCACAGTGCTGTGACGTAAACACTGCTTTAACGTTTGATATTATCCTAAAGTCTATTCGCACCTTTAGAAGTTATGTGAAATAATGTATAGAAATTTGCTAGGAAGGATACTACCTTTCATTGGCATTGCAGGATGCTGTGAGGACTTGTGCGTTAATCAATAATTCATTAATAATGCCTGGTAGTGAATACAAATGCAAGAATAGTCACAAGCAGCTACACAGGTGCTTTAAGAAAAGCTACTTCGTCTTCTGATACGTGACGAGTGTCGTTTTTTTTAGGATAAAACGTTCCAGTAATTTCAGTCATTAAGTTTATACGTATTTTAATGGGACACAGGAAAATTTGTTGGTGCTCAAAATACTAGACGAATTTGTGACAATTCTTGAACTGCAACAGTGATGTTAGATGTTTGACAACATGTAACTATCTTAATACTTACCTATTTCCATGCCAGAGGATATAATGTCTCAATATAAGTTGCCAATCAAGCGTTAATGTCAATCAATTAATCAATAGAAAATTAATTTCAATTGGTAGACTGGTTATTACAATCGTATATAAACCGTTAAACAGTGAACACCGATATGTATGCAAGATAGTAAGAAAAAAAAAAAAAAAAAAAAAAAACTTAATATACGACAAACGACATCACTAAACATGCAGAAGCCACATAATACCTTTACACAAGATTCTTGTGTCAAATTCTATCGTAGTAGGTTAAATGTCTCTTATAGTATTTCCGGCCAAAGGTCGACATTCGGTCACGTACAGACTATTAAAACCAATCTAAATATATAAAACCGCAAATACACACGATTAAGCAAGTCTTACTCAAGAATAAACACGACAGATTAAAGATGGTTGTGAAAAACTCATAGATTTAAAAACATTTTTTCATGTACGTCGAATGCTAGAATACTAGAATCGTTATGAAATACTTATCAGTAATATTTCAATGATCGTAGCCTTCAAAAATATTTAACAATGATTACACGTAGACGCAATAAAATTTCATTTCGTCATCAGTCTCTTTGAAAGTTCTTCGAGCCATTAAATTTTTCAGAATTTAGTGGGTTCTTGCAATAATTTCAATTTCATTTTTTTTTTTTTCTTCAACTTAATTTGTTAACTGTGTTTATCAACCAGTGTGATTATCATCCTCACATGGAAATAGGTTAACGCGAGTCCGACACATTTTAATAACGTACATATGGTTAAGAGTTCCAAATGTATCCCCCTGTAATTATATACTTTTTTTTAGTACATGCAGCGAGCTGAAAGAATGATAATTCGTTGATCCCAACGGTGACACATACTACCGGAACTGCGCAATAAAATTCATTAATTCCATTCAGGACATTAGTAATTTTAGTAACTGCCAAATATTCTTCAATTAAAATTGGTGTTAGATATTCTAAAACAACATTTACAACAATAGTTCAAGTGATAAAAAAACGTCCGTATTAAGTGGGTCATTATGAGAATAAAAATATTACGAAATTATCGAAACAATCACAGATTTGTCTTCGCATCAATGACCATTAGGTTTATATTAAAACGTAAATGTGAATACGTATATGATTGGTACACTAGCGACCAATAATGGCCTTCTTGTTTATGGTGTAATAGCATTTTTGGAGGACCAGTTTTGCTCCACCACTTTTAAGGACGCGTTTTTATCAAAATGTTCAAGATTAGACTCTAGTAGGTATAAACCATATCTATGGAATGCGTACTTCTAATGTTTACAAACCATATGAAGTATGACTCATGCATTCAAATAAATCGTCTCTACGTGATACACATTCTACCTTAGCGTCAACCGTAATACAGAAATTCAAAGTTCTGTAATACAGAACCGGTGCTGTCAAGATTCATAATTACAGGACCGTTGCGTTCAAAAGTCAATACGCTGTGCTACGTGAAATACCAGAATGTTACGTCATACTAATTAAATTGCAAAGAAATATTGTCCTTGAGAACAATCAAATTATGCGGAATCGATTATATAAAAAAAAAAGGAATGAAAATAAAAATAATAAAACGAATTTAATCGTTGAAGAAAACCACTTAAATCAACGTATTGAACGCAATAGTGTAAAATTAAAAATGGTGATAAGTAACAACGGATATAAAAGAAATAAAAATGAAAAACAATGAATATGTAAATAAGACCAAAAATAGAATCGCGTCGGTACGTTTCATGCGTCATCAATCTACGAGGCACGTACCTCAATGATGACGGGCTGAAGCATGTGGTTGTCGGTGACGCGTGTCACGACCGTCTCCGTAAGAGTGCTCTTTGTGATGGTCTCGGTGACTTTACCGAGCGTGGTGGGTGCCGGGGGGAAGTTAATATCCCCCGGGAGGTTCTCGGGCTGCTTGATCGTCACCGTGACGATGGGACCCTGGTGGGAGTCTGGCGAGGGCGAGGAGGTCGGAGGTCGTAGGAAGTGAGCGGGAATCATGGCCTGAAATTCCTCGTTGGTGATTGGCTTCGGTACCTGTATGTCATCCTGAGGTGAGTTCGGCCTTGGTTCCGCAGTAGTAGCACCTGCTGCAGGACCACTGCTTGTAGTTGTGGTACCAGCTGCAGTAGCGCTACCAGCTGTCGTGCCAGTTGCAATTGTTGTTGTTGCTGTAGGTGCGGATATGGGTCCTTCGGTTGACGTCGAGACCCCATGGGATACACTAAGTCGTGGAGCGGGTAGTGGTTGTGATGAATGTGGTTGCGTTTGATTGGCAGTAGGTGTAGGCATTGGTGAAGTGCTTATTGGTGGGTTTGCGTTCTCGCTTACGCCATTCATCTTGGGCAGACCGTTGACTGGCTCGGTTTTCGTTGGTGGCGGAGTCTTTGAGGTCGGACTCGACGACAGGGCTCTATCGGCGTCTAGAGATCGCCGGTAGCCTGCGTAACCTGGTCTGTTCGCCATGTAACTGTTTGCACTGTAGAGACCCGTATATGGACGAGGAGCGCCAATTACACGGGGCGACTTCTCCGAGGGCGTCGTCGTCGTCATCGTCGCCGGATTCGCTTGCGAAAGTGGTATCTCACGTTCGACCACTAATCGAACAAATCTTTCCAAGCCCGTCAACATGGCGACTGCTTGCTCGTGCTTGGCACCCGTCATTTCGACGCCATTTATCTTGAAAGGAATGAAATTTTCTCATATAACAGATCCAAAAGTTGAAACTCTATTCGTTATACGAATACATAAGTTCTTCTTTCCAGCTCTTATGTTAAATTTAAAACGTATCGACTTACCGATATCACTTTGTCGCCGACTAACAATTTGCCATCCTTTTGCGCGACACCGCCGTCCGTTATTCTTGATATGAATATGGCCTAAAAATATAGTAAAGTTTCATGCGATTCGTTAAAATCGATATACCGCAAAGCACTCGTTATTATAAAGCTTACATCGGTGTTATCTTTAAATGGCGGAGAACTCTTTCCTCCGGCAATGCTGAATCCAAGACCATTTTGATCTCTAATTAACGTTGTGTGCACCAAAACGGGAACCAGAGGTTCGCCACTCGCTCGTGCCGCTGGGATAGGATCAGGAATCTTTTTTGTCTAAAACGAAGAGAAAATAATATAAAAATTCTTTGACAATAAATCAACTCCTAGTATTTCCCAAATCACAATTGTAAACTCACTGTGATAGTTTCATGTGGTCCATGATTCTCTCCGTTCTCCAATGTATGAGAGAGTGCCGTAGATGAGACATAAGACGTCGCGCTCGGCGCTCGGCTCGTGCTCAGACTCGAGCACACCGAATCTTTCCTCGTAGAAATCTATATAAATTATTAAAATATAATTAAAATTACTAATTAAATCTTTCATACCAAAATTATTAATATATACACAGGATTACAAGAATCTAAGTATCATAATACGTTACCTGTTCGGATGGTGGCACTATCCTGGTGACTTCCCTTACAATGACAAGCACCAGGACGCGTCCACAAGCCTTCAGTACCTCAACGGCGTCGTAATGATCGACATTAACGACAGAGACGCCATTTACGGATATAACTTTGTCGCCGACCCTCAAACCAGCCAAATCAGCAGGACCACCTGAAGGAGAAGATTCAAATTGATTAAATGACAATTAAAGCCCGCAGTACTCTACAGCGATATCTGCAAAACTTTATCGAAAAACAATGTCTAAACGGATATACAACACTGAATTTACCTTCTGTAACTCGCGAGATAAAGATGCCTTCGTCATCACCTTTGAACGGCGTTGAACCAATTCCACCAGCTATCGACAAACCTAAACCACCTGTCGTTCTTTCTATATGAATCTCATATTGTTCCTCTCGAACTTCTATCGACGGTTCCGCGTCGGATGCTGCGCCTGGAAAAAATAATCAAATTCTAACATAAGACAACACGAGGAAGATTAATTAACGTTAACAAACAGTATGTAAAAGGCTCTCGCCACTCCCTATCCAATTACATCAACCATGTAACAACAATTCAATCACCTTTTTTGCCCTTGTTCCTAACAAATATTCGGAATCTTCGCGGCATCTCTGATTGATTAATCAAAGCAGAACACTTTTTCTTTCACCAACCCATTTTCATACGCAACTCGCAATAATATTCGACCAGCACCTTTCAACAACTGCACGCGCTTCAAAGTTTAGCTTCAATGCTCAAAACGTAATAAGCTCGTATACTACACGGTTTGTGGAATCAGATTATTCCCTGTTGATAACACAACGGTTCTAGTACAATGATATCTTATCGGTATCGCGTCTCCCACTATTTCACCACTGGAGCTGCACCAACAACACGGATTCATATTGAACGACAGCACAAAATGACCAGATAGTAAAGTTTCATACGTAAAATCAGTGATAGATTTTGAATGACTGCAACGTAAATACAGTGAGACGTTTGGTGAGTATTTTTCTATAAGCCATTGGAAAATTAAGTAAAACCGTTTAGAATCAATACTATCAAAAAAGATACTCAATAAGCAATAACGATATTTCACAATATTTCAGAGTATTTCGAATATACTGTGTATATTAATATAAATCTTGCATGCTTCGGTGGAGCGAAATCGTATCCTTAATTACCTTTGTTAATTATTGGCACACAATTATTTTGCAAAGCTTAAATTCTCCAACATACCCTGACTGTGAAGGTCCTCGGCTGATTCCGTCGGCGCTTGTAAGGAAGTTGGATACTCGTCGCTCTTCTTCAGGAGAGCCTATCAAGTCGAAGAAATATGGTTTTGGTTATAGTACACAGTAAATTCCGTAGTAAGGTGACTAAATTTAACAACTTGACATTCATGTTATTACCAGTGATTACGTACAACGAGAAAAGAAAGCTGTTATTACTACTGAAATTATTTAAAAAATCATTCAAATAAATACCATATGTCAGTTCTGAAATGCATAATTTAAAAGTCTAACTCAAGAACGTCACATTCTACTGAAGATAACGTAGGTCTAAAAGGCAAACTTAAGATTCCACAAGTATAATAAAATCCGGACAGTTTAACGAATGTCTCATAGTGCGAAGAACCACCAATAAGTATACGATGCAGATATCAATGTAGCACAAAAGAAAAAACGCTCGGCACTATTGAACGACAGAAGAATTGCAACAACGGAAAAAAATATTTAAAAAATTAAAAAAAAAGTTTGTGCAGTGAGAGGCGCGTAACACGCAAGAGGATGGCTCTGTAACAAAGATTTGTGTTTCAATGAATGACTTCTGGAGATGACACGAACGGCTGGACTGGCTCAAGGTAAAATAATAAAAGAAGAATGATAACAATGTTTATCCGTGGTGTAGGTGAGCATGAAAAATTGCAGTGTGAACACACAGCAGTCGAGAACTGATACACCAGCGAAGCATAATTCACACATATGACGAATTAGTAGTTAACCCATTGCCACCGGAGAACGAATTAACGAGAAGACAAGCGAGTGTAAAATAAAAGGTCATAAAAGTCAATAGTTCAATAGGTCAGGTTCTCGTGTCAAGGGGGTTAAGAAGGCTGACCTGTGCAATGATGGTAGCGACCTTCTCCTTGTCAATCGACGTATGGATACGCTTGTTTTTCAGATGATGGGGGGTGTCGCGACGGTGAAGCCTGTTCGGCCTGCCGCCGTCGCCTCCACCCTCGTTATCAGGTTCCTCAGTTACAGAAAACTCGACATGCCTCTGCAAGTCATCGCCTTCGGATTCATCCTCATCCCCACCCCTTGCTTCTGATAACGACAGATCGACTTCGACATCCTGCAACAGGATTCCTACGACCTGACGATTGCCGTTTTAAATACGTCAACAACAATGACGACAGCCATCCGTCCATATTCATCTGTCATTTTGTTTCTTGTTATGGTTCTCTATTATTATTCCGTTAACTGATAATTTTCCTACTCGAAAAACTTTTCAAATACAGCCATCGTTTCACGCATGGTCATAGGCTGCAGTGATTTTACAAGAAAAGAATATATATATTTTCTTGATTTTACATAGAAAAGATACTAGGGGTACGGATACGAGAATTGCCGAATTATTTGGATGTTATCTGTAACAGGGTTTAATTTTTCAAATCTGCCAACAGGTACGATAACGTGAGAATCCTACGTCGAATCGGTTCATCGTTTAGAATACGGAACAACACAGCGTGCAACGTCGATTGTCATTCGAGAAAGCACAAGGGTGAGCAAAGTTGTATATGTTAGTTAGATGAAAAGTTATGATGATCAAACTGTATTTTGTACTTAAAATTTAATAAGTGTAAATTCCGTATTTGCCCACACTTGTGTTATACCAATATGTCAATGGAGATTTAGGAACGTCCGATTGGCTTACGGCTGTTGCATGGGGAGAATCTGTCGTGTGCTGTGCGGAGACAGTATCCGGTTCACTGGTTGTCTGACTGTTTGTATTTTCTATTGAAACTCCTGACATCGACACTTTCGCCGTGGCTGCAGCATCCTCGTGATTGACTGCATGTTCTTGATGATCCTCAGGGAGTTGCTCGCTATCCCTGGACTTGTTCAAGAGATCGGGTTCGGTTTTGTCCAATCCGAAGGTCTGGGAGATATCCTAGCCAAACAAATATGCATTTGCGTTAAACATTTTGTCACTCCATGATTTATATTTCTATGGAGCAAGAAGCAGGTTAGTTAGAAAAATATATTAGCATACGCATATGATCAGTAGAATATTAAAGTTATATTTAATATTTTAAGTATAGTGATTGATAATGTAATTAATTACTTGTTCATCCGTTGATCCCGACCGACTGTCATTCTTTCCTTTGCTAAACAGCTTGTGAGCCTTTGCTTTCAGTTCCTTAGGATGTGGAGTATTCTGCCGTACGAATGGCGTCTGTAACGAAGAAAACATTTGTTGCGTATTGAGGATTTGGATGAAATCATTAACGAAAGCGGAAGCCACCTATTCAGAGAATAGAGATAGTAGAAATGATATACATTCGTCACGTGAATAAAACAGAAAATTACTATCAAGCCATGAGAATTGTAAGCGACAAAACAATATGTAACATGTAATAATACAATACTTATACGTATGTTGCGATTTGTGTGTAATGAAACGTGCAAAATAAATTAATAGTACCGTTGTGTGTGTTCACATCCCGTTCGCAATCTGTAAATTTAACTGTCATACTGCTTTTAACGAAAAATATTAATCGAGAAGAATCATCAACTGGGATTGCTACGCTTTTCAATATAAACGTTAAGTATAAGCAATCAATAACGTACCATTATCATTTAACTGTTAAACGCTTTCTGTTTAAGATACATCAAGGGAATGAAAATTTTCGATCGCCTTGCTTGTCATAAACTGTATACGCAAATAACCAAAGTAATATTGAACACTGATGCAATCATTCCAAAGATAACCGAATATTTTGAAATGCGTCCGAGCAGTGTTTACTCTTCCGTGAATCGTTACTTTCCAAATATCACTTTGGTTATTTTCAGTGTATTTCAAATATTTTTTTGACCTTTTTTTTTCAAACATCGCCACGAAAGAATAATAACTACGGTAGGAATCAAAATTAAAAATAGATGAATTGTTATAAAATATATATTTACCAGGATTCCAGTATATGTATAGTACTACTCAAATAGATAACTAAAAAGAATGTTACTAGCGAACTACGCTAATAATAAAAAAAAAAGCATGTACAAAAGTCTAAGAATTGTCCATTTCGACGCAATCGTTTTTATCATTAAACACAACCTGCAATGGCATTCACCCTGTCACACCTTCCAGTCTCATGCAAATTAAACTGGCTTTGAATATACATCCATCATAAATAAAAAGTTTGGTAGTGAGAAAAATATTGCCTCTGCATATATGCAAGGCGAAGGAAAAAGTTATTGCCGCAATAACGCATTCCATCGTATTTTGTACAATTTTCTAAATCCAGGAATAAGTCAAACGTTATCCAAGTTATTTACAGCATTAATACCACCATACACCATTTTACATCCCATTGAAATACTAATTCCAGTATAATGGTCTCGTGCGTTGTAAGTGAAGAATAATGGATCATTCGCCGTAGCGACAACCCTGTACTTTAGTACAGTATATGTCATATAAATAATACCTTATGCGTGCAACAACAAAAGAACAATAAAATACATCAGGTTACATCCGACTGTTCACCGTTAAGCTGATTCTAGTTAAGTGAACTATAGGAATCAGCTCGACGCATGCAAAAAATAATCCTGATCAGCTGTACAAAACTTGACAAGAAATAAGAAGAGGAAGTTGTTGCTAGGAGCAGCGTGCTCACCTCCTTGTCGGCTTCCGGTGGCTCGTCGGTGAACTTGACGGAGTGTATCCTAGAAGCCTCGCGTTCTTGCCAGCCTTCGTCATCGCTGCTCACCAGCTCTCGCATCTCGGAACCTACTATGAATAAACTCAGACAGTAATATTCAATATACAAATCTCTTATCGATATAAAACTTGGTTAAATAATGATAACCTTCGTTGGGATCTGTTTCTGAACTTACCGACATGCTGACCATCCGCATGGTACTCCAGCTGAGGTAGTAGAAAACACGTCAACACTTCCTGATCGGTTTCCTCGTCCACGTCTGTCTGGAAGGTTAGCATTGGCTGTGCTTGATTCTCGCTCAGCCATACCGCTTTTAAGTTGAGGTTGATCAACGAGTATGGCAAATACTGTAACCTGATCAATACATTTGTTATTAGAGTTACAAACATACTTCTGAAACATATTGATTTTTTTTTTAATTTTGTTACCTATTGCCTGATACGTCGAGTACGTGCAAGGCTGTGCACTGTCCTACTTCGGTAGGTAAATACTGTAACTTGTTATCTCTCAGTGAGAGGACGCCGAGTTTCTTCAAGTTTCCTAGGATAAGGAATATCACATTGTTAGCGCTTGTCAAGCAGTTTCTGATACACGGAACTTTCTGCAGAGGGCACCAGTATATACAAAACTCAGATATTCTTAAATTAACAGAGTTACAATTAGATAACATAATTTTGAAATTACTATAGTACAGTTCATGCACTGTCTGTTGTGAAGAATAAAAATACAAAAAAAATAATGCATTTCTTTTATACCTATTTCCGTTGGCAAGGACTGCAAACTGTTTCTGTCTACATTTAAATTGTTTAAGTTAAGAAGATTTCCTATAGAAACCGGAAGTTCCAATAAGAAGTTTTCCGTGAGAATCAATTCTTGCAAATTCTCGCACCTGTAATTGAGATATTACATTAAAGCGCAATTCATAGGTCAATAAAAAGTTACTATAAAATCACGTTTTAGTAGTTTAAACAAGGAGAAAAAAAATTTTCATACCTGCCGATATTCGCATTCAGAATGGACAACCGATTTTGATCAACTTTCAGGATGGTCAATTTTTTAAGTTCGCCCAGACCATCTGGCAATTTTTCTATGACGTTCTGCGACAAGTGTAAATCGGTTAACGACTCGAGGCCACCGATCTCGTCGGGCAAATCCTCCAATCGATTTTCCGACACGTCAAGGCATGCCAAAGTTTTCAATTCGCCAATTTCGGGCGGCAAGTGCTGTAGCTGATTGTGATCAAGCCACAATTCCTGTAGAGCTGGCAACTTTCCTATGTGTATTGGCTAAAAAAAATCATACATGATACAATAATTGAACATTAAGGAAACTTCGAAAAATTATACTTTATCGTATTATCCCTATTGGCAAACAATTTCTAACGTACGGATTACGTTTCCTTCAATTTATTATACGCAATGACAAGTATCGTTGTATTAAACGCAACAATACAAGATAACTCATAAACCCGAAGGTGCGTGTATGCATACAATAATCACACATATAGCCAAACGTGTGACCGACGTACACATAATGCATATCAAATGGCGACTCACCAATTCCTCGATTTCGTTGTCGCCAAGGTCGAGTCGTTCGAGTTTCGAAAGCTGCGACAGCGACTCTGGCAGCGATTTGAGCAAATTTTCTCGTAGCTCCAGCGATTGCAATGCTTCCAAGCTAAAATAAGAATGCACGATCAAATCAAACTCATCTGTTGTGCAGCATAGCAATAATATTACTAAAATACATTAATAAAGTCTCAAAGAAGGATTGCCAACAAATCATGAAGATTGGCGTGACCGATAATGCCGTATCTGGTGAACCTTACCTTCCAAAATCAGGTGGCAAGTTCGTCAAGGACATGTCATTGAGGCCAAGCACTGTCAAGTTCCTCAGCTGTACAAAACCGGCTGGCAGTCTGTAATGAGTTACAAATATACATTAAACGTCAGAATTGCATAGTGAAACCTAACAGTGCACACAAGCAAACAAACCAAATTGGAACCTCTTATGACGTAAGGCGGGAGGGTTCATAGAGAAATGCATTAAAAAAGTTGATAACCGACCACTCAACAATAAACAATTTACTTCACAAAGAATCCCACATAAATCAGTAACAAAAAAAAAGCAACCTCGTACAACAAGAATATACCGTATGTCTACAAACTATGCAAATCAATTATTGAAGAATAAAAAATTTCTTTCGCGTATGCAAATTATTACGATAGTTGCTCGATATAAATAAATCGATAGAATCGACTCGATTAAAACGATAAAAATAAAAAGATAATTGTCAAATAACATCAAAGGCAAGTCAATATAGTAAACCTGGGTATCGGATTGCTGCTGAAGTCGGCCACTTGGAGGGACCGTAAATTTTTGATATTTTCAGGAATGTCCGGAATGTCTGAAACACAGAAAAACGAAGGTCGCGACGTTAGTAAATGACAAATGATAAATTTTCATGACGCAATTGTTACACGCGAGTATCTGGAAACGCGACAAAACGACAAAGAACACCTGCTCCGATATTGTCGTCGTTACGCAACGATCGCAGCGTAACAGAATTTCGTATGACGACAGCGCAGCACAATAACAATACTGACGAAGTATTAAAACATTTGCGCGAACGAATCATTTTTGCAAACAAAGTGTTTTGCAAAGGCAACGTAAACAAACGATTGAACAATCGGATATAACGACGCGCTCACCACGTGCCAAGTTACATGCTCATTGTATAACTGAAAATTCCGATATAATAATTGCAAATCCAACTGAGCAATAACCAAAAATAAACATCGTACCTCAATCCTATTTCGTATCCATAAACACGTTAAAATCATCATAACCTCATTCCTACATTGTCTGACGTAATTTCGGCAGAGGAAAATTCACGCGAGATAACAAACTTCCTGGATGAGCATTTCAATCGGATAACAACGCGAAAATAAATATATTGCCGCTAAGTATGAATAATTGCGACGGATTCGGCGTAAAGAAAAAGAATCGAGTATCTAAAATTACGAGATTTAAAAAAAAATATATATATTTTTTCTCCTAATCGACAAATGGTGTATCACTTAATCCTTCAAGTACGGAAAGCTGCGAGAGTCTGACCCCCTGGACGGCATACTTTCCTGTTGTACGTCACTTAAATTTTTCTTTGACGTTCGATCGACATGCGGTCCGTCAAAGAGACGAGCGCCGTCCGCCCTTAAAGTACCCCGAGATGGGGATTTACGTGGGATAATGAGCTATCCGTGGTTGCACTAAGCCAATCGGAAGTAATCGATAAGGACGTGCCGGTAACAAACTTGATAAGCTCTCATCTCGTTGCAGCTCGCGTAACCTGTGTCAGTGAGCACGATTAATATTTATCGTGTCTCCGTGTGACGATTTATCGATCCACAGGATATCAAGTTATAAGCTGTAAGACGATCGTACGGATGAAAAATTAATCAACACGTCAGTGTCAATAAATGAATGGTATACGTTAGTCGAAAGCATTTCGTAATTCACGTTAAAATCGCGAGCGTCTTAGCCTTAGATATTCATTAGCGAAAATGTCGGCCGACAGGTGTACAGTTGTCATAACGAACGAGCACGATCTTAACGTCTATTCTGGCAAAGTGAAATAGACACTTGGCAAGAATTTTGAAAAGAAAAAAAAAAAAGAGAGGAAGCACGATACTGCCAATGTCAATAACACAACAAAAGCACCTAGAGCTTAAATGTTGCCAGAGAGAATCTTGGCGTATGTTAACGCGTGCTATAAAGCATATCCCAATCACAGTAAAGCCACAATGTACGTGATAAAGCGAATTGAATAAAATAACCAATATAAGCGACCAGATTAACGTTTAAGCGTATTCAGCGAGAACTGAAAAACTATAAGACTGGTTACGTAACCGTCGCGACGCGAAGTTCGTCGATCCTGCATTCCTAAACGATCGTTTCATCGTAGCACTGTACATACCGCAACTGTGGAGGGAAAAAAAATGTAAAATTAAAATGATACATAGTCAAACATGCACGAAAAGGAGAGTCAATTAAATTGGAACACGCTAAGTTGAATTCGATGGTGAACGTACAGACGGACAGTTCGGATCCACGCATAAGTCCCTCCCCTTGAGCGAAGTAACGATTAACGAGCCGTGGAGTCTAAACAATCGTACCACCTGGCGATCACGTTCCCCGTGATATCAGAACGGCTTCCTCCTCCATGTCTCTTAAGGAAGACAGCAGCAACTTAACAAACGTACAGAGAGACGAGGCAAATAAGATTTTCAAAGAAGCTATTGTCGTGCACACCGAAGACCTCCTAGTGTATTTATGATCCTTGAGATACGAGACGCCGCCGTGACGTCGACGACCTTCGCCCTGAATTTCAGCCTTTCTAAATTCACCGGAGGTCAGGCCGAACGCTCGCTGCTGTCACTGACGAAAATAAAACGAGAACTCGAAACTCTGAGGAGTAAGAAAAAAAATCAAAGGCTCTCCTACGATAAATCGACGCCTTTTTAGTCATTCCTTTGTATACGTACATACACACCAGTTACGAAAGGCTTCGGCGTATCGAGTACTTATGAGTCAGTAAATTTTCTATAAAAAAAAAATCAAACATCTATTTTTCGACTTATATCTGGTTATACAAGTTATTTCAAATATATTACTACGCGTATACTTGATTACGCGCGAAACACGTATTACAAGCGAGTATCACGTTTTTTAAGTTAAAAAAAGGAAGAGAAAAAAACGTAACTCTCGTTCTGGAGTTCAATGGCAAGTCAAGATGGCGCTGGTGTGGAAGTATTTTTTTTTCTTCTTCGCTCTTCATTCTTTTTTTTTTTTCTTCACTCGAATTAAAAATAAACGACAGACTGAGTGCCGTATGTTTGTACACAGTTCCAGAGAAGCGAAGGAGGAGACTAGCACGAGACAATCGCGTAGTCGCGTATGTGGCGTATAGAGTGGACGCGCAGATATACACAAAACCTAAACTATGGAACGGCAGAGGCATACGACCACGAGCAAGGAGAAAGCCGACATACGTAGTAATTACAAACAAACCGTGATTCCGCCAGGAAGAGACAAGAATCCCCGTACCCCGAGCACCAGCTCTTCCACTAACCTGACAAGACCTAACCTCACGCCACGTACAATTCCCCAAATGGTCATTAAACTCGTTCCTAGTCCGCTTTTGAATCGTCTGCTATCCGAGAGCCGTGAGAGTATTTCTATTTTTATCAAACAAAAAAACCTACAAACTCGTTGCGTTACCGTTAACAGTGCCGTTTTCAATGTTTTGATACAGCCGTATGGGAGCCTTATTAATTTTCATGACTCGAATAAAAAGGCCAGAGGGCTTTGTTTAGATTTCTCACCGTGTATTCGTACGCGAAGTCTCCACGTGTACGACGTGCATCGAGACGGGCCGAAAAATTAGGACCGCAAGTTGTATATAGGTATGTGTATCGAAATAGCTTATCTGATTCTTTGTTCCTCGTTATCACAAAGATAAAAAAAATACGCTCGAGACGCACCGAGAGTTACGTAATCTCAGTGCTTGAATGTGCGTGGCTACAAATGTATCTAACACGCGCAATCGTACGTTACGCGGATAGATTTAGCGAACGGGCAAACGGCCATAAAGGAATGCAAGCGCACGTTAACGTGGGCGTGTTAATCAAAAGGCGAGTTTCCCTGTGAGCGCAAACCTGTTGCAGCCGTGCGTCCTTATCTCTGGGCAAGCGACACACGCAGGTAGAGAAGACGCGCGAGATAGTCACGCGACAAAGTTTCCTTTGCGAGTTTACCAAGTCTAACCTAACCTAACCGAACCTTAGGACGGCCTATTTGCTAGTATCGCCGGTACTTCGCCGTCGGTAGGATGGATTGATCGGCGAAATTAATAGAGCGAAATGAAATTCAGTCGGTACGATAACGTATATATATATATATATATATATATATATATATATATATACGTAACCACATAGAGTATGCCATTGCTGATCGTACTATTTTACCTGTTACGTCACGG
This sequence comes from Calameuta pallipes, assembly GCA_030142375.1. Classification (NCBI taxonomy): domain Eukaryota; kingdom Metazoa; phylum Arthropoda; class Insecta; order Hymenoptera; family Cephidae; genus Calameuta; species Calameuta pallipes. The sequence goes on from JARQSW010000635.1 coordinate 668,852, forward strand.
CGTCGCGATGCAACACAGAAGAGGTAGTCACTTTTTTTCTTTGTTTTTTTACGCAACGACAAGACTGCTGGCGATGACAACGAAAATAGTATTATTATCAGTTGTCGCCACGTTGTTCGTTGCAGACGCGTCGATTTATTAACGCTGACGATCGACTATACTAGCGCCATGTCGGTCAATGGCAGTCAATGCCCAATCGCGAACGATGCTCTGAGGCTTGGCTTACTACACTGTGAAACACGATACGATTCTCGTAGTTGCATTTTGTTCTAACGTTTATTTTTTTATTATGCATTTAAAGTCATTCATATGTTGCATGCACAATCGGCGAGGGCTTCGTTTTATTTAGGGTAGAGACGCATCGCTTGTGTCTCGATGCTTGTCTGCCGTATTGTGAATCGATATTTCAGCACTGTTCGATGCATATTCACGCGTGTAAAAAGGGTACGTGTAAAAAAACCTGAGGAGAAAAAAATTGCATCCAATTTCACCTAGATCGAGTACCATTTTGTAATGAAAATAACACGACCTACAAATATGGGCGTCGACTGAATTCATTTGTACAAATCAAAAATTGCCGATTATATTGACGTCGAATTAACAGCAACTCAGCTGTGACGTACCTATTTTTAAATTAAAGACGAGTAATCCTCTTAATATAGTCATTGTATTGAATCGTTTAGTACCAACGGTATAGTGCTATTGCGTAATAGCATTATTAATGTTATTGTTACAAAGCTTCGATAAGAATGCAACTACATTTGTAGTTGCATAAGAATGACCTGCACTAATCAAACTTCATCGATCACACGTTATAAGCGTGTGCGTGTAAGTCGTTAAAATGCGAATTGAAAATTAGAAACGTCAGTCAGAACGATCCTGCTCTTCTGGATTAACGAGACAGCCGTTTAAACAGCCACTACACATTTTCAGCACCAAAGAAAACTAAAAAAAAAAAAGGGACTTCGGCATCAAAAGCCTTAACAAAAGTTTTATCTTTTTTTTTCACCAAATTGAGTTACGTCAAAGTTTCCTTAAATAATTTTAAAGAAAAAATCAGTTTACTTGATCGCGTCCAACGTGCAACAGGTGGCAGAAATTTGCTTACAAAGTTAAATCGAAACGCTCGAGAGAATGTTCGAAGCAGGTCTTCATCAGAGTCGTCTTCTACAGGAGTAGAATCCTGGTGAACGTCGACGGCTAAAAGGTGTGGCCCTGGCACGCATACCCGGCATCACTTCCTCAACAGTAGCCAACGCGTTCCACGAAGCGAACGGAAATCATCGTATCGTCATTGGTTTTCATCTTGACCCTGATTAGTCATGATATTAAACGTAACCTAACCTAACCCAGCCTAGTCGAACCTAGTCGAACGATAAGTCCTCCATTCACTGAATAATTAGCAGACCCATACGAATACGAGTCACAGTAAAAACAACTGTTACGAATATACGTAAGATATTCAGGCTCCAATGAATTTTATCAACAAATATGCCATACGCGAGTACCACATGGCCACGAGCAAGCATCAAGTATGTATACGTATATGGCCACCGAGCGAGATACCACCGCCATTATTACTCAACATTCCAGTCCGCTGGCAGGTTAGGTTATGTCACCGACACGAAACTATTTTATGTCGGTATAATAAAGTGAATATCATATCTCGCCGCTTCCGTTTACTCAGACATTCCCATAATTTCTGCGCGTCTGCACACTATATTTTACTTCGATATTTTCCGACAGATCGGATTCCGATCGAAATTACGTAGTGCTCACGCGGCCCGCCAGGTGTCTCATATATATATTCTGAAGTTATTTAAACAAGAATTCAAATTAATCCATACCAGCCGTCGCGTCTCGTGGCTGTATTCATGGGATACCTAGATATTACGATGTTCAAAAGCGACAAGAGAGCGAGGGTGGTGTAAGTAGTTATAGAGAGAGAAAAAGATGAGAAATCCTTGCTCGTTTTTCTTTTCCTTCTCTCCCAAGTGGTGGAAATTAACAGGAAGCAAGTCCAATGGTAACCGACTTGTGAACCTTATTCAGTTTCCACGTCTACTTGGTATGCGAGGAGGCATAAATATTTACAGTTCCGAGCCGAGTCAAATACTATTTAGCGGTCTCCGCTTCCCAAACGTCCGCCTGCCTGCACGCTGCAACGTCTGAGTTTACGTCCGAATGCCTGGACAGTCACCCACCAAAAGTTTAACGCGCAGTAAAAAAAAATATTCCGTCAGTTTTTTTTCTTTATAGTCGCACAAGCCACAAAACCACCAAGAGCTCCATAAGAAACGTACGAGAGTCGATTTACACGTTGCGACAAGACGTGCGATTCTCATGAAGATTATTTTTTTATCCACGTAAAACAATTCTCTCATTCGGTACCTGTTTACGTCAATGCACCAATTTTCCCTCAACTTTTAGAAATCATCCCCACGCAATCGCCTCCCCACATCCGATGATAACCAGAGCAATTCCACCCGTCGTATTTTCATTTCTCATTTCTTTGAAGCGACAACTCTCAGGCATTTCAGCGGATCACTTTGTTCCGTTAACGGAAATGGTGGATTCCCGGTGTATCATGGTGGTAGGATAATCGTACACATATATTTGTACCACACAGCTGCAGACCCAACACACAACAGAGGGTTGCACACGATATATCAACATATTGGTAACAGCGTGTGCTCAATAGATGGCATTGTGTCGTGCGGCAATGATCTCGTATGAAGTGGAACGTTAGGATTGACAATATGCAAGGCCGGTGAAGTGTAGGAGCGACATAGGGAGATGGGTGAAAGTCTATAACGACCGTATACGACAAGGATCGAAAATCCTGTCAGTCATATTCACACGTAGGGTTCAAAGCGATCGAAACTTAAGTGGAACGTGTACGGGTAGAGTGTGAAGGATGGAAGTGGCGATAAGCCGTTGCTGGCAGTCCATATGAAGTACATGTAATCTAACCGAAATTCAAAATTACGAAATTCCGTGCACCGTGTCGAATTACGCGCGTAGGTTACTCGGTGCTCGCATGTGTGTGCATATGCAGATCACAGTGACACGTGTAAATTGCGCGAACGAGTCTGGGTACGTGCATTTCTCACAGTTTCGCCGTATTGTCTTTGTGGCCTTTAATGTCCGTGCGAAACGATCCATATCGGTTGGCACCGGGACGCCGACGACGCTACTCCACGATAATTAACGCAAACTCCTTCTGATCTTTCGAAAAAAAAAGGGCAAATAGAACTCGTCGTGAAGTTCGCTCTTGAAAAGGGCGTCGAACAGCCATTGTCATTGGCGGCCTCGAACTCGAGGACAACCGAGCTACGTGTGTACACAGTGACGGCAACAATGGCGCCAATAATGATGTTTTCAAAGTGGCGCGGGAGAAGAAGACCCCCCCATTTAATGTACGGGAAATTTCGAAGCGTGCCAATTTTGTTATTACGCGTCGAATTTACTGAACACGTCAATTGCCAGGAACGACAATTTCTAGACTTTGAAGAAAACTGTACCTTACACCTGGGGCAACAATTGTCGATGACGGGGTTATTGTGAAATTGAGGAAGGACGAGGAGTCGGGCGAAGATTTTCTATTGCTGGCTTGCGTAATAAACAATGTGGCGATTTGGTTAAGAGTTTTCTTCGCTGAAATTCATGTTTGTATACGTTCGTCTATATGCTATCTGCGTATAGGCGCGGTCATGCGGTGGCGTCTACGCGGAATCGGAATATTGAGAAACTTGTTGGTCTTAAAAGAATTTCCAGAGTCCACGTATTTTCCTATAGTTACAACGTCTGCTCGTAACGAAGCTGATTTCGTCGTTGCCGTGATAGGTTATCAGTGAGTTTAAGATGCAACAATTTGAACACACCTTAAGACCAACAAGTCGGAGGTGGATTTGTATAAACTCTCGAAATTAAACAACTGACATTTAATGGGCATTAAAATGTTTTTAACCTACTTCGGGATTCGGGACGAATTGATTAATATTTTTCAGTTAATTTTCTATACTAGAAATTCAATAAAAACTTTTGAACCGAGGAAGATAACGAACTGCTCACGTGGTCGTGTCCATCTGTACGCACGTGCAGGCGTGAGTAGCACGTGCGGAACGTTTAAGCAGCGCTAAATTTACGCCGATTTTAATTAAATACGAGACACGCGTCAGAAACAGGGAGGAAGCGAGCAGTGCTAATCGTGCAGAAAGGGAAAAAGACTAGGAAACTAATGATAATAATAATCCCGCGAAATAATGCACGAGACGAGCAGACTCATTCTCGTCCAGCCAAACAAAGGTCATTGTTCTCCGTAAGTTCGGTAAACTGGTCAATGACCATAAAGGAGGTGCATAAATATTTGGAAAAAAAAATGTCCGAAACGACCACTACATTACGTGGCCACAAATTTTCAAGTATCACTGCAACGATACTCCGCTAGCACAGAGTCGAGTGCAATAAGAATTAAAAGCTTAATTGAACTGAGACACAGAGAAAGAATTAAACTTCGTAGCGAAAAGCGTGCACAGAGTGACAAGGTCGATAAATCAATGGTGGCATGTAGAATACAAAAAAATTAATGCAGCAATGAACTGCGCGAAAGATCCTATGGAAACATTAGAACCACGTCCGCGGAGAAAGTCTAGGATATGCAAAGGGCGTTCGAACTATTCATTCCATCACGAAGAATCATTCTCTTCATCGGCTCGAAACGTCAAATGATTTCATAACGACGCTTCGAAAGTAGCGAGACGGCGACGCCGCGATGCAAGTACAGTTAGAAAGTAACCTCGAGAAGTTAGCCGCAACTGGCTGCAACAAATCGTACAGTCGAAGCAGCAGCCGCGTGTCATTTTACACGGAACTCGAATCGAAATTGATATCAACTAATAAAAACTTTCAGACTTCTCCTACCCGATCTTAGCATTACCTTGAGATTCGTGTATCCGTATGTGATTTGTTAAAAGTCCTCGAGATCTTCAGTCTCGAAATTTACGATCCTACGGAAAATTCTATTTCTCATCTTCTGGTGTCTCTGACAGTAATAAAAGCATGACGGGAGATAAAAGGGATACACTTGTCATTATTGTTACAAGAGCTCATCGATAAATTCATCTGTGTGTCTGTGGCAGCTTCTTTTTCTTTTGGATTGACAAGCTCGGCTGTCAATTTTGACTGTGACGCATCAGTATGAAAAAATTATCCTTCAACCCGGTGTATGAACGTCGGAGAGTAAGTCGATTTTATTGGTATCGCCTCTGAGGCAAATAATGTATCTGTAGAAAATACAATTGATCGTTAGAAGTAATCTGATTGTGAGAAGTTGTATCACGCTTCTTGGTTTCGTGAGACTTTTCGCGGCCAACGGAAAGTGCTTTCTCATTGGGATGAAAGAACGATCGAGGTTTAAAAGAATAACAGAGAATAAGAAGCATTAGAAAAATAGTACAGCATAACCTTAAAATTCATCCTGAAGATCAACCTCTCGCAATTTACTTTACGTGAGCAATGGTAGTAGTAATATAACAGTTATCTAGTCGAGAAACCGAAGAAAATTCTCTAGTGTAACGGTAACTCATCCACCGCTATCAAGAAGAAACCTTTTATTACTTATTATTACAGAAGCGATCCTGTAGTCGATTGAATGTCAGCTTAAAGAAAACGGGAAACGCAATAGGAGCAGAAAAAGATACAAGGTATTTTAGCGTCATAGAAATACTTCTTGACGTTTCTTAAATGGAGAGACAGATCCAATTGCAAATCAGTGAATATTTGGATGCATATCGTGTAGCGATGAAAATAAATAGGTATGATTCGCGAAACTACGTTTAAAGAAAATAAACGTAACATAAACCACAGTAACAGACAGTCAAGGAAACGAAAAAATGTATATGAAGGTATAAGGAAAAAAAAAAAGCTGTAAACAGAATATGAAAAGTATTGAAAAATAAAAGCCGATAAACAAAGCCTCACGTCGACGGGGCTCATCGCGGTCAGCACGTCGTCGCTCCGCGTGTTGGTGGCAGATCGATCGGAATTAGCGTCGCTGGCACTATCTCTCAGTGTAGTAGCGATGTAAATGAACTTTAAGTGAATGCTAGTGTAATGCACCCTTACAACAAGGGTAGACTGTGAGTCGCGTTAGAAGCCAGCAGCGTCATTGTGATAATAAAGTCATAACAAATACGAAGAATAAAATAGGCACAATGATAACTAATGCATGACCGTTACGTGTGCTCTACGGAATTCATAAAATTCATTTTTTATGACTATAATCAAATCTAACTTACCATTTCTTGACACGTCGAGTTCCACGAGGTTCTCAAAGTTCTGAATGTCAGGAGGTAGTCGGTGTATCTCATTGTCACTAAGTCCCAGCTTCCTGAGCCGTTGTAGTCTGAAGAAGTTCTGTAAGAATGAAAAGCATTCACAGATGTCTCCAGAATAAAGACAGTATCCAGAAATTGTATTACGATCTAAGGAAAAGGGGTTACATGCAATTTTTCAAAGTACTTGTGTACCACCTATTTGTCAGTACTCAATGCAGTTACAGTAGCACTTCACATTTTAATCAGACAGGAATGATATTACTACTCATGTGAATAGAATCTCGCCTACCTTCGGCAAATCACGAATATGATTTGCGTCGAGGAGAAGCTCCTCGAGACTTCTAGAGTATCTCAGGATGTCATCGGGTACGCTTGGCAGAGAGCAGTGACGCTTGTCAACGTATTCCACCTGCCTGTTACACCCTTTGAATATCGGAATGCAGCGGAACATGGCTTGTTTTTTTTTTTCTTTTGTTGCGTCCTTGTCGATCACGCCGTATCAGCACCGAACATAATTGGTCACGCGTTATTCGCATGCACTACGCACTTGATTATATTCTTTTGTTACACATTATTCCAAAAAGATGAGGGTTATATGCTTAGGAAAATGGGCGGCACGACACACACTTTCACGCCCTACTCGGCTTTAAACGCGCTCGGCTTGTGCCTCCTGATCTGACGTCATTGCGAGGCTCCAAAACGACACGGCGAGCGCAGCGTACTAACGACTATCCCCACCGAATACTATACGGTTCTTCAACGACCTCTGCTGTGTAAATTTGAAAATAACTTGCTAGGGATTGTTTCAATATCGCCAACAATTCCAATGAAATTGAATAAAATTTCTAGATAATTACTGAGTCGGTACAGAAATCGCTTTCATTGGTTTTATGTGTTATCACAAGGTGACACTATGCACATTTTACTAAATTTTGAATACTGTAGTAAATATTTTATATTGGGTTTCTTATACAATATGTTAATATTTAGTGATATCCTTGTTTTTTTGGACAGTTTTTTGATAAGGTTCCTCTATTGATGTACATTGTAATAGTATATACGGTGTTTATTTATTTTTCAATAGTCTATGTTAATGTTAAATGATATTGTTATATTTTGATTGTCAAAAATTTGATTTTCTTTGCTCAATTGTTATCGTTTAAAATTAATCACAAAATATTATTCATTGTTACTTGTAAGGATTATCATTTATTATCATTCGAGTATTTGTTAGGTGAACATTACTGATAGTGCTAGGTTTGTTCCACATACCTCACATAGAAAATGAATCTTGCACTAGTATCTGAGTATTTGAATACGTATCGTGGACGGGATAAAATGTTAAGAACTCTTTCGTATGTAGCTAAACTAGTTGCAGGATTATCAAATTCTCCAGAAGCTGCTAAAAAGTTCAAGATCATTGGAAGTCAGATGAGTAGCTGCAGAGTGACATTAAGGCTGCTCGATGATATTCCAATGTTACATTATGCCATGTCGTATGGTTTAGGAAACCAAGTATGAATTATCATTACATCAAATATTAATTTATAAATTAAATAATTGTACATTGATTTTATCTCAAAAATATTTCATAAAACTGCTCTGTTGAGTTAAATTTACTTGTACCTGTTTCAATAAGAAGAATCTATGTTAAACTGATCTAAACAATCTATACATATTTTTCTAGAGACAAATAACAATACATATCTGATCTAACAGGAACCTGACTGGTTGCTAAGATGGATGGAATTAATACAGATTGTAGTGGACACAATATTCTATCCTGTCGAACATATCTGTTGGGCGGGAGAACATAAAGTCATTTCAATTGATACATCGAAATGGGATGAGACAAGCACTTGGTTCTGGATTGTATCTCTTTATCTGTCTTTATTCAAGTAGGTATAATGTAAAAAATAGGAATATTTTAATATTTCATACTAACATTAGAACAAAAACTAATAAGTTTTATTATGTAGATCTATCCATAGACTGAAGCAACTTGAAAAGCACAAAATGTGTTTAAGCAAAACGAATTGTGATATCAGGTATATCAAATAATTCTACATAAATAATTTTATAATCCATTTAAAGCGTGAATCATCATTTAATTTTTTTCATATAGGGTTGCTATGGGATTAGTACAAGCACAGCAGCGCAATGAATTATTAACTTCCCTTAGATTAGTTCTGGATGTGAGTTATGCTATTAGCTACTTGCCATCTGGAGTGCTCTGGGGTGGCCGATTAAAAACCTGGCACGTAGGGGCACTTGGCACAATATCGTCTCTAATTGGACTGTATCAAGCATTTAGTAACCAAATAGCACAAAAGAAAAGTGCATAAAATAATCATCACATACTTTAATCCTTTAACGTAACATATATCATGTCTACATAAACTATCAATGAGACTCATTTTGAGAATTGTGTACCAAAATGATTGATGAGACGTTAAAGAATTGAATATCACAGTATCTTACTAATTTTTTTGATTTTGCCTTAGAATAAAAGGTTAAATAATGTATATAAAAGGACACTATTTTTGTTAATCAGTTTGGTGGCAAGTTTTTTTTCCAACAATTAACAGTTATGTTTAACATAACTGACAGTGAATAGAGTTATTTCGATTCGACTTTTTGCACATAGAAAAAATGAATTAGCAAAGAACACTTTATTGCTTCCAACAAATTGGTCTGCATTACATATCAGGCTTCAACAGGGATATAATGTGAGGCTTAAAGCGTGACAAATCTTAATGATTTATCGAAGCTTCATCGATTTTGTGGGAACGAGTATATTATCTAATTATTATAAATTATCACCCTGCTAGCTTCCTCTAGCACATTATATATTGTACATATAGGTGTTAGTAAGTCGTTAATACCGTTTGTAAATTAAACGTACTACTTATTATAAGTTATTATCGTTAATTAAAAATTAAACAATCAGAGAGGCACTTTCTTCTTTTAACAAAAAAAAAATACTTTAACACCGTCCTCAATCGATTCGTGTTGGACCTACTATTTTTTTTCTTTTAAAATTTTTTTTCTTAAAGAAGCTTGACGTTATGCGTTCTGGTAAACAGTTATTCTTAACAATATTTAAACGAGCACCCTGTTTGTTTTCATGTATGTCTGTCTGTGTGTATTGCATTATTTTTTTTGTAACGATTTTAAAAAGTAATTCGTGTTTCCTTCCACGTTGTCGAATAAAAACTCATGCGGATTACGTTTAAAAGGCACGGCACGTTAAAACTTGGTAAACGAGATTTTTTCTGGGAGTGAAAGATCTTTTAAAAACTTTTTTTTCTTAAATTCTCGTTCAAGGAAGTTTAATTTTTTTTTCTCTTGTTTTTTGAGCTGCCGAGTATTGTCACGCAAGGCGCGAAAAGAATTATCTCTTTCCTATATCTAGAAATTCAGACGAAAAATGTATATCCCCTTTTTTTTCAATTATCCGATGTAAAGTAATTACAAGCACACCAGTACGTCGGTGTTAAATTTGTTTGGTGGCTTGCTTGCTTGTTAAAAGTATTATGTCGGTAAACAACTATTTAGCATTTAAGAGCATTAATAGTGTACAGTTTGACGCAAGACACATTAATTTCTTTTATATTCCCCTTTCGCAATATTTTTTTAGTCTTGCATTTGTTTCCTGACTTTTGTTCATTCTTTTTGAAAAAGTAAAGCGCCAACGCACTTTACGATAAAGTATACATTTCGAAATAGATCTGGCCATTTGAAAAGGAGCAATAAAAAAAGGTGCACCTCCACACATTAAACTAGCAACGATTTTACCGTTTTTTTGTTTTTCCTGTCCATATTCCATCACGATCTAAAGTTCATTTCTAAACAAACAAGCAGCCCACAGTTGATGATAAAAATATTAATACGATTTTGCGGTTGCTTTTTTTTTTCATAATAACGCCGGTTATTTTACGTTACAGATTCTGTTTACTAGCAGAAATTCACTAGCTATAGTAATTTTTATAAATTGTTGTTCGACGCAATGGAAAAGTTTAATTGATAAAGCTGTTCGTTTACGTTTTTAAACATTATTCGCCATTTCGCCACAAAGATACTTGTCACATTTAATTTTATATATGGTAGCAATCAAATATCGCATGCAAAACTGTACCACGAATATAATATTATATAAAATGGTACAGTACATTTTTTTTAGCAATTTTTAAGCTCACCAAAAGTACTAAATTTACACGTCAAAGTATTGTCAACATCTCGTTTCAAGTGTTCTTTGTGGATCTCGTGACGTAATGGCAGTATACAATACACACTAGGATCGTTCAATAAGATTTCTTTTTAAAACTGCAACGCACGCACAAGGCAAGAGACATGCGCAGCCGACAAGAAGTTTAAAATTGTACCGCGAAAATGAAGGAAGGGAATAAGTGTGAAAGATTGGTCGGCAAACAATAAAACGTGAAACAAGGATGATAACGATGAGAATAGTAAGAACGAGCAAAGTATCTGCAAAAATTCTGAATTTTAATTAATTCAACAAAATCATATCAAAAAAAAAATGTGAGAAACATTATGATGGGTGGGGGGACGAATATTTTTTTCCTTCAGGGCAGGGATAGATGAGGGCATTTTTTGAAAAAATATCTTTTGGAAACAAAAGACGCAACGCAATAATAATAATAATAATAATAATAATAATATCGTAACAAAAAATAAAAGCATAATCGATTCACTACAATCCAATCCAGAATCGTAGACCGGGTACTACTCCATTTCGTCAACAGTTTAAACAGTCCAGTGAGCCACGGAGCTCCGACTACTAATGGTATAATTTTTATAGCCATTTTGAGGCTTATAGCGTGTTTGAGTATCCTCCGTTGTTATTATTAATAATTATCGCCTCTGCACTGTACAATCTAACGTAAAACTATAACGGAAGGCAATACGATATATTAACTATCTTTAATTGGGGGACAAGTAGTGGGACCTATGATGGGATTTAAGTGGCCTGCTAAATCGGTGGTATCAATTAATAATAGCTGTACAAAATAAACGCAGCATCGCTCACAATTCGTTTCGATGCAGACGCGGGCGCGATCGTTTGAAAAAATTGGAAGTAATTGATTTCAAATGGGAATTAATCGAAAAATCGATTCAACAATGGATATCTGTATGGTGGACATTAACGATCAACAAAGAGGTTTGGCTTTTAGATTCCACCGATCGCGAATACTTAATTATTTTTGTAATAATCTATAAATAATAATGCGATGTTCGCAGTGCCGATTAGAGAAATTAATTAATCGATCAATTAATGAATGACTGGTCGATTGGTACAAAAAGACAAATTTTTTTGTTTCATCTTTACGGCGTCGTTAATATTCATTTTTGACTCGCCATTTTATCACGTAAAAAAGTATTGTCAGTATAAAAGTTTGATCTAGCCGACAATTAAACAAAACTACGTGCGCTTGTTTGTTTGGGTTTTTTTTTTTCTTATACGTATCGATCGCCGCATGGTCTGGCGTCGGTTTTAAGTACCATCGACAACTCTGCTTCTTAAGGATAAAAAAAAGAATAGTGTTAACGAGTGAGAGAGCCAGTCCCTATAAATAATATGTACCAAATAAAAGCACTTTCGTTCGCGGTGACGTCCACAACGCGGCGTCACTCGCGTTATACATAGGAACTTGAATTAATCACGATTCTTTCTATCAACTACCCGGCTTATCTCGCGATTGACAAATATAAATCGCACAATAATAACGATAACGAACAATTAATCGTTGTGCTGCCAACAACCCACTGCCAAATTAGGCATTTCTCTATTATTACTACTGCATCGTCAGACCAGCTGCCCTACGGTAAAAACTCAGTTTGCACCGCACCGAAAAACAAATCACATAATAAGGTGCAACGTCCGTGCACGGAATAAGTAGTCAAAAAAAAAAAAAAAAAGAAAAATAATTCAACCGAACGCGGAGTTAATGTCGCGCTTGCATCGACTTAGATTTTGACTGCGTCGTACGCTCGCGAGCGCACCAATTAAATCATGATGTTGCCGAAGAACGTAGATTTCATATCGTCACCGCCGCCATTCATACCGACGCTGGATGTTAAACCAACTACCCGGTTAGTTTTGGAATTACGTGACAGTGGGTTGTGTCGACGCATTGGCTCTACTGCGTGCTGCCACTGCCAGCAGCTACGACAGAAGTATCTGAAGCACAACTGCAAATAATGGAAAGTCAGCATTGTTAAAATATTGTTTTAAAGTCCATCGCCCTATAGATAATCACTCACCGGTTCACGGCAGAAATAAGGACCCTGCTGCACAGAACAAATGGAGCACACGGAATCCTCTATGTAAGGATCGACTTGAACCTGTAAAAATGGGACAAAAGATTAAGTAAAGAAGTTCACATTTGATATCATCTAGAATGAGTGCTAACCTTTTTCGTGAACTTCACTGTCTTGATTTCAATGAAAGCAGCTGACACGGCGTCCATGTAGGAGAGACTGTCGCTAAATGTCACACGCCCCGAACCAATAGGATACTTGTATTTGTCAGTGTCAATTCCTGAAATAAAGAGACAAAGTGTTACGAGGATGATGTGCCATTAAGAAATTCCAGATAATGACAAAAGACTCACCGGCATAAATGACGCCTTTGAAAAGATCATTCATGATCTTAGCCAGTCCCTGAGCTGTCAACATACCATGGAGGGCCCCTACAAATACAGTCTTGTGTGGATCCAATTTCTGTGATGAAGATTTGACGTAGTTACTGTCACTCAGTATCCACGGAATCACTTGGACCTTAAAGCAAACCACATTTGTTTATACATTCAACAGATTGGGACAAATGCGTGTACGCACTTCCTTGCCCTTCATTCGTTTCGAAGAGATCTTGTAATACCAGCTGCCGCCATTAGTAAAGTCATGAGTGCAAGAAGCGAGTAAAGCCTTCACCTATGACAAGAAAAAAATATTTTTTCATTCGAAATATTCCAAAAACAAGCAATAACAAACGAACCTGTTTTTCGGATTCGAATATAATATACACGTATCCTTTCGGTTGCGAAGCTGATTGATCTTTACCAGGCCACTCAACGCGTATCTGTCCAAATTGCTTGAACGTTGCAATCAGCATAGATTCGGTGATATCCCACGGGACTCCGCCGAGGAACACCTTGGAAGAGTATCCCGAAGGTTTCTGAGTGCGATTAGGTAAAACGCCACTCCAGGTGCAGGTGGGATTGCAGACAGCTAAGTATATCATTAACAAATAAACAACAATGTATATCGCCATATGAAATTAATGTCAATCAGGATAAAGTTTATAAAAAGGAAAGTAAATTGTACCAGCGGCATTCCGATGAAAACGTGCAGCTCGATCGAGCGAGATGGGCGATTCTGGTGGAAATGGATTCGAGGCGCATGACATGAACCGTGGATTTCCAGTTGGCCAACAATTCGACGAAGGTTGGTGCTGATGATACTGTGATGGAGAAGATAGGTACTTCTTGGCAGCCAGTCGTTGATACGCAGCAGCTCTGCTTCCATTGCACATGTCCATGTCCGTCGAGACAAGTGATCCCAATGAAGGGGAGTAGCATGAATGCGTTGTAGAGCCCAGCGACAGAGAATTCTAGAAATTAAATTATTAATAAACATCAAGATTATCAAGTGCTATTCCGACTTAATGTTTAGTCTTTAAAGTTCTGGATCACTTATTGTATATCACATCATACAGAGTGTATCAGCTAAGATGCACGTTTGAGATTTGCGGTGAAACTGTGCACAATTTTGAAAATCTGATGTAG
>JARQSW010000635.1:683097-720513 GCA_030142375.1 Calameuta pallipes
ACATCAGATTTTCAAAATTGTGCACAGTTTCACCGCAAATCTCAAACGTGCATCTTAGCTGATACACTCTGTATAGTGCTCTGGGTCCTATATACTATTCCACATTCTATTGCCCCATGTTACTCTGTGTATTTATTTAATGAATTATTCACCATAATATCAGATAGCGAACTGTCCATGCTGCTGACTCCGCTGATCTCTGAATCAGCTGGTGAATTCGAGCGTGAGCCACCACATCCTAGCGAACGATTGGCGTATTCCAGTGTAGGGCTGCCACAGTCACTGTAAATTAAATAAATTTCTGTCACTGACATAGCATAGAGTTTAGATAGTATCGTGAATTCCATTTTACATGCACCTGATCCGCCGGACAGTATCGTAGAGCAAATGTTTAAGTCTATGTAATACCTGTATGGTGGCGAACCACGAATAGGCCTTCCATAATACTGTGAGTGGATTGGCGAGGAGGGTGAGCCTCCCAGGTGCTGCAAATAGGAACGATTGTTCGGAGAAGATGTGTGTGTATTGCTTCCTGCTCCAGCGTCATAAGTGTAGGGATTGGAGTACACACTTCCTGGAGTGCTGGGTGTTCCTGGAGTAGCCAATGAATTCGGTGAGCCTGGCATATCTAGATTTGTTGACCCGTAGTAGCCATGACTATCATCGCACTGTCAAAAAAAAAAAGAAGCTAAATAAATCACCACTCTGACTAAAATTCGTTGAAAACATCGAATAGTCCTGGTAAGCCATCGCCAAGGAGATCCTGCTTCTTTCGTGTCCCTTGTTAGAGCAGTGGATGCTGCTGGAAATGAGCCAAGACGATATCCTCGCGTACCAGGAACGATGAACTTAGTCCGTACAAAAGAAGCTTTCTTAAAGTGTATCTAATCTTTAAAAGAAGTATCCTAGAGTCCTCGAACTATTTTTCATCATATTAAAAAATCAACGGACGATAAAGTCAGTATCTTGTTAATGATTAAATTTGGTCTTGGAGTTTCATCAGGAGTACTGAGAGTCTGAATCATCAACCGGGCGAAAGCTCCTAGCCTCTAGTCGCCACAGCAGGACCAGGCCTTCAAGTTATAGGGGGGTCGAAGGGGGCGGATATGATAGAGCCGTTTGGCTCAAGCTGGCAAATTCTTGGCTCCGTTTGAAACGGGGTCGCTTTAACGCGCTCGCCATGCGTTATTTATTTTATGCACCATCATTGTGTCGCTCTGCCTAATACGGGCGCTTTAAGTGCACTTTAAGTGAACTATGCCCTAGCTAGAGCGGCACTTTCTACTTGCCCTGTCACTATTACGGATAAACAATGCATTCAATATGTACAATCATTATAGAGATCCTACAGGATCTCTGGTCATGTAATAATAGACTACAAGAAAATGCTTCATAATTCTATCAGATGATAAAAATCCAAACATGGATTTCTTTGCGGTTAATATGACTGATGCGGAAACTCTTACAAAGACTAGTTAGTCTAAATATTCACGGAGCGAATAATTCTCCAGCGCCTTATAGAAAATCTTGCAATAAAGAACTTGTAAGTTGGAGCAGCTCCATCAGCAGAACGTAAACTCGTTCTACGTGCTCTTAGCAATGTGTTAACCGTAGTCTTTACTTTGACAAGTTGTCATGAGGTGATTTAAAACTTTGTTGAGAAAAGAAGCAAGGTGACCGCTAAAAATTCAACGCAATCTTTTCAAGTTTCACGCCCTCAAACTTGTTTGTACTAATTTCAATAAAACGAAAGTGCCCTTTGCAAATGATGTGAGTGCACTTTGAATGTAAATTATAAAATCAACTGGCTTCAGATCGGTTGAAGTTCGCAGCGGTTGCAGTTGGATTTCATCCAATGGGGATGATCATTGTTCCGGTTATTGCATTGGCAGAGACCAGACGTCTCAGGCACACACACAATACTGCCTATTTCACGTTTGACATTTTTATCGCCAGCAGTCGCGTACCCAATATTTACCAGCTGCCAAAAATTGGTAGGAACAGTCTCGACTAATGTTTCAGCTGGGCGCCATTTAATCGCTATACTGTCTGATGTAATACACATTTGTTTCCCCCTTAAAATGTTTTACGTAGGCAGAAAAGATAAATGTGACATCTTCGACGCTCACGTAGAAACACGTTTTACCGAATAGACGAGGAGAAATAGACTAACCTGATAATGCTGATGACTCAATGATGACTGATTCTGTCGCTGGGGACGATATTGATGATGACGAAAGCTTGACGAGCCGCTTGATAATTGTTCACTCATCAGAGAACCGCGAGGTAACCCTAATCCGAATAAATCGGAAATCGACATATCTCCTGCCAAAAAGAATTCACAATTATGTTCTTTCATTCTGATCGCACTCATTTATGTCAACCATTGATTTCCGGAACAACACAAACAACTGACTAGCGATTGATTTCTAAAAGCTTCGACCGAACGCCATTCAAATCATTCGTTTGATGTGCATGACATTGTTAAAGGTAAAAGACAAAGGACAAAAAAATTCTCAATACCAGTAACGATTGCTTTCAACTGTCTCACTCCACCATTATGAGTTTGCAATTGAAAAGAAGAGTGTAGAAATTTCTGTAATTGGTCTCCAAAGAACTTGTAACAATAGCTATCTAAAATAGTCAATGCAAATATCTTACCGTCGACTCCAGAATTCAAGTTCGCTGCACCGGAAGTGTCACGCGATTGGCCCTGAAGAAACGGAGTCGAAGATGCTGGTGTAAGGTCCAGCAAAAGATTATTAATTGTTTGCAATTGATGAAGTTGCTCGCGTTCGCGTTCCTGTTCACGTAGCTGCTCCCTGTGTTGCAGCTGCTGCTGCCCGCGCTGATGAATCTGCAGTTGTTCACGCTGTTGAAGCTGCAGCTTCTCACGTTCTCTCTGTTGCTGTTCGCGCTCCCGATGTTGCTGTTGTATTTGCTCCCTGTCTCGTTGTCGCAGCTGCAGCTGGTCTAGATCGCGATGCTGCAACTGCAGGGGATCCCGCTCACCCGATTGTTGCTTTGCTTGCATATTAATGGTTTCGTTGCGATCTAGCGCGTCTTTAGCATTTCCTTCAGCATCGTAAGACATTGCCAACTGCAAAAACAAAAAGGGAATTTTATTTAAAACTATTATAAATCTCACACTTGTATCTTTTTTCATTACAATTTGTTTTAACGATTTATCCGAGAATGTATTTGATCAAATTAAATATTAACATTAATTTTAAAAAATTGTCTTTCGCCCAAGGAGGACTATCGTTTTCATTGCCTCTCAATTTGTCGATGTCTGATGTCGGACGGATGCCAATAACATATGCCAGTAAGAACGAAGCGTCTAGCTGCCGTAATCAGCAAAAAGAATCGGGTCCAGAGAGAAAGCCAGTCAACGAATGGAATCAAGAAAATAGATATCGAAGCAGAGTGAGACGAGAATAGGTAAAGCAGAGGAGAAGCACTAAGAGAAGACTGCAAGAAAGTGAGAAAGAAATCACTAAATGTCAAAAGGTCAAAAGGATTGGTCGATAATTTCAAAAGCTCACCAAGGTATTATTGACGTTGTCTCGACTGTTCTTCTTGAAGCTTCAAGATTATTATGGAAATTAGCAGCAGTATCTCTATTCGAAAAGAAGAACTACAAGGAAGGAAGAAGGGAACCTATTACAGAAAGGGAACGAGAGACAAAGAGATAAAGCATGGAAAGAGTAGTACGAGAGACGAAAACAGAACACGAAGGACGTAAATGCGACTAGGCGAGAATTTCTAAGAATTTGAAGAAAAAAAATTGTTCGACAATTGCTAATGGGATAAGAAGTCATTTTGAAAAACATACGTACACAGTCATACTCTGAGAATCTGATTTTGTATTTCGAAAACTTCTTGGAAATTCAACGCGTTCAAGTTCGATATTTCAAATTTTTCTTCAAACTTTGTAAGGCTCTGTAGTATTTCTCCGAACTATTGACAATATAGTCAGTTATTTGAAAAATAATACACCAACGTATTAATGCGCCCTTACGAACGGCTCAGCGCACATATACACATTCACAGTCAATTACAGTGTTCCTTGCTTTTCTTTTCAATCGGGTAAATACAAAATATTTTTGTATTGAATTTGTATCGTGAAAACAGTCATATTTTGAATATATCTTTGAATATATCATAGTTTTCCGTTCTCGTAGACAAAATTTAATTCACACAATTGCCAACCAATCGAGTCAAAAATTTTACGACTAAATGTTTCAATAAAATAAGAATGAATATTATTACGAAATTTATCTTTTCTAATTAATTTTTATATATAAGTTAAATGAAAAGGAATAAGAATTGACATTTTTCTATGTTATTGAATTATGCGGCATTATACGCAATACTAAAGGGTGGAGGAGACGATTAAAGGTGGCGTCGCGGCGCCGTACACGGCGACGTCGAGTTGCGAACGCATGCTGGTTAGTGGAACGTGTTTTCCACGTGGATAAAGCAGA
This sequence comes from Calameuta pallipes, assembly GCA_030142375.1. NCBI lineage: Eukaryota > Metazoa > Arthropoda > Insecta > Hymenoptera > Cephidae > Calameuta > Calameuta pallipes. Next base: position 687,585 of record JARQSW010000635.1, read on the forward strand.
TATGTGATATGCAATTGTATATCAGTTTCTCAACTTGTTTCGTATTATTATGTTAACTAATGGAAAATGAAATTTTATTGATTTCAGATTTTCAGTCGTTGCAAGATTATTGTTTCGCTTTAAAATTAAAATGTTCAAATATTAAACTAATGCCATTGAATTCTATAGTAAATAGTTCGATAAAATTTTCAACTGGCTCATTTGTTCTTCGTATCCAATGAAATTGTCCCTTTCGGAAGGTCACCAACGACATAACACAACAGAAACAGAAATACAAACGATATTGCCGACGAGTAATTTCCGGCTTTTACGTATCTACGTGTGTATCTACTCGTATCGAACGAGAACGGCAGATTCATCAGAGGGAATAGAGTAGCAAAAAATATGGAAAAGAGCAAAAGAGATGAAAAAAAATACTATTTTCATAAAACTATAAATTATTATAAGTAATAAAATTTTTTCTCTTAATTTTAAATCATGAAAATTAATATAGTGTCGTCATACCTGTTGCAGCAGAGTAGGCATATCGACGTGTGGCTTGTCTGATTTTTCGCGATTATGCACGACGATTCCCAAGCAATTCACAAAGGAATTACAGAAAACCGTACAGTTAACACGAATCTCCTAGCACGAAGTTCGTGAGAAAACTGAACACGATTTTTCGACGAATGATCTTCTTACGACGTTTTCGTTACAGAAACAAAGGACGACTTGACTATCGTACAGAGAGGCGTGAAAATGGACGTTAATTGAATGAAAAATTATTATTTAGAATTGAATAAATTAATAAATTAACGAAAATGTGTCACATTAAAATCAATATTAAACGTGGATCGTCCTCACGCCGGGATGATCTCGATTTCAGCAAACACGTTCACGGGGACACATTTATTAGTTAATTTGCAAAACGTGCGTTCGTTCGGTATCTGTTGTAGTTTTCTGATTACACTTGCTATTCTCGCAATACGACTGTATGAACGCGTTTCGTCGTTTAAGAATCTCTACGCAACAGCAACGATGGAGACGGAACGCCCATTCTTCTCCACGTTGCTTCGCTCTGCAAACTGAATTGAATATCTTCCGTCTGGACCGAACGGATTCGCGAACCAGGACTGGAGATTTCGAACACCGGCGCGAATGCGACAAAGAACGCCCCCTTGTGGAATCCGATAATCCTACTGAATTCAAATCAAGCTCCCAGTTGAATACAACTGAATTCAATTGAATTATTCGTATACTTCAACATGGATGTTAAATTAATTTATTGTAAAAATAATAAATAACTTTTCCTAATTTATATCCCATGATGGCACTACATTAACAGAACACATTTTCCGTACAGGTTTGTAAGGGTTAATGAAGAATATTTTTTTCAAAAATATATAATTCTGGGTAGATAATTATTAAACACATCGTAGAAAGTAATTCTTTCTAATTCAATTAAAGAAGTATCTTTAATAATTTATAAGGCGGTAATAAAGTTGCCTTAATCAAACACCCTATTTCCAAAAAAAAAATTATTTTTCCAATATTTATCACAAATGTAAAGATGTTCATGAGAAGTTTCACTGCACATGCCGGATGGAGAAGGAATGCTAATTATTAAATAAATCAGTAACATCCCAACAATCATGCCATTATAATTAATTTAATTATATTCAATGTGTGCTGTAGACGAATCTAACATCTCGACTTCTGAACTCATATCATTTGTCGAATAATTGACAACTACGTGATCCCGATTACTACGTTCCACTTTGCTGGATGTGTTTTCCTCACTTTTTCCAGAATCTTCGCCCCATCCAGAAAATAAATTTACTCTTAATTTATCAATGCTTTGATCTTGCAGGCCTGCTGCAGCTGCTACAGGATTCTCTAACGCTGACGTAGATTCCGACACTACTCTGGCTTCCGGAAACTTGTATTCCGGACTTTTGTCTGGGGCACCTGAAAAATAAGAAATAATAAAAAAATGTCACACCTATATAATGAAGTGAACTGTATTTTACTTATATATAATTATACGATTGATAATATATGCATACCTGGATAAGGAGGTGCTTCATCTATAAGTTGTTCCATAACGTATCCCAACATAGTTGTAGTAAACGTGTCGTCTCTTTGGAGTCCTAGTGCCCTGTGAAACGCGTCTACGGCTTCCTGGGTATTGCCCATGAGCGCGTGAATGAAACCAATTGCTGAATACGTCGATGGATTCAGTGGATTTAGCACAATGGCCTGTAATAATATATTCAAATAAAAGAAAGCAAAAATAACACATTAACGGGTAAAGTAATTACGTATCATGTACATATATTTTACCTGTTGATGATAATCTAAAGCCTCTTCGTATTTTTTCATTTTTCTACAAGTGTGTCCCAAATTATTGAGCAGTGCCTCCCATTTACTTGGAAGTACAACATCTTGTGGGTCGCCCTGGACTCTTTTCATAGCTTCTTTGAACTGCTTTTCGGCGGTTTTGTATCTATGTGCAATTATCAATATTTGTCATGAACAGACGCTACATTTTTTATTACATATGTAATCTAACTCACTCCATATTGTAAAAAGATATAACGGCCATCTCGTGTATAACAAATGGGTCATCTGGAGCTATACTTTGTGCTTGCTGGAAGAACTTGTCGGCCAGTTTGAGATTGTTTGTTAGGCCACATTCTAAACCTATATAGAGTAATGGTAGATGACAGCCCTTCATTAATTGAGAAGCTTTAAAATATGCTGCCATTGCCTGATCATGTTCGTTTTCTACTGCAAACGAATGGCCATACGCCAGCCACGCTGGACCGAATAATCTATCCAGTGCTGTTGCTTTCGCTAAATATCTTCTTGCCGGATCACTTCTACCTTTTAGTATTCAAATTTTAGTTTGAATTCTATTTGTAATTAGGTTTTTGTATCATTATAATCATGTATGTATTTTACCTATAGCATAGTAGTAGCAGCCAACAGCAAACCAGGCAAGCGCCATGTCAGGATACAAGTCTACCAGTTTGTGCGCTAAGTAAAATAGTGCTGCAAAAAAATATACAATATTATAAATAAACACTTTCCATGTTTCCCCTATATTTTAAGTTCCAACCAAAATTTAAGGTTACCGTTAGTTTTTTTCAATTCCACTAAACAAGCAATATGTACAGGTAAACAAGAATTATGGTATGGATCCTTCTTAAGTATTCTATAAAAAAAAAAGGTAATTACAATCATCTTGACGACAAAGCAACAAGGATTTAGTCGATACAAAATATAGCTCATAAAATTGTATCTTATCAATAGATTTACCTTTCTGTAAGCGAGAAGCATTTGTGATAATCACAATTATAGTATAGCCTTTCAGCCTTCGAGACTTGCATGTCTAGATTATCTAGGAGACGATCCGTAACAAGAATACCCTTTATACTGCATGAAACAATTGGTTGTTTTTTTGTTGGAACTTGATACTTTTTCAATTTACTTTCATACAATAGACGTAGTAATTCGCCTTCCGCTTCTGTACATTGTTCACTGATAGGAAGGGAGTCAAGAAGTTCCTTCTCTGGTACGTTTAACAAAGATTTGGTATTATTTTTAAAAGTAGTTCTATTTGTTGTGAAAAAAAATTGAAAGAGAATGCATTACCTTCAGCTGCAGAAAGCATTTGATTCTGTACAAGTGCTTCGAAAGCTTGATACGAATGGACATCACAGCGTAAGGCCTGTTTGTAACAACTTGATGATACCGCTCTGTTGTCCATTGCTTCATACACTCTTCCTTTTACATACAATATTGAACTCTGTACCTATTGAAAAATAAATATGATATGTGAATAAGCAGACTCTTATAACTTTAATACAGACAAAATTGAATTGAAATTTGCATTGCATTAGTATTAAAATAGAATAGACATACATTTTTGGGGGCATCTTGTAGAATATCAGCATGATCACTATAACTGACTCCAGATTGTGAAATATTTGTACACATTTCAGTCTCATTGATTATTTGAAGGGCCTCAGTAAATTCTTTGGCTTCGAGCAAGCACCGAACTGCCAAATAATGGCACATAACATCTGTCTATATAAAGAAATAATATTTAAGGATTTGATATTCAAAAGTATTTTTTCTAAATGAAACACTATATAGATGTGGCCAAATGAATAGCTCAAAGATTGTTTATTAAAAAATATGGTATTTGCTTGAATATTGGAAGGATGCTATGTGACGTATTATGTGCCAATATCAATTTCAGCAAAAAAATAAGGATGAATAATAATTAATAAGGTATAAATAACAATCAGTGCATGTAGAAGAAATAATACCTTTTCAAGTCCATGACTCTTAATAAGGTGTGCAGCTCGATGATATTGTTTCATGAGAAACATACATTGTGCCAATGAACACACATCTTTTGGATCTCCGTTGCTTAAAGATAAGACCTTGTCAGCCCAGAAAAGAGCAGCACTGTAAAGATGCTATAAGAAGCAATAAGGTTTTAATCATAATATCAAAGATTTAAGAATTATAAAACTGTCAAAGACCAAGATTTAGTCAACTTACTAAATCCAAATACGACTTAACCAAATTTCTATAAGTATCCAGATCGATACTTTTCCTTTTTAATAGATCATTCATTTTGTCGCAATCAACATCAGTATCTTGCTGTGCCATTTCTTATTCTAGGATTCGTATTATTATTCGAAACACAGAAACTATCAATCGAATAGAATAAATTTAAAAAACCACCATGAACTGTAAACAGAAGCAATACTATAGATAAGCCAATCGATTTTCAATATTCTAAAAGCTTCTTGGAAGCTCCATATGTCAGCCCCTCATGGCGACCGATCGAACGAATTTTTTTCGCTATCGTTTGTTGGTCGTTTGTCGGTGAATGATGGACCGTGATGGACTAACAACGATCCTGATTTGCTGGCGTAAGCGACGCGACGCAAAGTACGCTCCATGAAGAATCAACCTGACCATCGAGGGACTATTTGAAAAAAATTCCCTAGCCAAAGTTGTTTTATTTCGACTTATAAGGAAAATATGACTTTTTCTTGTAAGTAACAGACCATCAATCACCGACAAACGATTCTACACCGATTTATATAAAAGTCAATTGAAAATATGACGATGGAGGGGCTATTTGAAAGAAATTCCCTAGCTAAATTTGTTTTTATAAATTTATATAAACAAATAACTGTCAAACGCTTAGAATAGTCCATCATTCTCTAACAAATGACCAACAAACGATAGCGAACAAATGTCGTTCGATCGGTTGTGATGAGGGGCTAACCATATGGAGCTTTTCTAGGAAGTCATCGTATCTTTCTTACCATCGGAGCAATGAATGGTGAATCGATTACAATATTAAACATTTCATGACAGTATTTCAATTAAAACAATTTTTCAAAAGTAGTTGCTAAAATGGAAAGTGTCTAAAACAGTAATCTAAGATGATATCTCAATAATAGCACAGCATCAGACTAGTTTTTTACGTCCTGGCGTTGGTTACCTTGAAGTCCCCCGCTGATTAACCGTTCAGGACCGTGAGTTTCGTCAGTAATTCGCCGCTGTATTGGCTATAGAGATAGCGCAATAGGACCGGCAAGTTTAAAATAATATAAAAACGGGAATTTCCTCTTTTACCTCTTTCGGCTCTTTAATGATACGTAAAAAAATTAATTGATACACAAAGGAGATAACTTATACTAGGCTTGCGGCAACCTTTCCTTTTTTTTTCTCCGACAGCCACCTCGAAGTTTAAATCCAAGGAAGATTATGTCAGAAAGGTATGGAGAGAAAGAAGACTTCTCAGCATTAACAAAAATACCAAGAGGCTTCAAAATATCAGCAACATTACTGGGATAAAATGGACATGTAAATCCGCAAACAGAATTATCGCCAAAGACCTTGATGATGTTGATTGGATTCTCGGCTTTAATGGAGGCATATTGCATCAACATATAGTTGACAATGCTGCCAATGAGTTGGGTAAAGTAGCTTCCGCTCGCTATTCCTCCTTGCTTATGATAACGTTCTCCGTTATAAAGACGTATTGGCGTATTGATAAAGTAGTCGACGATAAACTCCCACATTTTGAACATGGAATCAACACGCGCGACACCCCACTCTCGGTAGTTCAAAAAGTCTATATTCAAAAATAGGATGTCAAAGGCAATACGGATCATCCATTCTGGCACAGTTTTATCAAAGGATTCAAAAACAATTCCAAGGTAATGACGACCTTTCATGGTGTGAGTCAAGCGCATGCAGCCTTCAGTTTCAGTCTCACAGCTATATGCTATGGGATAGTTGCCTTTAGCGAAAGCTTCAATGAGTGGCAAAGCGAAGACTGCTTCTCCAAACACCATTGTGGCGGGATATTCCCATACGGCCCTTGCTGTAACTTCTCCTTTTTTTACCCGATGTGAACGCAAAAAAGCACAACAGTCTGAAGGGTAGACTGCGACGCCACATTTCACATTATGCCAGAACCATCTAACACGTTTAATGGCGTCGATGTCGTCTTTAATCATTGCTTTGGTCTTGTAGCCTTGTTGTGACCATGGAAGTCCAGGTGATGAGCTCCAGAGGAGTAGATCTTGCTTAAATACATCATTGAGGTGCATCATCTTCACTGGTTCTTTAAAATTAAATGCAAGTGCAGTGCGCCGTATCGCGAGCCTCATGATTGGATCTTTACGGAAATCCTCTCCAGTAGAGACAGTAGGACGAAACGCTTTTACATCTTGACGGATAAGCGACAGATTACCTTTTACTTCCCTCATAATATTCACCAATATACGGAAGCAAGCTTTTAAAGCACGGTGAAGAATCAGGAGGTGAAAAGCCTTCTGATTTACTACAAAACGTAGTTCCGGGCTCTATTAATTTCAAAATCCTTCACGGTGTTGCGCTGTACGTGGGAATTCAAATATTCCGAATCCCTCTGGTGTCAGGTTGTAGTAACTCGTGTTGATGTCAGCGCTGGTGGGAGATAATAAAGATGGCAGTAAGGGATGCGCAATTCGCACGCCGCTGAGACCAAACCGTGTGAATCTTATCTTCTATTTCGCGAATCTGGCGGCGCTTTTCCGGTGTTGCACAAGAGAACCGAGAAGCAGGAAGAGTTCCGGGCGGTGCGCGCCGTATTAACGCGAGAATGTGAGACAGGATAGATAAGGAGGGGGGGGGGCAAACTAAGCACGGCGAGCAGAAAGAACGAAGAACAGGCCGAACAGACAGAGGTAGCAGAACTGGGCGACGACTCGCGTAGCGCGTGTAGGTGATGTCAAAAATGCGGCAAATAATATCGCGGATTGGCGTAAGAATTCCGCCTCGCGTCTCGCCTCTAATTCGTCAGTGAAATCGTTGTGCCAATGAACGTGAATATATATGGCGGCGCGAGTACTTTTGCTCAGCATCTTGTTTACGGAAGTGCTAAAGCCCGTGTGTGTCGCAGGTGCGTTATTTTCGTTATTGTTAGTTTCTTTTTATTTATATTTTATTAACGTACAATCGCACGTTTATGTCACCATAGAAGATACTTCAGTGCGTACCAATGCGTGCGTCCTTTCTTGGCTGACTGCCTAAATATCTAACTACTTGCATGCTTTGCCCGTCTCTACGCGTCACATGCCCGCCTTTTTCTCAATGAACTTCTCATTCGCCTTTTTTTATTTTATTCTTTAACAAGAACTTGCGAGCTCTTGGCGCGATATTGATTTGTAAACAGCACGTTGATGCAGGACCACGAGATTGCGACTACGCAGAAATTCTTCAGGTTACTGAGAATGATGTCTGATTGTTAATATACTGAAACTTTTTCCTTATCAGGTATATCTTCTAGCGCGTTCATTGGTGAACCTAATACAACGCATAAACATCTAGGGGACAAATAAAAATATTCTTTTATGCGTCTTTTTTTGCAATTTATACAAATTAAGCAGCATGCTCGCCGCATGAGATGTGACAGACTTTGTTTTACTTTACTATCACGTGATATCAGTGTCACGTAATGTCAAAATATGAATTATAATTAACATTATTAATGGATAATTAAGGCAGAAAATGACAAAACAATCGCTCGACCTACAAAGAAAATGCACAATTATTTGCATGGATGAATGTATTGATTAAATGATTGCTTTACTGTTATATTACCTTTGATTAATTGAATGTAATTCTTATTTAAATGATTTTGTCATAGGAGTCAGAGGAATTGGTAGTGGAGTTAATGGAAAGAACGGGTCTAAGCCAGAGGGCTTAGACGCGGATCAGAACGTTTCAGCAGCTAAGCTGGAGATAGAACCCAGTGGACATGTGGTCTTAGGTAGGAGAGGTATTACACTCAATTGTGTAACAGGGGCAAATTATAATGTGTCTTGGCTTTACAATGGAGCACCAGCACCACCGTGTGGTATTGCACGGTGTACACTACTGCCTAATGGCTCTCTTCACTTTTATAAGGTATATATAATATCATGCGGTCTAACTTACAAATAAAATAAAATTTTTAAAATAATAATAAAAGTCTAAATATCTTCCTATATTACATTAGTAATCAGCATTTATGAACCAAATGTTTTAATGGTATTTATTGTGCAGAAACAAAATTTGCAAATGCCTCAGAGACACAGAGGATGGAATCTTAATAATACGTCAACTAACAAGACTCAAGGGAGGAATGAGTATCGTTGTGTAGCGCGCACTAAATTTGGTGGTTTGTTAAGATCAACTCCAACTTATGTACAGATTGCTGGTAAGTTATAAGCTGCTGTATCTGATTTATTTGATATTTTCTTTTAAATTATTCAATTTAACATTCTCCTTTTTCACAGAACTCTCCCATGTATTCAAAGAGTCACCAGAAGATTTAATAATGCGGGAGGGTGAAGTTGCACGGTTCTCTTGTCTCATCGACAGTGTTCCTTTTCCACCTAACATAACGTGGCAACATAATGGAGATACTGTAGTGCCCGAGCACAATAACACAAAGTAGGAAAATAAACGCATCAAAAAGAGAAACAATTATCAATAGAAAAACATTGGTTTTCCATTTTCATAAAAACATTTATTGATTTAACAATTTCTTAATTACAGATATTCTGTGGTACCACCAGGTGTTCTATACATAAGTGCAACGAAACCGTCAGATGCAGGTTCATACAGGTAATTAAATTTTTTACCTCTATGAATAATCGCTTGTCTTTTGCGTCGTGAGCTATGAACATTTTTTTCATTTCCGAAGGAAAATTATATGAGCTTTATTATTATAGATGCGTGGCGACTAATGATTTTCTCAAGAAAACAAAAAAGAGCAAAGAGGCAAGATTGACAGTCACTTCCGAATTCGACAAAGCAGAGTCACGCATGCCTACGTCATTATATCCACAAATTCGATACAATCATTGGTTAATCAACGGATCGAATCTTGATTTGGCTTGTGCAGCTTCAGGTTATCCACCACCAGTTATAACCTGGACATTTTTTCCACGGTATCCAGGTATGCGCATACACTCTTCCATAAATGGCATACATAACTTATAAAAATCTTATATGCGATAATAATTTCAAGTAAAAAATACTTTTCCCAAGATGGTACTAACGTCAAACAGCCACGGGTGTTGCTTAATTTAACAGGCGGCATTGGTATCCTGTCGTTGAAATCCGTAGGCGTCGCAGACGCCGGTATTTATCTATGCGCTGCTAAAAATTCCGTCAATGACGCCCCACAAATTCAGGTACTCAAAATGAAACCATAATGTGTATCTTGAAATATATTGACCGGTTATTTCATAAGCACACACACACACACACAAATATGAATATGTAAAAAATATCAATGTATACATGTATGCTATATCTTTTCAGAATATAACAGTGGACGTAATGGTCCCACCCACGCTTCGTAAAAAACCTGTAAGCTTTGTGTGCCCGAATGGTAGAACGGCGAGATTCGAATGCCAAGCTGAAGGACTACCAACACCTCAGATTTACTGGTTGAAGGATGCTACGAACATCAACACTATAAACGGTACTAAATACTAAATACTTCTATATTCTATAAATATAATATACTTTATTTCACTTAATTCTTAAATTAATAAACGAACCTCGTAATTCAGGACGTGGGACTACGTACTCGAAGGTTTATAACAAAATGGAACTCGCAATCTCAGCGACGGTGCCGTCGGATTCTGGCATTTATCAATGCGTTGCCGTGAATTCGGCTGGTGAGATTTGGGCAGCTGGTCGACTTCAAGTGAATACATCCCGTAATAGTCCAGCCGCTCCTACCTCGATGAAGTGCCATGCCCTATCCCCATATAGGATCTTTATATCCTGGGAACATCCCAAGTCTTTACCGCCCACCAGTATTACAGCTTACACCGTCCATTATAGTGCTGTGGGTAAGTACTTTGAAAGTGAGAGGCGCAAACCACTCAGGACATATTGTAGATTATTATTAAATCATTAATAAATTTATAAAATTGAATTTCTTCAATTCAATAGAAATTTTCGTATCTTATTATTCGGATTTTAGTCAATTATTTGTTCTTTGTTATTTAATTTCATTGATCTTGATTCTCTGTATCGCGTTGCGTTTTTTTCGTATGTGTCATTGTATTCGAGGAATTTCTTCTTATGTTATGAAAAAAAAAAAAAAATAAGAAGGCGGTAAGGAAGAAGTAACGCCACCGGAACCAGGAAACTCCACCTCCGTGGAAGTCACCAAGACGCTTGAACCACTTACAAATTATTCCTTCTACATACGAGTATGGAACAATCATGGAGCCAGCAACCAGTCGGCCACCATTGTGTGTTCTACTGCCCCAAGTGGTATGTTATTATTATTAGTATCATTGTATATCGGACGCGTCATGTGAATGATTCACAACGTGTATCAAAGTTATTCCATGTACATAAAAAAAATTTTTGTTTTAGTTCCTAAAGCAGTTCCAAAGATAAAATTGGACGTGATCAGCAGTACAAAGTTGAACGTCTCGTGGGGGTCTCTCACTAAGAAGGAGGCACAAGGCGTTGTAGTTGAGTACAAACTGCAGTGGAAGCTTCAACAACATCCTTCAATTCATGTGCTTTGCATTCCATCCACTACCGAATACTATACACTCACAGGTATCTTTCTTGATGAATATAATTAAGTGATTAATAATTAAGTTGCTGAAGGACGCTTCTTACATTTTTCTTTTCTTTATTTTAATCATATTACAGGCTTAACACCAGGAGCGCAATATGACTTGCGCGTACTGGCCAGGACAGAGCAGGGTTGGCCAAATGTCAGCGAACCGGAACTTGGTTGGACTAGCGTAACGATGCCATTGCCAAAAACAAATCAGTTTACAATAACGAATATGGTGAATCTTCAATTGACAACCACAAATTCTTCGTTCATTAAGGTTTGAATTGAATTTATTTAGTTAATCTATTAACTTTATAAGCATAGGTGGTAATTGCGGTTGCTGTTATAGTTAACAGCATATTGTATATTTTAAACTTTTTTTTTTTCTTATTTAGGTTAAATGGGAAATGAAGGAGACCCATCAAAAGAATAAATTTAAATTTGATTCATGGCGTATTTACTGTGAAAATATGAGCGGCAAAAAGTTAGCTACTGTTTTGCTACCAATAAACGCGACGGAGTACACAATTAATCTTTGTAAGTTATGATTTTGTAAACTGTACAATTTTATTATCAATGTTGAAGTTCTCATTTGATAACAAAAATTCAATGCTGTAACTATGATTGATTGTGTGATTTATTTCCTTGTACTTCAGTGATTAACGAACCGTATATTGTGGCGTTGTGCGCAGTAAGTTTTGGGGAAGATAAAAGCTGCTTGAGGAAACATGCAGACACCGCAAGATCCAGCACGAGTAAGTTAATACTAAATTTAATATTTTACACAATCACAACTAAGACTAATTACATTGTAAATAGCGAGTATACCAACGGGTTTGGAGGCTACACCAATTTCGCCGACATCTATAAACGTAACGTGGACTGTTTCTGATGTGATTGATATAAATTCATATGAATTGTGTTATCATTCTGTTCATCCCACGGAATCTGAAATATCCAACTGTCTCGTTACGTAAGTTGAACGATAGTACGCAAGTCTTGTAAATGTATAGAGATACTTATTGTGGATGATATATTATTCAATATGTTTTTTGCAGCGACGAAACACGTATAACTGTTGACCATTTAAAGCCTTTTACACTTTATCAGTTTAAAGTGCGAATATTTTATAATGGGTCAAACGACAGTGGCAGTGAGTTTAGCGAGAGCATAGAGTGCTACACGAACGAAGACGGTAAGTAACTTAAAAGACGTTTTTTATTTTTACATAGTATTACACCATCTATTGTCCTCCTGTATTAGTTCCTGGAAAGGTGGAGGAAGTACAGTGGTTTCTGGGAAACGGATCAAAAGTTCGAATTGCTTGGAAAGAACCGGAAAAATTAAATGGCGTGATAAAAAATTACTCTGTCGCTTACACAATGAATTTATCTGACTCGTCATTGACGTGGGGCAACGTGACTGTTCCTGGAAATAAAACATCCACGAGTTTACCTGGTCTCATTCCAGGAAAGCGTTATTTCGTTATGGTAAAAGCAGCTACCAAAGCTGGTTACGGCAAATCGTCTGATCCAATATTTATTATAACGGGTGGAACTTCATCCAAAGTGCACACAACATCCGATAACCGAACACCGCCGCCAAATCCAAAACCGGATCAAAGTCTTGGTAAGCAATAATGATATGCATTCAATTTGAACTTGCCTAAATAAGTATAAATATTCAACGTAACGCTCACTGTTGTGCATGATTTTAAAACAACTTGAATTCTATTTTCTTTACCTAGGCGTGATTCTCGGTGTGAGCATAAGCATAGGTTGCGTAGTGATTTGCTTATGCAGCATCTACTGCCGTAAAAAGTGTGAAAACTCACGATCGTTAGGCGACACTGTGCAGCCATTCAAGGGACGCGTTCTTGTGCGAAACGGAAATGGATGTTGCGTCGATCGATCCTCCGTTTCCAACAGTCAACACGTGAATACAGCGATTCCTGGCAATGAGATAGAACTCGCTGTATTATGCCCTTCATCTCCGGTCATGACGGATCCACGTCCAGATACCAAGGTATTGACAGGATCAATTAATATTACCCAGGAATTATAAAATTAACGTGAATCTAATTGTTTTCTATTTTGTTCATAAATATTTTTGCCTAAGGGTGGATACTCTAATGGCGTTCTTGAATCGTCTACGAAGGAACCTTTACTTGCGCCATGGAATACGACTGGTGAAAATAAGGATGTCCGTATCACGGAAAATCCACAGGTTTGTTAATATTCGATTCCATAACTTGAAATTGTTTATATATTATTAAGATCCTTGAGGCATTGTTATTGCGTGATGCCTTTTTAAAAAATAAATTTAGTATCAATTTCGACACTTTTGCTTATGATTACAGTACAAACGAAGAGCCAGCGCTATATCAAATCAGCAGCAGCAACCAGATCAAGAGGATCAGGAACAAGACCTGGAAGGAACGCAGCTAACAATGGTCAATTGTACTTTAGGCAGTAGCAGTAGCAGCCTAAATAATAACCTAGGATGCATGGAGACTTCGTTGTCGTTGTCACCTACAAAGACGTCATCCACGTCAGTTCCAGTGCTGCATCCGAACGGGTGAGATAAGATTTGTCTAATACGATTGAACGTCGACGTATTTCGAAATAGTGAGACGCGCCAGGTAAGACGACAAAAATTTTCTACATTAACTTTTGAAATACCCACCATGATGCGGCTACGAATCGATGTAATTAATTGTAAGAGTATGTGCGTACGTCTGTACAAAAAAAGTGTAATGACGCACACGCAACTATGGGGTAATCTATGATTTCTCATTGCCGCGCATGATTAGCTCACGAAATAACGTTGACATCGTGTAGCGTTGCCCTGTCCGCATAAACGGGTGCCTCAACGAACAACTATTCACCATCAAGCACATTGATCATGTACATATATGTAAAACATAACACTTGATGTCTCGTAGGTGTTCAAGTTTTCAAACTTGGCGACTCTGTCGTAGATGGCGACACTGTTTGTCCACGTGCCGCAATGTTCAGTGTAAACTTTAAAAAAAAAAAACTCAGCATTACGTTATAGCGCAACGTAAACGCTACATTACAATGTTACGCGTAGCGCTTCGCGAATAAGCGCATTATAAACGCGTAACAATCATTCTTAGAATACTTGCTCACGTTTGAAAATGATCGTTAAGGGCTGGACGAAAATGAAAAATTGATAATCTGAAGGGAAATGAAATGTGTAAAAAAAAAAAACTAGCCATGCGATAAAGGATTGGGAGAGGTGAATGCGTGCAGTGAGTTGTGTCCGTATCGCTCTTGAAGTATGAAAATTCGTAATATTACTGTACATAATAGTATAGACGTTAATTGTGAATATGTCCATAAGAGAAACACGTCCCTGTTTTCTTTTATTTCCGGATGACATTCACGAACGAGACGAGGAGGAGTGAGATTGTTGTGTTATGCGATTGCAAATTAATATTGTACTGATCCACTAGTAGCTCTAGTTCGAGGGGCCAATTTTTATGGTTTACAGTACAAGAGACACTGCTGAATGTTAAATGTCTTAAAGAATTATTATCTACTGACTACTTTCATGAGCATTGAACTCTGCTTGGAACCGGTCCATCAGTCCGATAGGGGGCCATATGTTTACGAATGGTAGCAGAAAAATAATCTGACCATAAGACTAATGTTCGAAAGTAGATTTTCTAACAGGTGTCTTATGGTCGAATGAACTTTACTTTTCATATTTATTTTCTTTTTCTTTTTTACTTCACACTTTTTCCTTTTTAGTACAAGGATCAAAGAGTATTCAGACAGACGAGCGCCACTCCACTTCGTCTCTACGAGAGGTTACTTTCTTTGATGACCGAAACGAGTTGCATTTCCTTTCATTGCTTCTCGTAAATCGATTCAATTTTTCGAACTGAGTAACAAGAAATTTCGTTAATAGCACTAAGGGAACAAGCACACATTTTAATCAGAGACTCTATTCATTAAGGGGTGGTACAACTAATCCAATTTCTGTTTATTACCCTTTGTAAATTTTATTTCGTTTATTATTATTTTTTTTTGTTTTAGCACGCATTAGTATGTTAAATTTAATATTAACGGTTCAACGAATGATCCTTTTTTATTGTATGTATCGCGTTAGGACTGCGTATTGACGGAACGATTTCCCGCGAATTCGAAGTGTTGTCAATGAGAGACTGTGTTGCCTTCTGCCCTTTACTTTTTTATCGAGCGATACAAAAAAAAATATACGATATATGTCGCTGTCAATGGCGATATTCGAAATCGATCGTGAAATCGATCTGCAAAATTTGGTCGTTAGAAGTTTTATTACGTTCTGTCGTTCCATTCGTTTTACGTGTCATTTTTCGTTATCCTTTTACTTTTATCCTAATAATAATTGCATTCATTTTCCGTAGTTACGATTAAACGTAAGTTAAAGGTCGCGGCGATGATTTTTCACAAACGGAAAACGACGTGGAACGATACATTAGTCCAAAACGTGTCACCTGGTGATCTTCACCGGAAGTGATTCCTTTCGATATTCATAATGCTAATATTTTCGCACAAAGAGTATGACGCACTCGTAATAGAAGTGTAGTAAACGTCAGGAAAGGTCCGAAAGAGCGTCAAAGAAGAAAAAAAAAATTAAAATTGCGAAACCGAAAGTCGAAGTTTTCTTACGTACTACGATGCTTTCCGTTCGTGACAATCGATCGCATCCGTTTATATATATATATATACAGCGATCACTCACAACCGCCATTAATCACTACTACCATTTTTTTTAACATTATCTGGCATGCTATCTGACACGTCACTTTGTAACACGCAGTACACACATTATGTTAATTAAACAAGAAAAAATCGCTATACTGTATACATGCTACATACTATACACATGCTACACCGTGAGGAGGGTTGGAGGGGAGTAGGGGCGGAACACACACACACACACACACACACACACCAAACTGGTGCATGTTACCATGACAGAAAAAACCCAACGCAGTACCTGATGTAGACTAAGTTATGTCGTTTTAGAGTGAGACGTAGGCAGGTCAATGTTATACTGTACCTCCATTATAATTGTTATTTATTACTTCGTAACATTCAACAGCAATGTGTTTTCTAGAATTACAGATACACGATACTGAACTATAAATGCAATAATCTAGCTGTTACAGAACACACGATGAAGCCGAACGAGATGAGCATCCGTTTCTTATTGTTTTTTTTTTTTATTCATTTTTATTTTCAATATTTCACACACGTTAAAGTTTTTCAACCCGTTTATTTCCTCTCTAGAACCGCTCTTTTACTTTACTATTGTCATTATCATAGATTTCGTAAAATTTTATATATTCCGTGTGATGCACTATTCTCATATTCGTCTTACACTTTTTTTATTTGAGTGACGATATTTTGATTGATATTAGTGATAAAGTTTTACTTTCCCTTTTTTTTTTTGTTGGAAACTTCTGTTATACCATTGCTCATACTTTCAACGTTATTGCTTATTCCATATAATGACAGACTGCCGTGTAATAATCACATATGAGACTGAACAGTTTTTTTTTTCTTTCTGCGGTTCTAGAAACGAAGTAGAGAAGAGCGAGGGTGGAAGGGGTTGTTACGACCATGTCTGGTTTAATGAAAAAACGTACACGCAAGGCAGGCTGCTGCGAATATTTTTCTTCGCGAATAATTCCAATACGTCAATGAGTATCTCATTGACGTGACAACTCGACGCATTCCGTTTAAAGAAAGAATAAGAACTCGTTATTTGTTGTAAAAGTGTTCGACATGCAGATTTAACGTCAACACGTGTTATATAATTGCAGTTCAAAAATTCCAGTGTACTCATCACGTTCATTCATTGATTCGTTCACTCATTCACCGATTGGCTTCCATAGACTCAAAGCGTAGCACACAGTTACGCTATATTATTTTTTACACACCTTATATACCGGATGTCGAATGAGATGCGCATTATATTGAAAGACTTTACTCGTTGCATCATTTCGTATACGAAGTTCCTTATCGCTTTTTCTGTCAGAAGCTTCAAACTTTGGATATTGTAAAATACATTAAACCCACTCCACGTATCCGCTCGTCGAGGACTCTCAATTATTCATTGAATTCTGATCAAGGATTTCAGTACGTATCTTATTATTATATTGTAACTCATTTGAAATATATGACAAAGAGGAAGTATAAAATAAAAAGGGAAAAAGGATAATGAACTTTTAAGTGCAACAAACCGATCATTAAAATCGTTCAGTGTCATTCGATCTTTTTCGGACACCCTGCATATTACAAATTACCGTATAGTACCTTCTAGTTAATTCCAGTTTTCAGTCTAACCTCGAAGGCATTAAGCATACATAACCATATAGTGAACCCAGGTGCGTCGTAATAAATAATAATAATATAACAGTGAAGAAGGAGGGCGATACGAAATGTTTTTGCAAGAAATCAGCGAAAATTAGGAAGGCAATGAACTCGCTTGTTCCATGCTGTATCTGTCGCGCGTACAGCGTGTCTCCAATGTATAATATTCGCTACATCCGCATCTCTGTCACTATTTTCTAATTGCTACGCGTAAAATTGGAAAGAGAAACTATAGGGCGTCTTCATTTTATCAGTCCTTCGAAACAAACAACGAAGCGTAAGCCGCGCATGCGCAATACGGGCATGAATAAGCTCTAATACGTGTATCCTGACTATGCATACCGGCCGTATATGACGGACGTATTGATGCTCCAAATACGTTTGATATAGATGCTAATTAAAAAGAGAATTTAAGACTTTTTTTATTCTCGAAAAATTCTTAGCTGACAAATGAGCGGAATCGTTCCTTTGGTATAAAGATAAAGGAGAAAAAGTTGGACAACAAAAAATTTTTTTAAATTCGTTTCTGTTCGCACCGGTTAACCAGATTCAGTAAACTGCTGATTAAAAAAGAAAAGAAAAAAACGTTAAAATATAGTGAAAAAAAAATAAGAATCAAAGATAAATAATTAAATAAATATAAGTTCAGGATTAAAAAGATCATTTCTATTAATCGCTATGGTATACAATATGAGAGAGATGTGGCCGCAGTTTGATATGATACCGGTGTAAAGTGAGCGAAAAAAAAAACAATAGAAGACACGTGAAAAAAAAACCAATTACGCTTATAAAACTATTTTAATCTCTTTTTTTTCTACTATACTAGCCGCATAATTTTATTCCGTCTCTGACGGCGTCGTCGTCGATCGGGACATCGTTTTTCAGCGTAATTTTTGAAAATTCTTTCCCGCGTATAACGACGATGCAGGTTGGACACAGAGGGGACGCAAATGTATACCGCAAAACTCTTCTTAGGACGCGAACGTGTGGGATTACGCGAAAAGAAAAGATTCCGTTAATGCGACCATTGAACACACTTACGCGACGCACGTGATAATATAATATTATGAAATTACGTAAAGTTTCATCTGTTTTTCTCTTTGTCGGGCGTCTCCCGAAAGATACGAACTGGTAGGGTCGCCGTGCTCGATGCATTTCTTCAACATTCAAAGCTAATCATAATTTTTTTTTTCAATTACGAAAATCCACGCCGGTCAAGTACAAAGCAATAAACGTCATCAACATGGCGGGTGGCATTCGCGAGCACGACTATTTCTTGGAGAATAAGTTGTTTTATTATTAATTAATTATTATAATAATTATTTATAAGAGTTTCATCGGCAGTAGTTTTATTCTGTGTGCATCGCAGAAACTGCTGTTTATTATTATTATTATTATTATTATTATTATTATTATTATTATTATCGTCAATTGCGAATCTTTAATGAGGACGCTCCGTATTACTTTTATTATTGCTTTATCAATCGATAAGTTAAATCATAGTCGATTAATCGATATCGATCAATTTGTTGTCATGTCACTTTGTAAGGTTTTCAAACTCCAATCTATTTTGACATCGATTATCCGCTGTATCGTATCAATTATATAGTATTTATTGCTTGATGACGTATTGTCTTGCAAAGTATAGTACGTGAGGGTAAAGCCGTGGTTACACTTGCCACAAAACCCCGTAACACGTTCGTGTAACGTAACTCTATAAGTACTCCAAGAGTACGATCGCACAGTTACGTTAGACCGTGATATTACAGGGTTCTGTTGCAAATGTGTACGCTACTTAAAGAATCACGGGATTGTGATTTTTTACTGTTACGTCACGATTAATTTTTTTTATTTACCGATCATGAATGATAGTGATTTTCTTTTTCTCTATTGGCACCTCGACGTTGTTTTATATAATTTGAATTGTTTATCGTAGAAGCCGTTATTATTAATAATATTGACGAAGCTATGTGCGGCGCGCATAGAAGACGCATGTGAAACGGTTTTTTTGAGATATATATATATATATGCGTGTGCGCGTGTGTGTGTGTGTGTGTAATCGAAGTCAAAGAAGTTAGAGTTTTATCCGAGCAAAAGTGTCAGAGAACGAAAAGTAATAGTTACTTTAGCCATTGATAGATGGACCACGTAGGATATGTAGAATTGTATCCTCAAACTTCTCGCCCACCGTCTCTTTCCCTAATTGCCGATACAGAGCCGAATGTAATGGACCTTCACACAATTTTTAGCAGAAGTAATAAGAACAACAAAAGAAAAGAAAAAGAAATTCTTACACGTACGGCGACTCTAGTCTAACGAATATACCTCCAACAGGAGTCGCTCTCCATAGAGCGACCTTAACATTACTTAACGTTAACTTAACCTCAGTACCTACTAGCGACTATCGTTTTAGATTTTTATACCGCTTTTATTTTATTTTTTTCTTCTTCACATACCTCACAGGATTATAGTTTCACGCCGGCGATTATGCGTAAACGAGACGTTTTTTTTTCTTTCTTTTTTTCTTGAAGTGTATTTAATTGTAACATTTATTCGCTTTATTTACTTTTACCGTCGAGGAACGACTAACGCGCGAAGAACCCGGTAATTTTATTCAATTAAATCTGTATTAATTATTATTATCGTTGATAATCGTGTAGCGACTCTTACTGAAAAACCGAACAGCGTCTACGTAATAATTTATTTCTTTCTCTCTCTCACACACACATTCTGTCTTTCCAGAAATCATAATTATTATTTACCGTATACGCCTAGTTGAATATTGTATTTCACGATGATTACATTCTTTAAGGTGCAGTTACTTTGTACATACCTTTACCCACGATTGTACATACGATTATATTACCAACTTGAGAATATTAAAAGTATATATTTTAATATATTATATATAATTAATTACGATGAAATTGTAACCTTATTGTTTTAAAGGGTATTCAAATTAAAGCGATACACGAGATGTTTTATGATATTGTTGACCTTTCTGAACGCAACATATTGTTGTACCGACGGTTTAATAAAATTAAGGCAGCGTATCGTTGTTTCCATTTACGAACCTTCTTTTTGTGTAAGTTACGCGCTACGACACGACTATTGTACGAATTGTTAGTGAATACGTTCGCAAGTTTGAATTGCTATGTGTTTCATTAAACAGATTGATTCAAATGGCCCACCTACTTATGGTTTCAGAAAGGCATTCGAATTTTTCTTCTTCGTCTTATTCCTTATTACGAAATTTTCGTTTCAACTATAAGCAGTCGGTATTGATGGGTTTATTTTATTATCGTGACAAATCAGCATATACACACCGTAAGTAAGTAATTTAAGAATCGATTCGCCATTCAACTGTTACACGATAATGACATGCTGCAAGCGCATTAAGTACTAGAATATATGATGTCCATTTGATCTCTTACGGCTATTAGGCTTGTTTCATAGGCGTTACAATCCTAAACATGAGAATAAGACTTGTGTACAAATTGTATGCATACAAAACAACAAATTTCGCGTATCGCAGAAGACATTAATCGCGTAATTCACTCTTAATTACAATATATACTATTTTTGTACTCGACTTAATAATATATATATAATTTTATACCTGTACAGGCACTGGAATATAGTCGGTTTCCGCGTCGTGAGTATAATTGATTATCGACGCGAAATGTAACCATTTTTTTAAAGCAGATATCGACAAGTGATCAACGCTGAGAAATGAAATGATCAATTTTCTACCATTTCCTCGCGGTGAAGATAAATAAAAAGCAGGAATATTTCTATATAAATTTTCTCTGGCATTCGTTCAGGCGTTCCATGTTTTGGCACAGTTGATCCAAATTCACGTCTACAAAAAAGAAAAAGCTTCTTTACGATGAAATTGTTCTACGCTCAATAACTAAGTATCCACTTAAAATGTCCACGCCATCGCATGTGGCGTTGTAGCGCCATTTTTAAGAAACATGTTAGTCCGAGTCGCGCGACTTTATATTTAATTGATTCACTTGACTCTTGCGCAAAGTCGTCATATACGAGTCGTGATTTAAACTAGCGCCGTCCATTGTCTCACGTGTCGAATTGTTATGAAAACCTAAGTTAGAATAAAATTAAGTACATACATTGCTTCGTTTATCACATATGGCAGTTCAGACCTATAATTTTTAATCTAATATCTCCGTTCGCGTCATTTGTTTTTTTTTATATTTTTTTTTGCTTATAAGCCATTATAATATCGATTTTAAATCAGCGGACGCGCAACATGTTTGACGTGTAGCGCGCATTGAACCTACGTGAATTCTTTTAGGCACAACGTGAAACATTTCTGTAAAAGTTGTTATACTCAATAAATTCTATAAAGCTTCAGCGCGACGTTGATTCAAGTGTTGAATCTGTATGATCATTCAACATAGTGATCACAGAACTAAGGAATGCGGGAATATTTTCATAGAGACGCAATCGTCAAGAACCTGAAATGAAAAACAGTCATTGTTTTCAAATTTTGTCTTTTATGGATGAAAAGGTATCATCTTCCATACTACTTACCTCTTTTAAAGCGTCCTTGGTCAATATGGGATAACAATAGGTAAATCCAGTCTCGTTTGTTAACTTTCCTGTCTGTAAATACAGGTGTTTGTTGTAAAGCAGTTCCTGATCTATATAAGGGGATAATGGACTGTTTTCAACGCCATCTTTACTGCATGCTTCCGCCCAAGGTCCCATGTGTTTATCATTCACTTCCTCTACCACAGAGCTCATGTCCGCCTGGAAAAGTACAATAGATAATAATTTTTGCTAGGCTAGAATTGAAATACCCATTTTTATTTTTATATACTTTTGCTAAAGTTGATAGAGCAGTGCCCCAATAGTCATGGTTGATGTTGAATAATTCTGAAACAATGGCGCTAATTGTTCCTTGTGTAGAATCGCCCTCGTCAACGAGGTTGTAAATTTTGCCTTCTGTTTCTGATCTGATTGCCACGTGCCAGATCGCGCGTGCTACATCTCTCACGTGGACAGTATTCATGTGAAGGTCTGGTCCCCAAAGCAACTTCATCATTTCACCTATATGCTTGTATACTGCACCCACCACCAAACGAGGTGCTGCAAATTTCCTTAATTACTACTATTACTAATTATATTAAAACAATAATTCAATGCAAATCTAATATTGCGATCATTCCTTATTGAGAAATGATTAAACGGTTTGCAAAGAAAGTGCAATTTATAAATTATTAATATAATTATTGTAGTTGAGAAAAATGTAGGATTGATAATGTGAAATATATTACCTACCTAAACCATTTCTATCACCAGGACCATATACGATTGCTGGTCTGAGTACAGTATATTTCAATCCATTAATATTCTTTAAATCATGCTCAACTTGCACTTTATATTTTGCCACATATGTCCATGGATCTACAGTGTCATCTTCCTTATGTGGAGCCTATTAAGCAATCTTTCTTAGAACAAAGTATATGTAGTACGAAATGTTACAATATTTGTTGTTGAAGTATTCATTGTACTTTAAGTGAATACGCAAAGAATAGCAAAATATGTAACTGTTATGTATGTGAAATAAATTTGTTAAATCTTACCTTCTCTGAAGAGTTCAGATTGCCTGAAGAAATTTCAACATATCTTTTTACTCTAAGCTTTGCTGCATGCTGAGCACAATTCATACTAAGCTTGTAAATGCCTTCCTTATAAACAGGATCTGTTTGTCCACTTTTTGTTTCACCAGCACAATTGAATACGTAATCTATAGGAGTATCTGATGCAAATGCATTCTGACACGAGACTATAGTTCAAAGCAAAGAAAAGATTTGTTTATCATCATTGAGATTAGTTAAAGTACCAATGCAAATTATCAAAAGTTACCTGGATTGATAAGATTAGCACTTCTGAATTCAAGAAGCGGATGTTCAAATATTTGCTGGTGCTTACTATTTAGCCAAGCTGTTTGTGGTGGAACCTTATCGACAACTCTAACTGTAGAAACTAATTCATTTTCTAGCAGGTATTGGACTAGGTTACGCCCAATGAAACCACATCCTGCATAAAAGATAACAATTGTTGGCTGTACTTAATTCATTTCCGATTCATTGATAGTAACAAAGTGGTCAAAAGTATGTTACCTCCCAAAACTATAACTCCAGGCTTTCTGTCACCTGCTGAAGATGCCATTGTTCTTTATCATTCAAATACAAACGACCGTTGTTTTCCGATGGGTTTAAGTCAAATATAAACGTGGTGCTTTACTTGTATGACACTTATCAACTACACCGAATGCGGAATTATCAGTCTCATTCAGTCCAATTATTCTTATAGTTTTAAAAAGACAGACCGGTCATAAGTAGTTATAAGCTTCAAGAATGTGAGCAGGCTAATTTCTAGCATTGGCTCTACACCACTGCCCTCTAGAAGCAGCAAATCAAGAATAATATTAGAAAGATATCTGGATTACCGACATCATAGGTATACTACATATATATCTTACATGCCACTTAATTTACGCATACGGGCTAAGACAAGATTGGCCAATCATTGGTTTAGTCTTTTTAAACCTTATATGTGGTTGGTTAGTCTCAGTCCTTTTTAACCCGTCCGCCATATAAAACTGAAAGTAGTAGTTACATTTTTGGCGAATTCCTTTAAATTAATTATGAAGTAATTCCATTAAGAATATAATAGCGTTATGCTTGAATCTATCGAATTTCATAGGTGAATATTGTGATAAGAGTCCTACATCATAAATATCGTAAGTCTTATCTAACCCCACGTTGATGTTTGAGCAGCTATAATTATATATTTTATTATCACATATTTTTGTTATATTTAAGGGGCTAGGCAGGAATAATTATGAGTTCCTGCTTGTTAATGCGGCTGGGCCGATCAAAAGCCCTAGACAGATGTCTATTGGAAAACTGTTTAAACCAGTGGAAGCCAAGGCTCTACTACAGGAGTGGCGAAGATCATAATAATGGTTCCATCAATAGGGACAATCAAGCACAAAAAAAGAAACCACTGCGAACAAGATTGATGCGTGATATACGTCAAACAAAAGAAAAAGTAGAAGAAATTATAGAAAGAGAGAATATATGGACTGTACCAAATTTTCTCTGTATGGGGCGCATAGTCACTTCTCCATATCTGAGTTACTTAATAGTCTCACAAGATTATGCTGTAAGAAACATTTTCATGAGATACTGAAGTTTTTTCTTTAATCTACGGAATGTATCATTGAATGAACTAAAACAATTTGCTCAATAGCATAGTTTGCACTCGAATCATACTCTTTTTATATCAGGAACATGATGGCTGAACTGTAAAATAGGTGGCGCTCTGTCTCCTGGGTTTTGCTGGACTTAGTGATTTAGCTGATGGATGGATTGCTCGTACTTGGACATCTCAAGCCTCAAAGCTTGGTAGTTTTTTAGATCCAGTGGCAGACAAATTGCTAGTTGGGACAATGTTTTTCTCTTTGGCCTGGGTAGGCTTAATACCTGTTCCACTCACGTGCCTTGTTATTGTACGAGATGTGGCTCTGGTCATTGGTGCCTCTTATGTGAGGTACCGCTCCTTACCACCACCTGTAAGCATAACATATTAGCCGGATCATTATTCAATGAGATGCCAATAACTAATTCATTTGCAGAAAACGTTAGCAAGGTATTTTGATCCAACACATGCAACAGTGCAACTGGCGCCAACGTTTACCAGCAAGTTAAATACTGGCGTACAGCTCTCTCTAGTAGCTGGGACATTAGCTGCTCCAGTATTTCATTTTGTAGATCATCCATTATTGCAAGGATTGTGCTACCTCACAGCGTTTACAACGCTTGCTGGGGGAATCAGTTACCTAATATCAAAAGACACCTATAAATTTCTCACAAAAAAGAAAATCACATCGTGACCGTAGTTCGGATATTGTATTATTCTTGCAAAATAAAAGTACACTACTTTTCCTGATTGCAATAGATGTACAGATTTATTTATGAAATTGAATGATATACAGTATCTGTATTGTCTGGTTATGGCTTGCATTATAATACTCAGGATGGATATTTTTTATTTGACAGGGTAATAACCAACTTTTTTTTAAGCTCAGTTCACATTTATTTACATGAGTTTTTATACACAAATTTTTTTAAAGTCGAATTTTAGACTAGAATATATGGATCAACTCGATATGACTCATATGCAAATTCCTCTTCATGAGATGGATCATATTGTAGTCCTATGTAATCAATCTCTAATCTATATGGACCTGGAATTGCATCTGCAATTGTGATTCCAAATGTTCTTACTTCATGTAATGGTATTGAAGTTTGCTTGTCCTGTACCCTCCCTTTACTTGACATGAAAAATTTTGAAAATGGTATCCTTACATATTGCCAATAAGGACCTCCTCGAGTATACATTGGAAACATATATATATCATGCCACATGAGGTCATATGGAACTACTGTAGTAATACCTAACATGTATGAGCGTCCATCACCACGTACTTTTAATACCATATGAGTATACATTCCCCAATCAAAAGGCTCTTCCCGTTGAAATGATTTTCGTGGTGGTAGTGACTTCATATTGCAGTATCCTGTACGTTTCAACTTTCCATCCGTAGGAAGCTTTGTATCCAAATATCCAGTGAAAAGACCTTTACCCCCTGGCGACAGCTCTAAACTGATTTAATTTCAACTTGAGTATAATATTTATGGAAAATTTTATGAAAAATATACCTAACTGCAGAAAATCCAGCGTTGTAATCACTGTCACAGGTTACCACCCATTCTTTAAGTGCTTTTGGATTGCCATGAAACTTCCATTTGACATCAACTGCATACTCTTTAGGTCCTACCATTGGGTCCATAAAAGCTCGCTCTTTTATTTCATCCTTGAGAAGTCTAAATTCTTCGACGACTTGTTGATAACCAGTACGAATTTGTCCCGATATAGAAGTGTCTGATTTTTCCAGACGATCATATACTTTAGGATATCCAGCTTTCGGATCCTTTTCAAAAAAACGTGACAAGCATTTTGTATTGTGAAAGTCTCTTCTCCCAGTTTTCACGTTAGACACCAACAATTGAAGTATTCGGGCGGTCATTTCAGGCAAAGATTAATATTAAAAGTAGCAAAAACAAACACACACTTTATAAGTATTTAAAAATAACTTGAGAATGACTATATGCACGGGCTGAAGTGAGCTAAATAATATGAACTCATGTCAGTAAGTCAACATTTCACCGTGGTTATGTGTCCATGCGTTTTATCAAAAAGGAAACGAAATTTCTGTATGAATTTATATACGATAAACAAATTCCAATAAAGTAGTGTGATTATTCGTGATAAACGACAAACTGTACATCTGAATGATCGTTTGAAAAATTATTAAATAAGAAATGTCAAACAATGCTAGGGAATTATTTTTATGCGGAAAATTGTCGTAATTTAACGTAACACCGTTCAGGGGTATTTTTTATTTTTGAATAAATAAGTGAATTATTACGAATTTACTATATGTAAAATCATTTAAAGTTCTCTATAACTTTTTATGTCTGATTATCAAAAAGGTCACACTAGGTCGTCTGTTCTCCCCGTTACTGCTAGTTACTTACACTTTCTGCACTTTTTAAAACGTGCAAATTCTCATTGGTTACTTAAAAATATCATTCAATAATAATTTGTAATTTTTGAAAAGTGCAGAATGCGAAGATAACGAGAACAGACCTAGTGATACATAAAGTACGAATTTGGCTTTCGTAACTAGTTCTACAAATCTTCATTGGAGAATATTAATTAACATAGCAATGTATGATTTTCTAATAATAACTGACAGCAATGAAGCATTTTGCGAAAATCGTAATTGATTGTAACCCATTTCATTCATTATTACCTGGTAGTAATAGGTGGTTTTATTGAAACGTATAAAGTGTTATAAGCTGAGAAAAAGTAAAAAAAGTGAAAAAGGGGAATAATCACAAATGTTTAACCGTGAACGTAAACTGTGAAGGCCATCAAGCAGATTAGAATCCAGCTGATAGCCCTAGGTATTATACGTGAAAGTGTTGCCTGTGAAATGCCACGACGGAGGAATTCCGTGTTCATTGTGGTGGGAGAGACTCCGTTGGGAACCAATAAGTAGAAAGAAAGCAATTTTTGCTCTTTGTAAGGATCTAGTAACTCGTCCAGTATAAACTTCTCCGGCACCATCCGGAACTCAACATGGCTGTTCCTCAGGTTGTAAGTCCATATGGTTTAAACGCTCTTCATGTGTGCGCTTAAAATCATACTCGTTGACTTCATTTAATATGAAAAAAAGAATTAAACACTTATTAATATATCGTACCGTTTGCTCAAAAATACTATACTATTCTTAGAGCAATCAGATAACAATGATGTAATAAGACAATATTATATGACATTCCATCGACAGGGTAACAATCTATTGGAGGATCCTGATCTATTCAGTAAAACCCTTTTGGATCGATTATCAAATTCAAAGGATAACGATCTTATTATTAGACCGCTTTCTGTTAAAGACTATAATAAAGGTAATAGTGTTACTTTAATAAATTATACCTGTGTCATTTAAAACTAATTTCTTAGATGATATTTAATTTCTAGGGTTCATTCAACTGTTGGGTCAGTTGACTGAAGTAGGAAATATTAGCCATGAACAGTTCCTAAGTAAGTTTTATGAAGTAAAGATTATTTATCTTTATTCTATTTACTTTTTAATACAAGATTATATTATAACGAGGTATAACTGATATGTACTCATTTTTATAGATACATTTCAAAAAATGAAAATGGCTGGTGATTATTACATTGTTGTTATCGAAGATATGAATACTGGCAAAGTTATTGGTAGCTCTACTCTTGTTGTAGAACAGAAATTCATTCACAATTGTGCTGTGGTATGTAATCGATTGCACTTTTGATTAGCACAGTAAGTCTGAAAATTATTATGTTTCAGCGTGGAAAATTGGAAGATGTTGTGGTGAGTAATGAGTATAGAGGTAGACAATTGGGTAAACAGCTTGTAAATATTATCTCTCAATTGGCACGACGTCTACATTGTTATAAATTATCATTGGATTGCCGTGATAAGTTAATACCTTTTTACGAAAGCTTAGGATTCAAGCGAGAACTTGGCAATGCAAATCATCTGAATGCTCGCTTCCATTATGAGAATCCTGCTGAACAATCACACTTATGATATTATAAAAAAATATTATTTAAATCATTGAGATTCCTTCCAGCATACTAATGATTGCTTAAATTTTAAGTTAAGTTTATGAAACGTAACTTATCAAGTTGAAAAATAAGAGGAATGTATGATTTTTATATAACACGACAAACCTGCATTAACAAATGCAAAAACCTCGCTTAATATAAAGATTTTTGTAAGAACATTCAAATGATCTGTGGGGTTCTAACACATCTTAAGTACCTGCAGTATTTTTCAACGGATATGCCCATGGCTCAATATTATAAGATATAGAATGATAAATAAAAATTAGCTGCAATCAATTTATATATTCTCATAGTCGACGATATAATAAAGTAAAACAGTAAAAACATAATTCTACAAAAGGCTCAATTATTGTATTACGGTACGTGAAACGTTTATTCTTCAGTTCGTCGCAGATAATAATTCTAATATAATAGTATAAATAATTATTCAATAATGGTATTTGATTAATTTAATTAAATCTTCTTAGCTGGAGCACTGGTTCGTAGTTTGGCGGCTCTCTTAGCCTCCATTTGCCGTTGACGTGCAAGTTTTCGTTCTTCCCGTTTCTTTCTAGCCTCGCCGAATTTATTATTTGCTTCTGATATGCCTGCGTAATTACAATAAATCATTTTTCATCTCGATCAAAGAACAAAACCAAATATACTTTAGTTGTACAATACCAGATTGCTCCAGTGGTTGAAAATCTTCCAATGGCTGGAACTCGGAATCCTCCCAGCCAGTTTCTGACTCCTCATTTTTCTCTTTCACACTTTCAGCAGCTTCCTCTTCCTATGTGAATTTAATAAAATATATTCTATCATTTGCAAACCAGTCGAAAAATTCTCAAGCATGTTACCGTAACAAAACATATATCAAAGAAAAAAAAACTAAAGCGTCACCAACCGGTTCTTCCTCCAAACTTGTCCATTGATCATTAGCCTTGGGAGGGACAGTGGACGGCGACATATTACTGGTTGCTGTTGTGCTTTGACCTGTAGGTTGCTGTTCCATATCACCCCAATTATCCGCTTCCCAGCAATCCCAGTCACAGTCAGAATTAGTATTTCCAGTGTTTTGAGTATCATGATCATGATCATGATCCAAAGAAGTCATACTCGTGGCACTACTAGTAGTTGCAGTTGTACTAGCACTACTCTGTGAACTACTGGCTTGTTCTAAAACAATAAAAAGAATGCAAAAACTTAATTTTAATAAACAGAAATGATCATTGAGTATTGAAAAATGCCAGAGAAAAGTCATAATATATTTACCTAAGGAAGCTGGCTTGCTAAGTAAAATTCTGGACGTATTATGAGAATTGGAAGATTTCGGAGTATCTGATTGACTTCGATAAAATTTTGCGGTAACAGCTGTGACTGCCCAGCCAGCCCATGTTGCAGCAGCATTACTGAGACTTGGGGTAGCAGTGTTTACGTCTGCCTCTGAAAATTTTTTAAAGAATTTTATGAGAGGATTGACAGGCAATGTGTAGCACAATGGAAAATTAAGTTACCCATAGATTCACGCAGACCAGGATCCTCTGACACTCTTTCGAGTTTCGAAAGAAATCCACGTATCGTACGGAATGCATTATCCCTTACACCTTTATCTATATCTGTAGTAAGAGGACATAGGGCAGGTATTATTCGATTTGCAACTTCTTGAAGTAAAAAGTATTGCTGAGTAGCTGCAAGGGCTAAGACACTTGCACTGCGCGCAGGCGCAAACGGGTCTTTGGTCCCACGAATAAATGCGCCTATTAGCACCTGTAATAAATTTCTTATTGATATATCATTTAATTAATTATCTAATTGACACGGACCTTTTGTCTTATCTGAGGATGTAGGTGTTGAGCTATCTTTCCCAGACAGACTGTCGTATTAGTGCGGATTCCACCTTGATCGTCTTTTGATTGAAGTCTGGCAAAATACCTCAACGTTTCTACATTGAGATTATTATAATCTAATTTTGGAGCCAAATGAACGACGGACTTTATTGTCTGTTCCCGAACAGCAGGATTTGTATCTAAAAATCCTTTCGCTACCTGCAACGTATGAATAGGGTTAATAAAAGAAATGTTGAATCTCTATCCTGATTCTAGATTCTAGATACTTAATAATAATTTTAAGAAGTATGTATGAGGAATATACTTGTGGAAAGATAGCTTCATTGACTGTAGTTGGCTGTAAATGATTAACGAATCGATCTAGCTGCTGCAAGAGCCGTAGTCTCGTAGCTCTGTCGTTGGATGCGAATAATTTAACAACGCATGGAACTACACGTTTTTGATATTCAGCATCAGGCAATTGGCGTCCAAGTTGTAAAAGTGGCGGTAAAACTGCACTTCCAGCGTCACCGAATTCAAAAGCAGCTAATAATTGTGGCAAAATTTTATGCCTGCCTACACCTTCTGGAAAAGTTTCCAATTGACTAGCGAGTTGTGAAAAGAAACGGCCCTTTTCGCCCCTTTCTTTCATCTGAATTTCTTCCAGGAAGAGCAGGGCATCCACGAGGTCGTTCTTAAAGAATCCACCGTTACTACGACATCGAGCAATAACGTCGGCGGGATTTTGTCTGCCTTCCGGATTGGAACCAGTCAGTTCTCTGTATACTGTCATCAACTGTTTTGGGATCTAAATGAATAGTGTTAGATATTGCAGTTAAATGTAGGTTTAAGTAATTCGAAATAAGTTTTGTAATATATAAAAATCAATATGTACTTTGTCAACAGCTTTAAGACTTGCAGCGGCAGTAAGCGGTCCATTGAATGCCTCCCAAATCAGGCAGCCCAAACCCCACATGTCAATTGAGCTGTTTTTTTTTATTCATTCATCAGTTTCATAGTGTAAAGATTAAACCTAAATATTTAAATATTGAAAATTCTAATATCGTTATTTAAACGATTATCTTCATTCTACTACTGCTCTGTAGGTAACTGACATGTGTCTCAAATTGCAAAATGCTGTAAGAAAATAATGTTTCTATTAGCTTTTACATTACCATTTAGTTAGTGGTTTTGCATTCTCCTTAGCTTCTGGTGGACGATACACCTGTAGTGTTGGGTGTATAAAAGTGTATAGAGAGTCTGATGCAGTCATATATTCCACTCCACCAAGTTTCCATTCTCCACTTTCTTCATTAACAAACACAGACCATAAATTGACATTGTTGTGTCGCAAGTTGCCATCGTTATTTAAAAAACTTAGTGCCCTCTATTTAGAACAAGGATTAAGAAATTAATTGATTTCTCCTATGAGTACACTTAATAAAAATACAAATACTTATTCTACATACAGTAATTTGAAATATTCCCCATGAAAAGTACAAATCCTTTTGATGACCCTCAGTATCATTCATTCTAGATAAACGACTATGTAATGGCTCTACTCTTTCAGTAGCTAGATACACCATTTTATCCGTCTAAATAAAGTAAACCATTAATAAGCAATTGTTAGTGACCCTATCATCAGATTCAATAAGTAACATATATTACACCTCTAGACTGTCCAGATATGCCAATATACTTGGATGTCTCAGAGTTTTAAGTCTTTTGACTGCTGATCGTGCAATTTCCAGCTGAAATTCTCCACCATTTTTAACATCAAACACAAACACAGAAACATCCTCTCCGCCAGTTGCTCCCTATAAAGAAATATTACTCGAGGAAAACTTATAAAGTAATTATATTATACCATAATTAATATAAGGCTGAATAATCATCAAATATGACATAGACAATATTTATATAATTATATTTTTATTACAATCTCCTCAAGTTACCTTTCTCTTAGCTCTGTGCAAAGTCCAAATACTTTTTCCCTCAAGTCCTGATACAGGCTCTCCAATTTCGTAAGGGAAATCCTTAGTAGGATCCCGTGAGAAAAACGACCACATTCTCTTAAAAATATACTATCTGTCACTTCGAGCAAATGTGTTCATCTTTCAACTTTATGGTTTCTCCTGACAGCCACGCATCAATCCACATCAGACGTCACGGTCTTTCGGATGTCATTGATGTCATCGGTTTTAACATGAAGACTAGAGTAAACGAGAGTGCACGCAGAGATGAAAAGGGAGATGCACAACGCTCCGGTTTTAGGCGATACCGAAAGCATGGCGCTAAATCGTAGCGGCGAG
>JARQSW010000635.1:721585-941670 GCA_030142375.1 Calameuta pallipes
TACTCCCGGACTCGCCGCTACGATTTAGCGCCATGCTTTTGGTATCGCCTAAAACCGGAGCGTTGTGCATCTCCCTTGATCTCCCTACTCATCTCTGGTAATACAACTGGACTTTCACAATTACAACAATAGAAAATAATAGTAAGTTCCACTAAACTTTGTACGACATTAAAGAATTCGTATTAATATTTTATTGGTATTTATTATTGTTACTATTCCAGCAATTAATTAGAACATTTTTAAGAAGTTTCTAGTGGGATATATGTATGTACATCTCTGGTATGTATATCTTTTTAGAGCACTGCTATAAGCGGTGAACAAAAAGTAATATCGAATCTTTTTTAATAACCTATGGTAACCTATTGGGTACGTTGATTTTAATTTTATAAATAATACACAGCATTATTGAATATTTATTTTATGTCACTACTACAAAAATATTTCGTGTTTATAGGCAAATATAATTGTAAAACAAAAATGCATGCAAAAGGAGAGTTCAAGGCCCAAGGTGTTGACACAGCTTTTGCCAGTCGACAAAAATTGCTTTTAGAACAACTTTCTAGAGCAGAGAAAGAATGTAATAAGGATAAGGAAGTCCACAGAGTATCACCCAAGGAAATGGTGGTTGAACTGAACAATTTAGAGAATCCACGCGCGATATCCACGAGTGGACGTAAACGGAAGACTGAAACTAAACAGTTTCGAGGCAAGGAGAGTCTTTTTAAACGACCTGGCGCACCTGCACCACGAGTTAATCTTAGAAGTATTCCTGATCATCATAAAAATCCTCACAAGTGGACCAAATATAGTCTTGATGATGTTTCTAATGAAGATATGACAGAACATAGTAATGCTCAGGCTGCCTTTTCCTTTTTACGGGAATTAAGGGCCAGAAAGGAAATGGAGGAGGACCGTGAAGAACAAATGGACATTGAAAACTCAATGACAAGTAAAGAAAAGGTTGCCTTTAAAACCAGAAAAGATAGACCTCCCATTGAATTTAAAAGACCGAAAGAACATGAATCGGAAGTGCATGGTGCTCCTGTGATAATAGAACAGGAAGACTGTGTAACATTTCAAAGCAGTAAGATCATCATGCCAGAATATGTGGTAGGCCAAAAGCGTATTAAACAAACAAGAAAGAAGGACAAGACGCCTGAGACACATGGAATTGAAAAGATTTTGCAGAAGCCAAAACCACTGAAATTGGATCACTTGGAGGAGCTTGATTTTGAGGAGGTTTGAATTTATTAGTATCATTTACTTGGACTGCTTGCAGTGAACAATTTCTTTTACCTTATTACTAATTGTAAAGGTCAATTGTTAGTGTAACGAAATATTATATGTTGATATCTCCAAAAAATTATATGGTTGAACTTTCATTGATGAATTTTCAGCTTTTATTCAATATCCACCATTTACAGAGATGTCAAAAAAGTTTTTAAATATCTCTTTGTGCATACCTGATGCATTAAGATTAGATTATCACAATATATCAGAATTTATAGTAAAATCGTAATCGATCACTGTTACATCGATTCAATTTTTGTGGGTAATGAAAACTAATATTCAATACTATATTTAATTCTATTATCAATCAATAATAACAGTTCTTATTCCCTTATCACATTAATTATATGCTCTTCATCGTCTTCGTTTTCGTCGTCATTGTTCTCTTAGTAATACCTAGAGAATAAAACGTCTGGGAGATTGATGCATTGTTACAAGAATTCCCGAAAAATTGGCAAAAATTGCTAAAATTTGCAAACAGCAAAAAGATGAGAAGAATAAATACTCTCCTTTTATTCCCTTCGTTCGTTTTAGCAAAAGGTCACTTGTTATGAAGAATCTTGGAAGAATCTCGCATGACCAGTCCTTCTGCGAATTGGAGAGTGATCAATAACGATCAATATTTTTTAATAGCAATCGAGCATGATCATAATAAAAGATTAAGATGCATAAAGAGACTTGAAGTAGTACTAAGTCATGTAGGGAGCTAGGTCTAACGAGAAGAGATGTTAAGTGCATTGAGAATAATGGCGTAAAAAGTGTGGAAGGCTACCATAAAAGGAAGCCCATGTAAATTGATCGCATCGATGCTATTTGCAACCACGAGATAAGTCGTGATTAAGTCCTGGTACCAACTTGGAACCATCTTAGTACCAAATTGGTTACCCAAAACCGGAATGGTTTATGGTATATCGCCTGGATATGGTAGAATTTGTAATTGTAAGATCATCCTCGAGAGCAAAGCTCATTTCCTGATAGCTCAGAGAATGGCACGAGCAATACAGTCAATTAATTGTAAGCGAATCGGAGGAGCTCGTGAAACTCTGTCGACCCAACAACAGTAGTTTTCGTTGGCGGGTAAGGATCTTCTTTAGTATACTTGGTGTCCGCGGAACCGCTATATCCGGCCGCGGTGGGGCACTGTGTTACGCAGGTTTGTGCTTCTTTCTTTGTTCCCTTCTATGAGCACCACTTCCAATTCCACTGGGGCTACCGCTAACAGTACCACCTGAGGAACTAAAGCTAGATGCGCCTCCACGTTCACAATCTGCAGTCGGTATGGGTTTAAGTTCCCTGCACATTATAGATTTCAACAAGAAAATATCAGTAAAGTTAGTTATAGAATTAAATCTGACTACTGCTCTTAATCAATAAGAGAATAACGAACCTGTAATTCAATAGTTCCTCGTCATCAGGGACCCGTGAAATCAGATCAAGCAGCTCATTATTGGGAACGGAATGGGGCCTTAGTATTTTCCTCGAGAACTTGTTGACACCCCAGGCGAGGATCAGGTACCGCACAGGAATGAAATACAGAACAGTCGCACCAAGGATGGCGAGAATCATCGCCACGTAGCTCAGATATGGTACGGTAAAGTTGAACAGATTCTTTACCCTCTCTGCTAGACTGGCGATGTATCCAATGGAGTTTTGCACGGTCTGCGTCACTTCCTGGATCGCCTGGAGTCTTTCCTTCAAACTCTTTTTCTCCTCCTGTAGGAAATCCCCTCATGCACGATCAAAGTCTTCACCTTGCTGACTGCCTCCCGCCACACTTTTAACTAATGTGATTCGCTCCAGGCAACGACTCACCGACCTTGTCCTTGTCATCCTCGTCATCATCATCGTCCCCAGGTGTTGGAGGGCATTCGTCCGAAGCAGGATCCCCATGATCTTGGTGGTGGTGCGATTGCTGGAGCTGAAGAGTGTAATGTTGATGAGATAGCGGAACCCCAGTGACCAGGGCGATCTATTGATTAAAATGCAGTCGCAATAATTCTGTTTTCTGTTGAATTTCTAATGTTACTGGACACTTACCAAATAATATTTAACGAGGATAAGAAGAGCTGCTGTGGGTATCATATAAGGTTCGAAGTAATAGCAACCTAGAACGAACAAGATGAGGGCCAGGATGCTCCGCGACTTCTTTTCCCACTCCCAGCAACTCCTGGTAGTACAAAATACAATGAATTTAAGAAAATAAATATTTATTCAATTATAAGTTGTATTAATCAGTGAAATTGATTTACTGAATATATTTGCCCATATTGATAAATATCAAAATTATGGCTTTTAGTCGAAGAACATTCTTCAAGAAGAGCTGTCTCTTAAACTTGATCTCCGGCTCCATATATTTCGTTTCCTTGGGATTGATCGTTCTGATGCAAGCTCTCATAACATTCCATACGACTGTCATCTCCAGGAGAATCTGTGGTGAGTTACCCTTGGCACGTCCCCTAAGTTTTTTATCCTTCAAGGCATACCATCGTTTTTCTCCATTGTGAATTCTCAATAAGGGTATCGCTACTTTCCCAAGGAACTCGACCTTATGATCACGGTCCTCGTCGTAGACAGTCACCTCCAGCACAGAATTGATATCTTTAACGTTGCTAGAAATAATGAAGCCACCAGGAAATATTTAAAACTAACATCTCATAGACACGAAAATTATAAGACCATTAGAGCCAAAAACAGATACCTACAAGGTGAAGATCTTCTGCCAATTTGGTGCTAGGGTCTTATATTCCGTCTGAGTTTGCAATCTTGCATTTACCAGTTCAAGAACACAAAATGGATCACTCTTACCACCAAGATCAGCAGCAGCAAGTCCTTGTGCCCGATATACCTGTTCCAGAGGAATAATAAAACCTGGATGATAAAACATGGAAATATTGTATCACGAAGAATGAACAAAGATTACCTTGACGGTAAGGTGACCAACATCGCGTGCTCTTTGGAAGCTGTTAAAAATAGAATATCGTTGAGAAAGTTGAGTACGTTCATGAGGATTCTCTTCGTGGGTAGCAAGATCACTAATTGTTTCACTAGCAGTGGTGCCACTTATAGTCAGGAGTAGGAATATGCTGCCAGCACCATCCTCAAGCTCTCTCCACAATCGGTGCGTTGTTTCCCGTTCAAGAGTTGCCAGGTCGATGATGGTCCTACCCATGAGTTCATCCTGATGACTCTTATCCCGATTCCAGACAGTTACCTCAAGTTCCTGGCCCAGGTAAGGATCTTCGTAGAGGTGAAAGTCGAATTGCTCCAGCCACACAGGATTCAGTGTCTTCATTGCTATTTTCGATTTATACTTTTCCGTACCCAATCGAAACTTAACGTAAGGATCAGAGAGACCCTCTATATCCATTGGCAGGAGATTCTTCGCCTCTACGAGGACTATTGTCACCACCGCACTCCATATCTGTGATTTCAACCTTCGATTCACGTCTGCTAACCGACTGCTCCTCTGAAAGTACTGCAACAAACGCAGTAAACGATTACTCGGATATCCTTTGGCGTATATACGCCTTTACAATTTATTTCTATTACATTAATATCCTGAACAATAATGTACTATATTATAGTCTAAAAGTATCTACCCTGCACAGTTCATCCTTTTTCTCTTTAAAACCTTCTTTTATCATGTCAAGGAAATCATGTTTCCCATACACTACGCCGCTGTTTTCTTCTTTACCTTTGAATAATTCTTGCTGGGCCGAGGGTGATAGAGAGGATGATAAAGGTAGAGATAATAGAGGTGGAGGTGAAGGTGGTAGTGGTGGTGGTGGCGGCGGATATGGAGGTGGTGTCGGCGAGTCTGTAAGTAATGTGGAAATGTTCCAATTTTCAGAATAAAGGAAGCTAAGATTTCTTTTTCTCTCCTGGTTATTCGTATGAGCTTCAGTGGATGAAGTTGTTGGTGACATTATATGAGTGTCAGTGATACCGTTGCTGACGATATCAGCGGCTGTGGTGAAGGTATCACCATTGATATTGGCGGTCGAGGTAACCACAGTTGTAGATACCGTATCTGTCGTTGAAGTTGTCTGAAGCACCGAAGGCATCGAGGTATGACGAAAAGTTTTAAAGCGATGTATTACCGTTTCAAGAACATCAAATCGGTCATCAGACTTTGCCGATGCGGAACCTCGACATTTTTTAAACTGATCGACTACTTTCTTTTCTGTGTTGGTACGTGTGTCAATAACCTTTTCATTTGTAAACGTAGTCTCTTCGTTTTCTAATGCATCATCTGAATTCTTAGATACATTTAAAAGTATAGCAGCATTGTCATGTGGAGTAGAAACGCTTGATTTTCTTTGCGTAAGACTCAATGATTCTGCTGGAGAATGAGACTTTTTATGTTCGGTTAACCAGGTCTCAATTGGCCTGAGCCATGGGTGTTTCTCAATATTATCCTCAACAATTCTCTCAGCTTCATCTTCCAGCATTCTCTCGACGCGTTCGATCTTCTCAAACTTATCTTTGAAGTGTTGCTTGAAGGAAGAACAAGATTTTTCCTCTTGCAATGATTTTTTATTTTCTGAATCCATCATATCATCGTTCAAGATCTTCGTTATAGTGTAAAAACTAATTTCTCCTTAGTACGTCCTCCACTCGTTTATCTCAATACACTCTCATTTCTAACCTAATTTTTCTTTCACATTTCACAACATTAACGTATGTCACATGAACCGTATCAGCGTGCCAATTGACACGATCTACGAACTCGTGAGTATCCAACTGGGTTTTGAAAGTAATATCGACAATAGATAAACTGTATTTTGGAAAGTTGCCGTAGATAAGGTACCCTCCCACAATCAAGACATACCAACACCGGTAAATTGAAAGATCGATGCTACTCTTATCCCTGTTTGCCAATTTTCAACGATGATCTCATCACGCTTTGTACTATACACATAAACCGTATAAAAATACAAATATTAGAAACGAGCATTACCTGTTCTTTATCTTGTTGATTTCTTGGCCATAAAGTTGCCGTGAGAAAAATCTCACCTAAATGCTGTCGAGGTCGTGCTGGATCCTTCAGCTCCAGGACGATGTCCTGCGAATGGCCAAGTTCTAACTGAGTTAAATCCAACTGGGCAGCACCCATAAAATCATCCTGCAAGCCCCAGTCGTAGTCGAAGACCTAGAAGTGAGAGACGGAAAATTGACGCATAAGAAAGCTTAGCTTTTCTTTGGATTATCTTGTTAATCCAGGCAAACGGATACCTTTATAGTAAGAGGTTGAAAAGGGTCCTCTATGGGAAGGGTCACGCTTTCATCCCAGACAGGGTTCAAATCCCTATGGACAGTCCTAGACTTGTGCAACAATCGTCCGGAGCACTTGATCTTGACGTAAGGATCGCTGGCCCCTAAGGAAGTGATGCGAGGATAGGATTGATGAAGGTCAAGGTAGAGAGGCCAAGCTCAAAAATCGCCAATGCTCAAAAAATGAAAAATTGCAAAAAATTTAAGAGAGATACAGACCACACCTGTCCATAGCGACAAGGTTCGATCCCCTTCTGATGTGCAATCGTAGTTGGAAGAAGGCATGTTGTCTCAAAGCAAGTTCTCGTTTATGGGAATCTTCATCTTGCAGGAGGCTTTCAGTAGCGTCCTGACTCCCTTCACGAGGAAGCCATTCTTTCGAACCTTCATCTCTGGAATTTCGGAACCCGCTACTAACTCCTTCCCAGGAGCCGTCGGCGTTGTCGCCTCGTTGATACCTGCTA
This sequence comes from Calameuta pallipes, assembly GCA_030142375.1. Lineage (NCBI taxonomy): Eukaryota > Metazoa > Arthropoda > Insecta > Hymenoptera > Cephidae > Calameuta > Calameuta pallipes. The sequence continues at coordinate 728,614 of JARQSW010000635.1, forward strand.
CTGCCCTGGCCCGATTGGTTATTTATGACTCCAGCGATCCTTGCCAATGGTGATTCCCCTGAAGAACATGTATACTGTCAATGTGAACAATGCTATTAACGCTATAATCTAAGACAAATCTTTTATTCACCAGGATGATGACCTAGCGCGTGCCTGGCTGGACTTTGGGTGGCTGAGGAACTTCTACTGTGCTCGCTGGAGTAATCCGCAGCGTAATCACGATCAGATTCTCCTCCAGTAATCCTAGAGTTGGAAGTTCTAATTGAGTCATGAAGCTGACTCGAGGAATCCTTCGATTTCTTTCTCTCCTTGCTGCGACTCCTGGACCAGCGACTCTTAAGAGTCGCGAAAAATGTATGCGTTCTCTGCGCCACGGTCGCGTGTCGATGATGATGATGATGAACGATGCTTGAAAGAACGTCTTGACGTGTCGATGAAGAGGAGGACGGTTGCGTTCTCACTAAAGGAGACTCTCTACCAGGTATACTGTTCTTATCACGAAGTTCTGTAGCACTTCTTGACAGCTGTCTATTTCCGTTAAGATTCAGTCTCGTTCTTTCTTCAGTTCCAGAGTGATCTACCAATGAGAATAGCTGATTTAAATAAACGAACAATCAGCTGACTGTCTCTATAACATATTTGATCGAAAACTCACCAGAACTTGGCTCACCGTCCTCCGAACCGGCAAGCAACTCCACGCTCTTGCTCATCTTACTCGCTGATGCCTCTAAGAAGCTTCCGAATCTGCTGATACTTAAGTCGTTTCTTGAATAGTACTAAGCCACGTATCGGTAGCATCATTTCCAAGAGTCAAAATTCAGGGCATCAGAACTACGACGTTATTCAGTATTTTCTAATTAATAATTCACTACATCATTTCTCAGTAGTTTTCCTGACCATTCTAGTATATTAACTCCACTGCACGAGGATTCTTTAACCATCTTAGACCCCGATCGAGTACGTCAAGAGTTTATTCCGGCATCTATTTTCATTTTCTACTGTGATTATCAACCACGTCATTCCTATTGAAGTGTCTACCGCCATCACCGTTCTATTCCACATTAATAAAACGACCCGGCTCAACTTTATGCCGGTTGGATCTTCAGAGACTAAGAGAATCAGTAGAACAAGGAGGTCCTTGATGATGAGAAGGAGGTCGAGCTGGGTCGAGGAAGTGTTATACGATCAGATCAATATGAATACACTATTACCTCTCGAATCAAGCGTGCCGTTAATGATGACCTATTGTCATCCAATTATTTACACGCAGCGTACATATGCGTATTAATCATGTAGTAATGTGTGCACGGATGCGACAATATTTCTACATCATCGCATGAATGCCCACCGCTAGTATAATCTCAAATCATCTTGCTGAATCTCTTCAGTTCACTGATACTTCACCACTGCAGACGCGCCTCATGCATTAACGCCAATTATATCCCTTTGCCGAACCGATCAACTGGAGGAATCACCCTTTGCCTTTACGTTTGCAATCGCACGTGTTCGCTGTCCTGTTGTACTCCAACCTGCTCTACTCCGACGTCCGAGCGACCACTGCCAGCTGCCATTGCTTTACAGCTCGCCTACGAATAGAAGAGAATCGCGCAATGAGAAAAAGAGAATGAAAACGTGCGAGAGAGAGGGCGAGAAGGGGGGGGGGAGCTAGCAGCGAGGAGGTCAAAGGAAGGAGTACGATGGCGGTAGGGAGTCACTATCGACCCATGTGTCTACACACTACATTCCGTGAATTTCATATGATTTTACCTTTTTCCAAGAAATTCGTATCCATCCACTCGTCTCTCCTACGTTGTGGTCTTTGACTTTTTCTCTGCGCCCCAGGCAGCACATACAGGGAATGCCGTCAATTAGAAAATATAAAGCACGATTATATATAATTAATTTAGTATTGAAAACCGTGTTGCTTGGGCAGGTTGAAAAGATCCCGCCTAAATTGACGAATTTCAATAAACAAAAATAATTTTAAAAATGAATCATAATATTCTACAATACGCTGTTTATTCTATTCTTTCGGTGGGAAACTACGTCACAGAAATTTGTGGTGCACAGCTTCCCTTGTATTTATGAAACTTAACAAACATATTATCAACAATATGAAACGAGACTGCACATTGTGCGTTGCGTGTTATTTGTCTGCTTGATGTTTTTCAGCACGACGAGAATCGCATCGCGTGTTTCATAAGGGTGGAACTGAGTCACCTCATGTCACGTTATGACTACATTATAATATTACATTACAGTAGGTTACTTCACGTGAGATTATATGAAGTTTTTTGAACCTAAAATTAGTGAATGTTACAAACAGGCGTAATAACAATGAATTTTATTAGGCAATGTACAAAATATCTTTAGCATACACGGTATGCATTAAAACGGATATATAACTATACATATATGTATCTATACAGAGTCGTCCTGTGTTCTTTTCAAGACATACGACAAATTAATGGCCGCCAGAAAGAAAATTAAAAACACCTGATTGGATCTTACATAACTACATGTTTCTACAATTTGATTTTGCAAACTGTTGTTCTATCTATCAGTCTGCCTGACTACGCTTTTTTATTTTGTTTTGAATTGCACGGGGTTGGCTCAAGTTAATGGGGAGAAAAGGTCGGAATGTGTAACCGAATATGATGGAAGAGGGGTGTCTGAGAAAGGAAAACTTAGATTACTGTAGTAAGGTAGCTATGTCAGAGGAAACTCAAAAGAAAGAAAAAAGATAATTTGGTTGAAATAAAAGTCTAAATCTTGTCAGTTACTTTGAGAAATGTGAAACGCGCTGTATGATCACAGGGTTTATAAAAGCTGAACCGTGCGCTTCCGGTTGTTGGGCCTTTCACTGGACATGGCAAAAGAAAAAAAAATCGTTGATACTGAAAGGGAAAGAATATACATATGGAGATCGTTTGACTAGAGTTTTTTTTGAAGACAAAGGAAAATCGGAAAACGGAATGCTGTTTCCTTGGCAAACGAGTGATTAACTCAACTTTAATCGACGAGATCGGTAAATAATAAAATATCTTGTTATACTACTAGATGTCCCACTAATATTTTTTAATTTTTTATTAGAGAATCATGATAAAAACTAAGCACTTCTGTCGATAATTATATCCTATTGTACATTAATCGTATCTTTCATTTTACCCCCCCCCCTTCCCCTAATATTTCATAAAAATTTCAAACGAATAGCTCACGAAGCCACCTTTAGAGTAACCAACAAAGAAATGCTCATTAATCCTTAATTAATTAAAACCGTTAATCGTGGTTTAAGCTACCGAAATAGTCTTGCTATTCTCATTTCTTTAACAAATTGAAGAAAATAAAATCTCAAAGATAATGAACGAATCACGAGCTGCTATTTATAACCTAACGCTACAACGTACCCTATCTAATAAATCCGCAAGACGATTGTGTTTACCTTTTTTTTTTGAAAAAAAAAAAGAAAAAATGGACGAAACAAAGGAAGATCCTGTTTCCGCATATCTCTTTGTATACAATGAGAAAGGCGCACGCGCACGGAAATTAATGCAATGTACAAGGAAACGTAAAAGGTTTTAAAAAATCACTTTTGTAAAGTATTTCGACAATTTCACCTGCTTGTTCTAATAATTCTATTCACTGTGTAACAATTAGGCAAAGCATTATCGAAGATCAGGGCAAATGCACGAAGTGAAGAATGTGAACACTGTATTTTATTAATACATTTGCAATTTCACGACGATAGCTAAGAAGATAGGTATAAGGAGGTAGGTTGGTAGGTAAGTGGATAGGTAGGTAGATAGGTGGGTAGGTGAATAGGCATGAAAGGTAAATGGACAGATAGACAGGTATGCAGACTGATAGAAGCGCACGACGTAAAAACTTTAGAGAAAAAATTGCGACACGCCGATCCTTTTTTTTTTTTATAGAAACCAAAGCTTGTCAATCGAACAACATTTTTCTTTCTTTTTATAAATCGGATAATTCTTCCTTCCGCGAGTAGTAAACTTTCTCTATGGCGACGGCGTTGACGATGGCGGTCAGGGCGGAGTTGTGTTATTATTACTAATGTTAATAATACACAGCTCTTCACTTTTATATGTCACTCACATAAAGTGAATTTCGTTTTTCATACTGCTGCTGAGAATGCTTCTTTAAAATATATTCAAATGACTACTAAACGCCGCTAATAATTATAACTAAGTTTAATCAGATTCTGGGATCGACTGTCACTCGTCATACAATGTTACTGATGATCCCATTACAAATTCATGTTTCTTCTTTCTTCTCTTCTCTTCTCCTCTAGTCTCATCTTATCTCTCTTTCATAATCAGTCTCATACGCAGCAACAGAGTCACATAACACACTCATACTTGTACAATCACGCATTCGCTCTGACTTACATATGTATACACAAGCATATGTACATAAAGGTGCATGTACGTATGTAGAAGTCAATTTCCTCTTTTAAATAAGAGAAAAAAGGGAAGGAAAAAGTAAAGAGAAAAGCCGGTTGAACCACGCGGCAACAAGTTCCTAGGGGACTACAAAAGAAGAGCCTCCGTGTGACTTCAAGGATGTACGATTACGCGGACCAGGATAAATCCCAGTGTATAACCTGCTTACACAAGGAGTATCACGAAGAGAAAACGTCCCCATTTCTTTATTGGGAGCATTGACAGAACTCGTCTCAAAGAGAAGTTCACCAGGTGCTGCCACGACCCCGTGCCCTGAAGCCGCCACCGCCGCCTCCACTGCCTCTGAATTGTCCGCCTCTTTTAAGACCTCTCGGCAAGAAGTTGCCCACGGGGGGACCTCGGGTAAGGCCGGTTCTGTCCATGAGCCACGGTGCACCACGTGCTGCCCCACGAAAGCCTGCTCTACCACGAGGTGGTCCACCTCGCCAGGAAGCAAATCCACTGGAACTGACTGCTGGCGGTTGTCCTGATGCACCACGTCCTCGAAAACTTCCTCCTGGGGATGAATTCGTGGTTTCATAATCGAGGAGTCCTCCGCTGGAATGAATTTCGGACACTGGGGCAGCTTGAGCCGGGGAAAGTGTTGGTGGAAGATTAGATGGAAGCGAAGAGGGAGCGCCACCTGTTAAGGAAGGCCCATTTGGCAATAAAGTCCTTTTTGTCTTCTTCGCCGCCGGTGAACCTTCTGGTTCCTGTTGACTATGCAAATCCGATTCGAAATTACCATTCGCCGATTGTCTCTTTTGATCGTTCCCGGTCGAGACCGACTTACTCGAGGAATTCATTATCGCCTCGAGCTGCTCTGACAGCTGGTGCTTGGATCCCGATACTTCGGTGTCCTCGGCATGAGAAATATCTGCAGCTATTGACTCTTCAATATTCTTCTGCTCGTTTTCTTCAACATTCGCCACTTCATTATCTACAACATCCTGTACTGCGCCCGCTGCTGGCCCTGTCGTGACCGTCGACACCTCTTCCGAAGATTTGCCTTCTAACATCTCTTCATGAATTTTATCGGTACTCTCTAGTAGTATACCTATGTCATTTATTGTCGTCTCTTTCGTGTTTTCATCTCTCACTGCCTCCTCTGTCTCCAGTCTTCTTTCTTTCATTGGCTCAATATCAGATTCCTCTTGCCTAACATCCTTCAGATCTGATTTTATTTCTGGATCGGATTGCTGGTCGGCTTTTGGAACATCCTGATCCTGGTCTGCCGTGTGTGAAAATTCTACAACATTCTCGATATCCTCGAAGAAACAGGGAGACTTTAAGCTGTCATGATGATCCGTGTTTCCTATAGGTTGTTGAGGCATTACCACTACAGGAACCTGCTGATTTGGTCCACTACGTATGTGATCGGAGTTCTCTGCTCGAGTACTGGGAGGTGGAACCTGCTGATCCGTTGATTCTCCCATTGAAGGAAAACCAAAGTTCGTTCGCTGATGAGAAGAGTCATAGGAATAGGTATTTCCTTGTTGATGTTGATGTTGTTGGTGATGCTGTTGTATTCTACGATCGAGACCAAAACCCATGGGACCACTGTGATTCTCTCGTACGAATCCAGAATGTTTTGAATAGTCATCTTGACTGATAAGGTCGCGTAAGTTATTCGGCGTGTTGGATAAACGAGGTTCCATATCCGGCATTCCAATAGGCATCCCCTCTTCGTCCAAAATAACGACAGTGTCTGGGGGTTTCAGTAGTAGAGGACGATTATTCGGAAGAATCTCTGGCGAAGAACTTTGATGCTGATCTTGAGATGCTCTGGAGCGTCGATTCAGTGGCGTGTTACACTGTTGCTGCTGAAGCATATTATGATCTTCCGAAAATCTATCACGTCGATTTCTAAGATATCCTCGAGCACGGCTTGAAATACCACCACCTCTTTCTATTCTTGGAAACATAGGGGAATCACGATGATGAGGGTGATGATGATGATGATGATGTTGGAGCTGCTGATGTTGATGCTGTTGAACGTGATGCATATGTAGATGATGGTCCATCTGTTGATGCTGTGACTGCGGTTGTTGCAGTGATGGCAAAGGAGGCGGTGGTGGTAGTGGAGGTGGCGGTGGTGGCGGAGGTGGTGGTGCACCAGCTCCGCTTCCTGGAGCCGATTGTTGCTGTTGGAGATATCGTCGACGAGAATCCCCATGAAACTCCTGACTTGATCGTCTCGCGTGTTGCATCTCGCGAAAGTTATAGTCATTCTGTTCCTGGCGGAAGTTCGGTTGACCTTGACGGAAGTCCTGGGGACCACGATGAAACTCTTGCGGGCCGGATGAAAAATCGGGCCCTTGTTGATGCTGATGAAAGTTTCCTGGATTCATTCGATTATGCGGATTGTTTGAACGAAAGTCCGATGGGTGGCTCTGGTGAAATTCTGGCGGGTTTTGATGATTCTGATGGAAGTTGGGAGGCTGTTCCTGATGAATGCTATGTACGTCCCTGGGCTGATTATGCACAACACGCATATCCATGTCCAGATGATGGTCCGATTGCGGCATTGACAAGATCCGTACGTCCCTATCCTGTCTTGTGGGTTCCTGAGATCTGACGTCCACAAGAACTCGTGCCTTCTGTTTGCTGTCTGTCGTTTCATCATCAGACATTTCCATGTCGACGCTCTCGACGATATCACCGGGTTGCATTTGTTGACTAAATAAGAAAACAGTATTAAATATCTCTTCTTACGCTGCCATGAACTTAATAAAAAAACCTTTAAATTGAACTTACCGATAATCTTGATCAGTATTCGACCACAAACTATTTCCTGTCGTTAAAACCGTCGGGGATGCCTCGTGCGAATGTCCATGATTTGCTGGACTACCAGTTAGACTGATAAGATTCCGATGATCAACATCGGCAACCTTCATCAATCGGTGTGACAGTTGGTTCTCCATAGCCAAGGGCACAGGAATAACCCTGCATAAGATAAGAAAATGTCAAATGTTATACTTACAACTTATTATCAAATTGATTGCCAGCTTTGATCCAACCTATGGTCGACGTCGCCACTGCTGCTAAGAAGAGGTTCCTGGGCTCGCGAGTCATCATATTCGACAACTGGTTCTGTAAATCCGGATTTTTCATAAATTGGAGGTGACTCTGGCGTCTCTGTAAGGACTTCGTTTTTCCCTCGCAAAATGCTCGACCAGGTAGAGTCACTTTCAGCTTCCCATCGTTCATTGGGTCCCTCCAGCCACTGATTACCTTTAGGTTTTTCGTCGTTCTCACTAACCCACGATCCAGCATTAACATTAATATTCACGTTGTTCTTTCCTGTAAAAACAATTAACTCATTCAAATTCTGTTAGCAAATTTATCTAAACTATCCGAAACTTTATTTATAGATGTAGAACTATATGTACCTTTCTCATCCCACTTAACAGAATCCTTGACAGGTTCATTGGCGGGCATCCACGTGGGGAACTTTGGTGGTAGCTTATTGTAGCAATTCTCATCGTCGAGGAAGATTGGAGGTGGCAAAGGAGGAGGAGGTAAAGGATTGACAGCATTAGTAGAAGATTCAAATCCCATTGGTACAGTCACATTACTTTGACTGTTCTGACTCGAGTACGGCGAAGGTGTGTGCGACTCTCCAGCAATTGGATTTCTCATGGAGAGGACACCACCATGAGCGAGCTGATGATTGTTCAGATTACCAAGACCAGCCAGGTCGGCCGAAGTATTCACCGGAAGTTGACCAATGCTCGGTGAATTCCTATAATCTGGTCGTTGAGGAGACTCCGTCCGACTGCCAGGAAGGTCTAATCCCAATCCAGGTATGCCGCTAACATTAGCAGTCCTACTATCACTAGACGGAAGGACTGTCCTGAGGAAACTAGATATGTTGAAATTTTCCTCATTTCCGCTTGAGCTGATGCTCAACTTCTCTGTCTTGGACGGTCGCATATTAATCACCTCGATTGGCTTGGCCTAAAAATTTCAATAAAGGATACCATACATTATACCTATTTTAAACGTTTCTATGACTTTAAACAAATATGTTACATTTAACAATAATTCATTAGAATACACTTCGTAAGGAATGAACTTACTTAACTCAGGGGATTTAACAATATTATAATAACTATTATTACACTTCAGTACTACCTCCAAAGAGTCATTGTACTGGCTCGCTCTTGTCGGTGTTGACGATCTATCACTGAAGAGGTTCCTCTGTAAAAATTAATCGAAATTAGTGTTCATTATATATCTCTTTTGATTCTAGATTATCCTTTTATTTTGATACCATGTCGAAGTCCATGTTGCCTCCTATAAATGAGGCAAAATTGTTGGTGAAATCCCCGGAGACGTTCCCCTGATTGATATCCGGAGCTGGTACCGGCATAGGTTCATAATCTTGCCGATAGGAGCCGTACATTGAAGGGGGAGCTACATCGAGAATAGCAGATATATTAGCTTGATTCTCATCTCCTGGAAGATCGATGTCGCTGTCTGGACTGGGAGATGGTGCATTCACATCCGGCGATGGAATTGGAGAAACCAGCGTAGGTAAAAGCTCGTCAAGTTTCTTTTTTAAATTCTTTACACGGCTACCGAAGTTTCGATAAGCCTGTAATGTAAAGAAATAACTTTAATACAAAACTTAGAATCATATCATAGAATTCACTTCCCGATTTTCTTTTACTAATACGTTCTCTTTTAATTTCATTACTCGGAGAGTCACTTACATTTGTCACTATCTTGACCTCACCACGTTGTGTCTCATAAAATTGATCCGCTTGTTCTAATAAGTCCAAAACCTGAGTTCTCTCCCGGATTTCAGCCTCAAGAGCGCGCACATAGTTTTCAACGTTCTTCACAGCGACGTCAACTTCTTTCTCAGCGTCTTCAACATGCCGTCGATCTTTTAAAGATGCACAAAGCTCTTCTGCATTGTCTATATCTATATTGCTTTGTCGTAAATCACGTAATCTAGCATCAGTAGCTTGTTCCAATGTTGCACAGGATCTCATAGTTGAGATCAATAATGCAGCCTGAAACTCTTCAGTTGAGCCAGTTTGTTGGGCATCAAGTTTCTTCTTTGGGGCAGCAGATATTAGGCCAGACAAATCGGTGAGAAATTCTTCATCATACACCTGTCTCTGGTCCCAGATCTTGAAGATCCGTAGAATACGATGTTTGACCTTCTCATCGCGGACCATTGTGGTTGCTCTTTGTAGAGTGGTACCCCACGACTCAACAAACTCAAAATTCTTTCGTTTTGAATATTGAATGACATCATTGGCCAAATAGAAGAGGGTTAGTCGATGTTCAACTTTAACTAAAATAAAGGGAGGAACATATGAATGAAGAAACCTGTTAAGAATCTTATACAGAATTCAAACAGCAACTCACCTTTCTTCAAAACCTGCAACCAAGTAGCAACAATCTTCTTGTGATGCTGTCGTCTCTCAAGACACCACGCTGATAATCCTTGTATGGATTCTTGCGAGTCTTTGAGTGAAAGAAGTCTTCGCTCAAATAGCTCAACATCAAAATCACTTGTAGCCATGGTTCCAGGATACCAGTTACATACACCAACACGCACACGCACAGGCGCGCGCGCGCGCACATACACGCACACACGTAAACTTGTAAAAACAGAGGCACGCACGCACTCAGAATTATAGCTAGTGCAAGAATTCCATAATACAGAAAGTCGACAGCTTAGCCCACCGACAGGCGGATATCAATGTGTTAATAGTAGCCCTCATATTATGTGCAGCTAACCCTCAACAGTGAATAACCTAACTGATTAGAACCTACTAAGTTGACTGTCAGCTTTTGCTTCTATGTATCTTTTGCACCAACTGTTATCTTTATACAGTACTGGATCTGGGGTCTTGATCTAGATACAAATGCAGAGGACCGGACACGAGGAACAATTACTTTAGAGGTAGCCAAGTACTGGTTACATAGTGAAAATTGTTACTGCAGAGTTCAAATTGAATTGCAAGTGCATGTGAGGTCGACTCACTGGTCCTGAAAACCAGGTGATGCACCTGGGGAAACTGAAAAACCTTCCGGGAATGTATCCGGGCCGCTTGTGATACTCGCCGATGTATTCTTCTTTGAACGAGAATTCAGTCTTCCTGGTTAAGACGCTGCTTATGCACAACGGTAACAGAAACACACTTTGTAATAGTAACACTAGCAATGGTTGATTCGCTTTTCGATTTTCGCGTTATTATATTTGAAAAACTCAAGTCTTCTCTGATTGTGAGGCCGATCGCGAAAACAAGACACCGCCATCTTTCTTGGAGCAAAACACGAGCACGCAATGGCCGGCGAACGGCGCTGAGGCGCCGAAGCCAGTCGAAGCGCTACCTGAAACTCTAGCCCATTCTGACTTGCTACCTTAGATACTACCAACAGGGGTGCGTTCAAAAACCTTACTCCGGATAATTTTGGCACGCTGCATCTTTCTTTACCAGCGTTACTACGAGAAAGATAGAACTATACCAGATTACACTTTATTGAAATTTCTGAACGTACTGCAGGAGTTGCATGTTATGCACTTTTTAACCAGTTTTGCGGATCATTAGCGATAATATAAAGTCCAATAAAAATCTGTAACATAATTGGTACTTTTCTATATTAGTAAAACGCAGTTATACAATTAATAATACTTAGGTTTGTGGTCAATGAAGGACGTTCTAGCCTAGCAGATTGATACTCGGTTTCTCTTGTGCAATTCTCTTTATTTATGGATTCAATAAGTACCTCATTTTAATAAGACAATCTATGAGGTAAGTTTATTATTAAGATGTTCCATCGTTCTTATTTTAGTTCATTTTTGAACCACGACTATGATCTATTTTTCATCTTAGAGAAGAACCTCATCATCTGAACAAAGAAGTCTTCTTTCTTGAAAGGCACTCGCAGATACTGGACAATTTGAAACATATTTAAATGAGTATGATAATAGACTATTAGTAGTATAATGGAGAATGAATTAATTGATACTCTTCAATTTCACTCTGGAACTGATATGGCAACATCTATCGTTTCCAAGGAACCAAGCAGTTCACCAAATGATTCGGATGTTGAGGATGATAATTATTATGAAGATATTGATTTTGATCAGGACTCTGATGTTGAGAAACAGGTTCATCCACCACCTCTTCTTACTCCGTCACAGCTTTGTGCTTTAGCAAACGCAGCACAGCCAGAAAGTCAAGCATTGCCATCTGTTTCCAATGATTCTGATACTGTTGAAATGCTTGAAGAGAACAATAATGATCCTAACAATAATCTTGATGCAGTTCAGATACTTGGACAAAATCAGAATTTATCTATAAAGTTAGATATACTCTCCATAGAGGAATCTCATTCAAGGACAGAATCTGTTAGTTTGGATTCACCAAAGCCAGGTTGCAGTAAGAATTCTTATTACGAAGAACCAAAATCTCAAAGCCAATGTCATAGTCTTTCTCAGACTCCTATTCCCAGTTGTTCCTTCACTTCTTCCCATTCTTCTTCCACATCAGTACCCAGCTGCAGAATTATTTCTTCGTGTTCAACAACATTTCCTACATCATCACTATCAAATGGACGCACATCACTGGATAACACTTGCATACTGCCTAATCAAAAGTTCTCACATGAAGTACATTTACCTGTCCGCTTAACAGAAGCTAAGGATTATTACAATGATACTGATGAAGATGAGGAGAATGAGGATATCCAGAACAATAAAGTTGAGGTCAAATCGAATCCCACCTTACCTGTAAAACGGAGATATCGTGATGATGTGTGTACAACAAAGCCAAAAAAGTTAAGCTTAATAAGTAGAGAAAAATCACATGAAAGTCTAGTTGGTGGGTAAAAAAACTCTGTACCCTGGGACATTATAACACACACCATTAATTTTAATTTTAAATGTCCTTTGGATTCTCAAGAGTTTCTTGAAAATCAGGTGTGTGTAAACTCGTTATTATGGGCAGCATGAGACTATATATGTACATCTATTTGGACTTCTAATCCCAAATTGCTGTTATTTAGTTCTATGATTGTCCAAGTCATTCAAACTTTGATATTTTATGCGAGATATTTCACAGAGCGGGGGTATTTACCGCTACAGTCACAGTTATGGCTACTTTCTGTTTGTTTGAAAGATTGACAAATATTGTAGAGAAGTTATAAATTCGAAGGGAAGACAGTACTGTTAAAATATAAAGTGTCAGCGAGGAAAAGGGACTCACGCAAGATAGTTCAAAATAATCTACTCCAGGGCAAGACGTCTAAAACCAGATAAAAAAATCTAAGTTCTTTTACACAAAGGAGATGAACTTAAAAGTGGTACGTCATCTATTTACTGTGAATAAAGTTGTAAAAAGAAATTCTAGAATGTCTTCATCAATTTCCCAGCTGTGTCGGATGATTATGTTGGTGTTCCTAGTCCTGACGTGTCTCACTTGGAGTGTGAGAAGTCAAGGACAATCACGGAGAGGTGAAAGACCCAAGAAAATCTCAAAACCCCATCGTACTCCAGGACACTTTTCTGGCGTACGCATCTTCTTCAATCAGTAAAAAAAAATTATTGGTACGTATTTAATGAATAAATAGCCATATATTAAAAAAAATCAATGAAATCTTTCGCTTGCGATGATATTACCAATCCTGAGGTCGTATTTGTTCAGCAAATTAGGAATAATTTTTGCGCCATCTGACAAAGTATTAATAGTTGTCGACGTTCCGGGTGTTTCCTTAGTCTCCCAGAAGAGACCCACGCCATAAACTGCGTTCCTTCTTTTGCAAAGATGAAGTATTCCATCATTGTAAGTTTCTTCCGATTTTTTAAAACTTGTGATTTTCAATTTTGTATTTCATTTTGCCCCATGACCTATTTTATTACTTACAATGAGTGCTATATACTGTGCATAAGCAAATTTGATCCTCCAACACTCCCATTGCGGTCCTAAAAGATCCCAGATTTTTCGCATCACTACTAGAACAAGATTTCTCGATATTATTTATTTATTAATTGGCCATGCATTTAAGCATAAAAACAAATTAATTCTTTTGGACATATGTATAAACAAATATAATTCGTACTGCAGAATAATATTTTTACATTGATCATTAATATATTGTATTACTAAAATCGGGTCTTTACGGTTCCCACGCAAGTAGTATTGTTATGAAATCTGACGCGACTGCTGAAGGATTAATTATTATAATTCTTTTCATCTTCACTAAAATTGTTGTTTGCATCGAAATTATAAAATTTAAATAGGACATTCTTCTGTTTCCAGTTATCATTTTGCGTGATATTTGCTTCGATGATGCCGCAAAGTGCCTTATGCCAATTTTACGGAAGACCTGGGATAGGTCTAATTAGATTTGGTATATTCGGGCCACCACATCTTCCTCTTCCACCACCACTATCACCACCACCACCACCACCACCACCACCACCACTATACTACGGTGGTTACAGACCGATTTACGTGAGAGTGGGATACCATCCATATATTTAAATTGAACTAATTTCCTGGAATTAGAAATGTATATAACGTCCTGGAGTACATCATTAAATACTTGAAAAACAACTCAGGAATATTAGTGACTAATATTTAATCAAAAACCCGTTAAGTGTTTATCATACGTAGATGCGAAAGACCGAGGCAAATGTATAGAAAACATATTGTTAGTCAAACAAATTATCAGGGACTTCTGTTCCTTCTTTCTACTTATAATAAAAGCGTGTCCTCTATGATTTGTCTTAGTTAAAGATTTGACGTTGCATTAACGTCAACTGTGCCTCACCTTGTTTTTTTAACATAATATTTTATAAAGGCAATAAATATGAGTCTGCATTGGACTGTTTACGTGAGTTGAGATATTATTAATTTCTTTTATGTAATATGGATTTCTTCGTAAAGTCTTTAATATGATTTATAGTTCCTTCTCTGGTTTATCCTGATACCTCATCTAGTTCTTTGCCGAGGAGGCGGTGGACATTTTGGAGGTGGCCATGGACATTTTGGTGGTGGTGGACATTTTGGTCGCGGTGTACGTCCCTTTATAGGCGGTGGAAGACCATTTATAGGCGGTGGAAGACCCTTCATAGGCGGTGGAACAGTCTTCATAGGCGGTGGAAGACCCTTCATAGGCGGTGGAGGACCTTTCTTAGGGGTTGGGATATACCCTGCGAGTTATTGCAATCCTTTCTATTATTACAGACCCTACTATTGTAGCTACTATTACTGAATGTTCTATATCATCTGTCATGGGACTTTAAATATTGCTAAAAAATATACTGTCAGTTGTTAATGACACCAAATAATTGATATAAGATTTTATAAGTGTAACTATAGTTTACTCAACATGTTGCAAATATTCAGAAAAAAAAAGACACACTGATATCCTTCTGAAGATTGTATAAAATTCCTGAGTTATGTCCTAAAGTGTTTTTGACTACAATAAATTCTCATAAAAGAACAGAAAGAGAGTATTCCTTTATCACATAAATACCACATAGTTCATCAATTAATTTAATTAGTTATTGATTCACCTATCAGCATCCACTCCATTAAAAGATTGTGTCACTGCTTAAATCTTAATGTTTTTAACGCTTTTAGGGCAGCATAAATAATGGGCACACTGTATTAGCATTACCTAATTCAAAAATTCTAAATGTACTATTTATTCAAGAGATTCAGTTATGCTTGTAAAAGTAATCCATCTATCCCGAAAGTGCTGCTTCCTTCAGTACGTAATTTACTATATTTGCCAATTTTCAATGAAATACTTGCAAAACATTATATGTCTCATTATCGAATAATTATTTTTCTGTTTTGTGTAACAAGTAAAAACTATAAGATCGTGAAAGTATGGAGCAATGCAGGAAATGCAGAATACACTTATAAGATTAACAATCAAAGCTTAATCGTGTAATGACTTTTTATTAGTTGAAAAATCAAGGAAACGAGAATACAGACGTGGGCAGCGAAAAGGTTGTGCGATGAACGTTCCGCGTCCCATTTACCCCAACGCGCATTCTTCTTACAATACATTTGAGTATAGCATTCCACTATATTACATCGCATCACATTTGAGTATGCATTTCGCAATAAATATTGCGCTTAAAAGGTAAAGGCATTGCATCAGTTCAATCCGTTGGCATCGACGGGACGATCGCTGTCATTTGCTGTCAATATTAGGTGTCCCTTGTCGCCGTCAGCTTTTTGTCAGCCACTCTACATTCTCAGCGCATGTGGGAAAACCATAATGTCAAATGAAACGGCTTACACGATTTACGAATACAATTATTATAATGTAAATAGAAATAGCTGGCACATATACAAGGCATCCCAAACATTACGTTCTGGTGTAATCGCAAAGAGTCGTCTCTTAATATAATCCTCCATATTTTATTCGACTTTCTTTCAATACGGTATTAATTATAAATTTCTCATAGTTCGTATTTTCTTGTTAAACGTGCACTAGCCCCGTGTACGTTTTTTCTTTTCCTATTCTTTCGCCTATAATCTTGTCATTTATTCCTTTGCGTTGTTTTAAGATTAGCCATATCATTCTCTTGTCATATTTTTCTCTTATCGCATCAATATTATCATTATCAAAAAATTCATCTTTTAATATAAACCGAGTGGCGAGCAACCACGCATTGACTTATCACCTTTGGCTAAAGTTCAATTTTTCCATTAATATCTCACATTACATCCTTAAGCACCATTTAAGTTGGCTCCGCATGAGCTGTGACTCTTACTATAAATCTTTTTTTTGTTCAATGGTATTCCTTCTTTTTTTTTATAATTCCCCGTCAAAATACTCCTCTCGCCCTGAACGTAGCGCGGCCGATTATAGCAACGAAGGACTCTTCGCACATGTTCTCCAAGTTTAAAGTAGGATGACCAAAATAATTATTTGGTGTCGCGTTTAGGATTTCATTTCGGCGTCTCGCGTACACTTGCAAAACAAAATTAGTATTCAACTAAGATAGGAACAAACACCATGAATAGACAGAGAGAAAGTAGAAAAGAAAATGACACAACAGCATGCTATAGAACGAATCAATAAAAAAAAGAAAAATTTTACAACAGCGTAAAGCCTTGATGATCGATAGTAAACAATAAAGAGAAAGCTTGAAGTAGGACTAGAAAATTATTATTAATATTGAGTCAAGGAATGAACCACCCTAAATACATATTAAACTAAACAAAAGAATTGAATCTAATTGTTATACAATGTCACTCAAGAGATTTCACCGATGAAGAACTAAAAGAATAATAGAATAATTAACAAAAATAAAATCCGGTATAGTAATAATTTGTAACATAATAACATAAGTAAAAGCGCGATTCAGCCTAATACGTAAGAAAATAATTTTTCTTCTTTTTTTCTTATCCTTTCTCTTCATGTTCTCATGTTTTTGAGGGATAGAGGGAGTGCGTGTAGTCTCTACGTGTATCTCTAGTCTCTAGTCTCGTGTCGCCGCAAGACCTGGCTAGTAACTCTAGGATAATTCATAACGCTCATCCTCAATAGGAGCTATATTGTGTCTTTATAAGTATAGTATACGAATTTCAGCTAACAATAAGCTAACGCCTAAACATCTAGGAATCGCATCAATTAATAACTTCCTTTCGATAATTTCATCGTTTAGTGGATGGATGCATATGACACTTGTTGTACTAAGTGATTTGAGTACGCAGTTATAAGAGAGAGTATTCCATAGTATGTCCTTCATTCATCCTTATGCTCAGAATAGTCCTCGTTAAATAACATCGTCAACGTTGAAATGCATTTTTCATTTAACGTCATTATTAGCTATTATTGTTACTTTGTATCTCTTCATACTATCTTAAGGTACACATATATACTTTTCATCTTTTTTTTAATATCTTGGTTTGACGTATTGCCACCGATTTACATCGCTTGTTGAGAATTTGTTTCTATTAGTCGTTTTTGCTTGTTTGTCAAGTATTTATATGCCTGACTCACATGGAAAACTCTCAACAACATATTCCGCAGTATTCTATATATGTCTAGGCTCTCTAATCCACTAATGGACATGGATAGAGAGAGAGAGAGAGAGAGAGAGAGAGAGAGAGAGAGAGAGAGAGAGAGAAAGAGAAAGATAGAGAGAGAGACAGAATGTAGTAGTACAGTGAGAAGAAGAGAGTATAAATATAGCTGGTGGGAGTTTTCCTTGTTTCTCTTGAGAGAAAACCTCCATAGTAATTGGCGAGACTTTCAGCTCATCATCAAAGTTCTATAATCGCAATCGCTAATGGTATAGTTATGTGGTATTATGTATGTCTAGCTGCGGAGCATCGACAGCGGCGTAATCAGAATATCAGCATAATGACGTGTCGACTCTGAATCGCTTACTAATAGTGGTGTTGTGTTATAATAATATTACAGGTATAATATTTAATAAATAGGTTTTACGCCGAACATATTCAATTCTCAATAGTAATTGTGATAATAATAATAATTATATAATAATAATTTAATTCAATATATTATTACCGAATGATCGCGTAATTTTTATAAGCTAGACGTTTAGCTTTACCTTGAGGCTAGCTGGCGTTCCTGTCCGAAGTGTCTTTTTTCGTGTCGCTTCCTAACGCTGAGGAAATACTCGTAGAGCATGGCGAAGGGTCCTGCTGAGATTTCCTTATCGTGTCCATTATCCTGTCTCCTTTATCATCCTTGTCGATCTGAGTTTTAGATCTGCCAATCACGCCCATTGCTCCACTGCCACTACCGCCATCACAGTTGTCTGAGTTACTTCTGGATTCCATTAGACTATAAGTGCCTTCCTGCGTGGAATCTGATGATCCTTCTGCTCTACTTATTATACCCTCTTTCATCAGGACTTGCTTGAATGTTGACAGCGTTTTACGTAGCGTGATACAAAAACCTCGGGATGCAGGTATCAAAGGAAACTCCGGCAAAATTTTCTTATCTGTGAATAAGAATTGATCAATACGATAACGCTGGAATTGCTTAAAAGGTATATTCAAATAAAAAAGTTTTATTCCAGGTACAAATTAGAAAAGCTTATAAGGTAGATGTTATATATACGAACCATAGTTAGCTATTTCTTTGAAGGTTGTTGGTGTAACTGGTGAAAGCGGATGTTGGTTATTATGTTGCTCCGATATCTCCATCCAGAGATCAAGCCTTTGAAGAAGCTTGTCTGCATGCCTTTTGAAATGAGCTGTAATAATTTCGTTAAAGACAGATGATGGATGCTGAAGAAGCTTCGTCTGAGCTTGAACCAGTTTCAAAACAACCATTTCGTTATACATTCTTGAATTTTCACGACCTTGCTGTGAGCCCTTCTGCTTCTCGTAACCAGCTTCGTTGAAATAAGGCTCGGAGACAAGAATGAGACCTTGAATTGACACAATTACCTGAAGAAGAGTCGAGGAACTGGTCCAGACCTCGGTTCCACGACCTGCCCAGGTACCTAATAGGCTCACGCAGACCTTTCCATCTTCGTAAAGGTTAGGGTTGAGCCTATCACTACAGTAGGAGATGTAATGACATAATGGCGGCGCTGCAGGATAGTCTGCAGAAAGTTGGAAGTCGAAGAGAAAAAGACCATCTTCATAGGGTGTTTTTTCAGGACCACGAAACATCACCGAGTATAAATCTATCCTATCTTCAAAACCCTTCACCCAGATACCTGGGGGAAGTGAGCTTCTAAGCAGTTTTAGCTCCTTCGAAACCGTCCTGAAGAAATTCGAAGGATCGGTTGGTTGAAACATTGTTAGTTTGAATTTATGGCTATCCGGCGCAATCTCGTCTATAGAAAATCCTTCGCCCTCGGTATAAACGGGTGGTGGGATTTCTACGAATGATTCGGAAGATTCTGGTGATTCTGTTGGAAGTTCCACTGGCTTTTCTTCTTCCTTCTTCTGTTTCTTCTGTGGAGATGTATTTTTTGCAGCATCTGAGAGCGACATCCTCGAAAGGCCAAATCTCTTAGAGACTTCAGCATGAGCCAGAACCAGCTGAGCTTTTATCAAAGTACAAAGCTTGACACACACGTGTGCACTAGCCACGTGCGAAGATGAAATATGTTCCTGAAATGTTGCAGTCTTTTCAATTTTAGTAGCCTCCTCCTTCTCTAGTTTCGCTGTTTCCAGACCCGGAGAACGATCTGCCAAATTATTGACATCTTCACTAAGCAGGAATTCCCCGCTAGATTCACTTGAACCTGATTCCTTCTTTGAGTTTTCAGCTGAGAAAAGTCCAGAATCCTCAGGATTTTGATTGATTTTAATAAAAAGTCGATTGATTTCTTCTTCTTTTCCCTTGTTCACTTGATCCTTAGAGTTTGTTTTTTTAGCATTTCCAGCTGCTTCCACTGTATCGCTAATCTTCGAGGCAATCGTTTCCAGGGCGTTATTTGCATTTTGAATGCTATTAGTGTTCTCAATATTGTCCTGCTCAGCATCAACCTCTGCTCCTCCGGATTGATGAGTAAATAACCTGGTAACTTGATCAGCCATCCTCTGAGCGACGTTAGCTCTGCCGCGTTCTCGCACTCGCTCCAGTAAGCCCTGGAAGTGGCTTTCATGAAAGAATGAAGTTCCCATCAATTTATCCATATATCTGCAATCCTTGTACACTTCCAGAAGTTTTCTCATGACCTCCGTGGTTTGTAAAGATGGATTTTGCGTGAAAATCTCTTCGAGCCTAGACATAGCGATTCTGGCTTTCTCAATATGAGCTGCAAGTTTTGGTTTGATATTTTCAGTCTGCTCGGTGCCGTCATTGTCGGCTATAAAGCAATCTTCAAATTCCGTTTCCCACGATCCTCCTGAGGACACGTCATCCCACAGCTCTCCCTCGTCGCTATCATACTCACCAATTTTATAAAGATCCTGCGGCCAACACATGCTCACGTGTCCATCAACCCACCAAACCTTCACTCTACCCTCAGGGTAATTGTCCAGAACCTGACCCGCGGTGCAGCCTGCATCCTCGCCTTCGAAATTGGCTATTCGAATGACCAGGGTGCCCGGTCTGTACTGAAAGTCAGGATGGTCCTTGAGATCATAAACACTCACTTCGCGTTCCGCTAATAAAGTCGGCTGGGGACTCTGACTCGAAGTGTACGTCCTAAACCATTTGACTTTGGCTGTGCGACCTTGGTGATCTACACTTTGAACTACACCATACATCCTGGATTCTTCTTTCTGATCCACGACAAAGTCTCCAGGGAAAAACTCCTGATCATCTAAATGGTGGATGGGATAAAGCTGTGTGGAAGGAATCCCCAATTCTACTGAACCGTCTTGCCAAACAACGTTAGCTTTAGTACTCGTAGAGAGTGTCTCCACGACAATTTTAGTTCCTGGTATCAAGGGCACTGATGGTACCTTTTTCTTGGCTTTGCACAGTTTCTTCTTCTTGAGGACCTTTGTCATTAGTGCAGGACCCTTCTTCTTCTTACCAGTGGAAGTTACACTAGAGCATCCACTAGAGACTGAAGCTGTATCACTTTGAGATCCTGTATCCTCAGAATCCCAGTCATCAGAACTTTCAGCGTTCTGATTCTGTGAAGGTGGCATCAGGCTATTATTCGTTGAATTCTGCACGTTATCTGTGTTTATATTATTTTGGGAATTAATCTCCCGACGTTCACCCAAGATTTTTGGTTCGTTTGATTTTTCTCTATTTTTCTTATCTTCTGCAGGTTTAGTTACATTAATATTGACGCGGGTCTTCCTAGGACTGTGCTTAGGAACTTGGAAAATATCTCGTTGCTGTTTACGCCATTGCTCTCGGGTGATGACATTTTCGTTCCCTTTGATCACGTAGAAATTCCGATCTCCTACCTGTAGTGTGGACGGCTCGAAGACATTCAATAACTTAAGTTTCTTTAAATCCTCTCCCTCCACTACGAATTTGGGTTGAGTTTGATCTGTACCAGCTCCATCCTTCGAATAGGCTCTGCATTGCCAGTGCACTCCTACCCAATCTATTTCCACCTTCTCGACAACCACTTTTGTGATTTTTTGAGGTTTTACTTTCCGCTTTGCTTTCATTTCTTTGCTACACTGAATCCACTGTGCATCTTCAAGACAGTGCACTGGTCCCCAGAGACTTTGACCAGGGTAAAACTCCGAAGAGTGGGGAAAATCATTATCCTATGAAAGAAACACAGATTTAATGAAATTCAAGTACTGTAAATAATAGCATAATAAAGCAACGATGCCCACATTATCTCGCTTTTCTTCAAATTGCTCCAAGGCTCTTGCATCCATTTCATTTAGCACACATCGCGAACCATCAGGGGTAGCCAGCCACAACTTGAAATGGACCATCCTAATACCTCCGACCCAGGAATCCATGCACACCGCAATGTCTGATGCAAATTCCTGTAGAGATAGAAGTCCCTGTAGCGTGCAACGAGACTCTTCCAGGAAGTTACTGGAGTACTACCGGCGTACCTCCAAGGGAACCAAATCTTCACTCCTGATGTTTGTAAGGACCTGTTTAGTACCGATGACTTGTAAACATGCAGTGAGCTCAATGTCTCTGCAATAACCCCTCTGTGTATCCTTTCCCTTGATCATACGTCTAACAACATCCCCAGGCATCAGTGTTCTATCAGCAAGATGTACCTATAGACAAAAATACGGCAATGCCGTACAATTTTTTTCCCATCTCTCTAGTTAAATTGATATTTGAAGCAGGCGCCAGCGCTACAATCACGTCGGACATACAAGGGCAAACGAGATGCTCAAAGTATATAATAAATACGATAATCCAACCGTACAAAGAAGTACCGCTTCCAAACTTAAATAATATTATTCAACTATTACAAATCTGCGTGCAAACGATCGAATCAAGTGGTCCTTACCTTTTTCGAATTGACGAGTTCCTCGACGCCGGAAGGATGCCATACCGTGCGAATCTCACCCTTCTTGCGCTTAGGGCTTTCCTCACTGTCGAAGCTCTCCTCCGAGGAATCGAGGTCGTCGTTCTCCATGACGATTCCAAACTCGACATTGCCTCGTTTGTCCACACGATAAACGACATCTTCGTAAAAGTACTGGTGTTCAGCCGCTGCAACATTCGTAGCCATCTTTCCCACGGAATCACACAGACTCTCGTTCCGTCGACGACGGTTGACAGGACACGTTACAGCGCAAGGCTCACGGTTGCCTACCGCGCACCAGCTGCGACGCAGCCTCGAATCTTACGACCCTCTAACACAAACTGACCTCAACCCCAAGCCTAATCCGACCAAAAACCTAAAAACTGGTTTACTGTTTCTACTATGAAATACAACCTAAGAAAATTCCTTGACTACCGATTAACGTTCAATCACATGCTCGATTAGCCATTTGTCTTATCGATATTTTGAACAGTTCACATTGCTCTAACTAATTTTGCATTAAAAATCTGGATGAATTATAATCTTTCGGATGAAATACTTATTATTTGAATTCTCCTCACTCTATATCGCTATTTATTCATATTTGGACAATAATAAAAAATCAATTAAAGCTTGTCATCACTTTTTATTATAATCTATGCAACTAACAATTAATTAGGTAACTGTTATATCGGTTGTCGATTCGCAAACTTAAGAGTCATGTAAATTGTACTGTCGCTTGAATTATAAAAATCAGGAATTTTAGGTACACTATTGAGTTAATTTTGAATATAAAGAGGAAACATGTATTTTGATCAATTGCGTTTATTTGGAAAAGTCGTGTAGGAAATTGTAATGTATAAATACAGTTATATCCCTGTATGTTCATGGAGTGTGACATGTGTTGTTATGACATATGTATAGTGTTTGTGAAGTATCATCTGACCTTACCCAATTAAACTGCAAAATGCGTACGCTGGAAACCTTGACCTAAGCTCTGGAGAATCATTTGTACCTCTTCTTCGTTGCAATGATGAAATACATATGCCTGGAATTTTGTTGCCACGTTGCAATTGGTATCTCTGAAATTAATTCGAGTAAATAGTCTAAAATAAAATTCTGAATTCACTTGGAACACATGTTCGCAATTACCCTGCGATATATGCAAAATAGTCAGGAATATTGGCTGTGCGACCGCATGATGAAATTTTCATATAACTGTGCTTCATTATAATCTGAAATACATCAATAATTATTCGTCATTTTCATATCACCGGGAAATTCTAAAACATGAATCGTATGCAAAATTCACCGCATCGTCGGCATCCTGAGTGACTCTTACACCCATTTCGAGGCACTCAAATCTTACAGGAATTAACTTTGAGTCTCCTGATCTCAATAGATTCCATATTGCTTTTTCTATTTGTCTAACGTCGCCTTCTATTCCTGTGGATATCGAACCGCAATAATTTACAAGGAAACCAGCATTAAGTAATGTCTTTTCTGACTTCTCATGATTCACATCGTTTTGATTATTTTTTGCCACTGAAGTTGTACTTCCAGAACATTTCAAAGATCTGTTTAAATAATCAGTGCTGACATGACCACGCATAAGATTAGCAATTGGACCAAACGTTTCGTCAGAATTTATGTAGTGATACTGAAATACAAATGAAATGTAATGATACTCAAATACAATGAAATAATTATTTTAAACTAAATTACATCATGTATTTGTAACAACGGAATATTGTATACTTGAACGATATGTAGGGTTATTGGCTGGCCGGAAGACTTCTTCATTATTTTGCGCAATTTCCCTTTAGCGCTCGTCGTAATGACATTGCCGTTGATCTCATCTAGGACGTCACCAATTTTGATCTTTCCCTAGCAAACAATGAAAATACAGGTGAAGTATAGAGGAAATTCGTAAAAAAAATATATATATAATTATAATTAGCATATATGCGTCCTTACATCCTCAGCAGCCACGGAATTTTCTTCCAGGTTGACAATCAAAGCTTTTCCTTTAGTGAAGCTGTGAGGATTCAAAGAAAAGGCACTATGAGTTAATCTGCATAAAGTTAAATTCATTTTTTTTAGGACCTACCATACCGAAATACCAAGATTCTTGCAAGGAACCAGCTCCAAGGCTACACAGTGGGGAAGCTGCCACGATTGGTCGAGGAAACTTGAATTTCTGAGATTCAACTTAAAATTTAATTTGCTTATCTGCAGAAGAACTGATAGAAAAATCTCGCCAAGGATTTCATCGCCCAGAATACTATTTGGCTCGTAAAATTCCAGAGACAAGGACGGCGTGCGAACCTGCAGTAACATACCATAAGGTAAAAGTATGATATACCATCCCTTAAGAATACGAAGACAGCGATGATCAAAGCAACAGCTATAAAACTCACTATGAATTCCACAGGTACATGAAGGCACTTCCTTATCAAGGACATACGTATGAATTGACGAAATCGTCCAGGGGATGTTTGAAGCTTTTTATTGTCACGTACGCTTTCTATAAGCGAGAAGAATCCATAGAGAGAGAGTTTCTGTTTCTCAGCCAGTTCCTCCAACCAGTACCAGGGTTCAGGTGTTTTTGGAAATCCAACCGGATTTAAGCGACTTGCTACTCCCTTTTGAAAACATTTTTCAATACATATGCAGAGGAACTTCAGTTTCTCGTTGTCGTCAATAATTTCAATATTGTCTTCTGTCAGTTTGCGCGTCCAACCTGCAAAAACAATGTTTTAAAAGCAGGAGAATCTAAAAGAATTGAGTTATATGCATACACATTGACAATTTAAATATTCGTTAATGCCATTGGTTACAGTGCCATCTCTGCGAACTTCCATGAACCGTGTAGAACAGTATCAGGAAGTGACGTTTACCGGTATCAAAATAATAATCCGATTATTGTTTGCACCATAAATCGTAACGATTAAATATCTCGTACAAAAATTGTATTAATTAAAAAAATTAAATTCGGTATAATATTAATCGATCGATAAAAACCGAGAAACCATATTCAACAAAGCAACTACCTCCCGTTACAGAAATCAATATCCGTACGTGTACAACGTCAACTCACATATCAAACAAGATGATGCAAATTCACTGACACATCTTAATTAATATTAACCCTCCTTAAATGAGCCTAATCGAGCTCCTTTTCTTTAAACGACAAATATAATCCCAACACCAACAGCTTTTAACGTCAACGTCTAATCATCGGTGCCAACATAAACCCGTCACACTGTCATCTTCATTCGAACACCTCACCTTTTAATTCTTTGATAAGAGGATCCGACACAGTCATGTTATATTATTTGTACAATAAATTAGCGAAATCAGAGATATCGTATTTGCTACGTGCCAGCCATAACGCTTTTCATATTTATAACAAGAAGGTAATACGTAACCCACATAACACTACACAGCTGGCACTGCCGGTCCGGTGCCGTTTAATGAGTCGTAGGTATATATACAAAGCACACACGGAATATGTGAATCCATGTATATGCGTGCATCTATATTACCCACATACTTAGTTACTCTAATATGACGCTATCATACATTATCACTGTGTGCAATGATAACATACTTCACAGTATGGTGAATATGTGAATAACTTCCGTCCCAGGGAGCCAGTTCCCCATTGGCTGATAGTTGCTCGAGGGAAAACTTATATGTAGTAACCGAAGAAGATAAACGTTCTTGACAACGTATATATTCAGTATATATATAATAAATTTTGGTCTATTCTCTTCGCATCTTTGCAACGTGGAAGATTCAGTGTTACCGTGTGCTTCGTACAGGATGCATTGTAACTGCATCGATCGTTCAGTAAAATAGTTACTCAAGACCTTTTCATAACTGACGTTCATTCGGTTCGTGAAACTCGGTGATCTTCAATTGAGAAATACTAATGGCTGCGTTAATTCCTGACGCGAACGACGTGAAAGTGAATGCATTACTCAGTTTCTCTAAAGAATTTGGCCAGGATGCAAATGTCTGTGCTTGTGCACCAGGTCGAGTTAACCTCATTGGCGAACATACGGATTACAATGAAGGGTTCGTCCTGCCAATGGTAAATCAAGATTTTGATATCTGCGTAGCTTATCGTTTTTATGTATTGTTCTCAGTTAATGCAATAACTTTCTTTGGTAACGCTATATATATGTCGTCTTACAATTTATATATTTTCTGCATTTTTACTAGCTTTTAACGTGTCCTCTTACGTAAGTAAAATATCTACAACTTGTATCAAATTTACAGATTAATTCCGTATCGCACTCTTTTATCGGATTTACGCTATCGGAAAAGTTTATTCCTCATTTATTATTGAAGGATATCTTGCACGTACTAACCCAGTTAACACCTTTTATTGCGGCAATATAACGTGGGAGTTACATGTAATATAACAATGTTATTCTTGATATTCAAGTAACGTAACTGCTACATGTTATTTTAGCGTTAAAGTTATTTAAGAAAACTTCTGCAATCGGTACGTAAAATGCGTGTAACAATATTATTGTAACTTTAGTGATATTCGTGTAATGTTTATGGAATGATAACTCTTCGCCACGAACAATGGAGGGGGAACTTTTTTGAGTCTTTAAGTTAAAGCCCATAACTTTTTAAATTTTTAAAATTTTTTAATAAACATTTATATAAAACAAGTTTAATATATCCTTAATAAAATAACAACAATCCGATCCCTTTAATAATTAGTTAATCCTGTGAAAAAAATTCGTGAAAATTGATTATTTTTTCAGTCGTCACAGTAGCGTTCCCCCCTATCCTCTACCTTCCACCTTTTATGAAATACATAAAGCGGACGTCCCTTGGCATAAGTTAATTAGCCTGAGAATTGTATACGACGCTCTTCAACGAAGATTTTAATTATTAGAAATCCATCGATATTTTCCTGTAACCCACATAAAATATAAATTTCTTGGGAGACGACGCTTTGGGATCAGCGTTCGTAACATCGGCAATATTTATCTAAGTACTTAACTGCCCCATTTTGTTTACTGTTGTCCATGACCATCACGCGCCTGACTCGTGGTTATTATTTTTGGCCCAATCGACCTTCCACGAGCGTGGCTCGATATCTTAAGTCAAAGGGTTATTTTAATTTCTGCTACACAATGAAATGAGAATTGCGTCATTGAAATTATGTCCACTAGGGAACAAGGCGTGAAAAAATCAATCCAAAACAAAGTGTATCTCTTAAATGTATACATATGCCAGAGTAATACGTGTAGGCAACACAATTAATTATTAAAAGTGTGTGCAGGCCTAACGTACCAGCTACCTAAGGATTTTTTAACACCTTGAGTGTAATACTCAATAGTGTGAGTGTAATACTACTCAAGGTCTGAAATACTTGTATCTCATAAAATGAACGTATTTCCCAGCAAAGACGAATATCACATTTATGTCACTCTCGAGAGTCTATGATATTATACTAGATATCACTAGTTATGTGAAACGTTTGAGACGAAGAAAGACGACATCTGACGATCCGAAATACTGTTACATCAATATATCGTCGGTGAGACATTGTATTCACGTTATTTTAAAGTAACAAAAAAAAACGTTGCCGTTAAGTTAGTGTTTCCTTGTGTCCACGTATATGTGACTCAAATCAATAAACCGATTCGATTATGTAACATTTATATAATATTGTTAACCTACAATGTTATGTTGTTGAGGCGGAAATTGTATTCGAGTTACCGGTAACACTCTTGCAATATTATATTTGTTATATGTATTTGGTTTTCTAGCTGCAATGTAACATCTGAGTAACTGTGCTTAGTGGGAATGTACCGACTGTGTCTAATATAGCTTTTCCGCCATTCGTTCGAATGCGATTCGACAGTTTGAAGCATCTCGTAACGGTAT
Source organism: Calameuta pallipes (assembly GCA_030142375.1). Taxonomy (NCBI): domain Eukaryota; kingdom Metazoa; phylum Arthropoda; class Insecta; order Hymenoptera; family Cephidae; genus Calameuta; species Calameuta pallipes. Next base: position 756,895 of record JARQSW010000635.1, read on the forward strand.
TAAAGGGATCATTTAATATTTATAGGCACTGCCGATGATCACCGTCATTGCTGGGAAATCAAATAACACGACAAAGTGCAAAATTATTTCTCTGAGCGACGCCGTTAGTTCGGAGAATAACGTTGAGTTCTCGACGAGTCATAAAGACCTTAAAGCTGGTGAACCAAAATGGGCGAATTACGTAAAGGGCTGCATCGCTAACTTTCCTTGTACGTTCCTCCCGTAATAATAGCAGTTAGCTCTTCGCCCAATATGTAGTTAACGATGGATTCATTTATATTTCAGGTAATGTGCCTGGATTCGATGCGGTGATTCTCTCCACGGTACCCGTCGGTGCTGGTTTAAGTAGTTCAGCTGCTTTGGAGGTTGCGACGTATACATTTCTAGAAAAGCTCATCGGCTGTGTGTGTAAAAACCCAGAAGAAAAGGTATATAATTTATAGTATGGATAGTCAGTTTTAATATATTCCACTTGATAGTTAATGCTACTACGGATATCTATAGGCTTTAGCGTGCCAACGTGCGGAACACGAATTCGCTGGCGTACCATGTGGCATCATGGACCAATTTATCTCAGTGATGGGCCAAGAGGATCACGCTCTTTTACTCGATTGTCGTGACCTGTCCACCAAGCTAATACCAATGTATGATATAAATGAATTTTTGTTTCTTATAACAAATTCAAACGCACCGCACAAGCTGAGTTCGAGTGCTTATTGCGAACGTAGAGATGCATGTTACGAAGCAGCCAAAGTACTTGGCAAAAAGAGTCTCCGGGAAGCCACTCTGGATGATCTTCAAGGTAACATATTTCAAGTACAATTAGGATACTCGAGCGTTAGATTCGTATCATGCTTTAATTATTTGCAGTGCTCAAGACTCACAAGATGCCAGAATACGTGGTCAAAAGAGCGAGACACGTGATCACAGAGATTCAACGAACCGTCGATGCAGCAGCGGCTCTCGAAAAGAATGACTTCAAGAAGTTTGGTGAATTAATGAACCAGAGTCATGACTCTTTGCAGAAGGACTACGAGGTGTCTTCTGTGGAATTAGACACTCTCGTATCAGCTGCTAGAGAAGTAAAGGGTGTCCTGGGAAGTCGTTTAACTGGCGCAGGATTCGGAGGATGTACGGTAACGCTTGTAAGAAAGGATGCTGTCAACGAGGTGATTGATGTCATTAAAAAAAGGTTTGTGTCACTAATCATCACGTGACATTGCTGCTTCTTTCATTTGGTATTTCAGTGTAGAAGTCGTTTTATTTCGTTTTTTTTTTTTTTTTTCAGATATCCCGGCAGGGCCACTTTCTACATAGCAAAACCCGCCGGCGGTGCTCGCTATATGAGTACGGATATTGCAGTCTGATTTGGATTCTGATCTCGAAAACGCTCAGATATAGGTTGTACACTAAAGACATTTTTTCAAACTAAATAAACTGGTATCTCACCATTCGTATTATATAATTCTAGATTATTATTTATTAACAATAAAAGCTGCGATTACACGTACTACTCGTACGGTTGTCTATACATACACGAGTGCGTGCATACATACACGCACAGTCAAACGCTGGCTCAGATAATAATCCATATTCTTTTCTTCTTCTCGTACACTTTCAAACAATAAACTTAACGTACATGTCGTACAATACTGTGACTGGAGAAACGTCGTAGACGAAGTTGGTCGTTAATACTGCTCTGTCGGTTACTCATGCTTGTTCATTGTCACTTGATCGTTAATTTTTTCTTTGTCTCTATACATCCTCCGTTGCGTTCAGTGTCTGCTCACTACATTGTTTGATAAATTTGAATATTCTGAAAAATCCCAAAAATCTTAAACTGTTGTGCCAAAATTCTAAAAATTAAAGAAAAATTGATATCAGAAGACATCATACCTTTTAAATAATCATTAAGTTCGACTTCGTTTGAGCAACATTTTAATCCTGACGGTTTAACACCCTTAAAAATCTCACCAACACTGGCTTTAAGATTTTGGAATATCAAGGGTTGTCCCCTGTTGGCGAAATCTTCGATAAGACTTTTTATTCCCTGGAAGGATGTACAGATAAATAACTTTTATTCTAAGCTGAACAAGATTGCGGGAGGTCGTATTTTATGTTACCTTTGCCGCGGTAAAGTCTGCAGCCTGAATGTGCGTGGAGTCGATTACCACAGGAACAGTGTTACCTTGACGAGATCCTTGCTTGCTTATCACAGCACGGACGTACTCTACACTTGGGAAAGCGAGACTTCTGTCTGGGGTGATGACGAGATACTCATAACCAGCGGTACTCTGTAGAAAAAAGTCAATGAACCATCTTGATGAATGGTGATGAGTAATACCGATGCAATAATCACTTACCGTAACTTTGTTTACTCGCAAGGATGGTCTCGCCGATGCGTAAAGTAGGAAAAGTAGATTTATTCCTATTCCGATGAGTATACCAAGTTCCAGTCTGACAAAGAGACAACAGAGGAACGTGGCAACGGAAAGCACAAGGTCTATTTCTGAATAAAGAGAAAGGACAATGCAGGTGAAAAAAACAATTACTCAAGTAGGGATGCTTCTCTTACAAAACATCTGAGAGACGTTACTTACTCTTAGTACGCCACATAGGCTTGACCACGTGAAGCTCGACCATAAATACTACGGCCGCGATGATAACAGCAGCTAGAGCGGACTTGGGGATGTAGCTGAAGCAAGGTGTGAGAAACTGAAGAGATAGGAGTACCAGAATTCCAGTGTAGACACCACCGAGAGTTGTCTTAACACCGGAAGAGTGATTAACGGCACCACGGCTGAGACCTCCAGTGACTGGTATGGATGAAAAAAAAGAGGAAATGATGTTGCAGGCACCCAAGGCCAGCATTTCCTGGGTCGCGTCCATCGGTTTGCCTTCGGCTGAAATTTTTATTATTGTGAATGTCAGATTTTTGAGCTATATATTGGATAAGTAATGCTTGACACTTACAGAATACTTTTACTATTGCAATGCTCTCGAGCAAGCTAAGAATAGGAATTACGAGGCATCCGGATCCCAGGGCGGACACGGTATCCACAAAGCCATAAGTCTGGTTGCCAATTTGAGACTGGAAAGGCGGTAATTTTAGTGGCGGCAAACCTTGCTTTACATCACCAGTTAGAATAACTGGAGATGCTCCTAGGTGAGCCGTTAGGAGCCAAGAGATTAATCCGCATATAACGACCACCAGAATATTCCTTGCTGTAGACAACAGCCAGAGAAACTTAACAATGGCGCGTTGCATTGTCGTTGGCTCCTTGGTATTTTTCGGTATCACGGGTAGATCCTTTATTTTCTAAATCAGAAATGAGTCAGTGTTATGAGAGGAAAGTAAAAGAACGATCTAATGTTTGAATTAATGGGAACATACTCTAAGGATCAAGAGGAAAATCATGCAGATGCATCCCATCACAGCATCCCAGAGTCTTGTCTCCCCGATATGCTCAAATATCTTTTTCCAAACTCGTAGAAAGTTTGATTCACTAAAGCTCAGACCAAGAATGTCTTTAACCTGACTGGTCGCAATAATTATAGCTGCTGCGGATGTAAACCCAATGGAAACAGGACCTGAGATAAAGTCTATAAGGAATCCTGAAAATAAATAAATATTTCATGAAACAACTGATAACATAGATAGTAAATATGGAATAGAGAGATAGATATAGGAAAAAAATTACATACCTAACTGAAGTATACCCATTAGCATGGAAACGCAGCCTGATATAAATGTCAGCAGTATAGCATAATTGTGCCCGAGATGGGCCTTCTGTAATGTTTCTCTAGTGAGGATGGATGCAATGGCCGTGGGCCCGACGGGGACGTCCTTGCAAGATCCAAAAATCATGTAGACGAAGCAGGCCATGAAGGACGAATAGAGTCCATACTATAACGGGAATATAATGACTATGATCAATTGCAAGAGCGAAGGATAGACAAATAAGAAATCGAAGAATAAATAAAGTTGAAGGAGAAAAAGACAAATACAGAGAATAAAATAAAGAGAGGACGAAAAATCAATGCTTTTTTACCTCGGCGGGAAGTCCTGCGACGTTAGCATAAGCTATCGCCTGAGGAATAACGGTAAGTCCCACTGTGATACCAGCAACCATGTCACTCACGACATACTCCTTCCGATATTTTGGTAGCCAATCAAGTATCGGTATCCTCCTATACAGAAGTTTCATTCTGAAGGACCTTCGTAGTCTCTGGTAAATCCATTTTGAACCTGACGCACAGACGAATCCTTTTTCCAGATCGACTGCATCTGAAATGTTTAGATTATTTATGGTCGAATGATTTGAGCCCGTCAAAGACATGTCCTCTTCGGGTCACTGTAGTATATTCTGTCCATCCACGACATTCATCCACCTTTATACACAGGAGTGGCTCATGCTACTGGGAATTTCCAGGAGCTCTTCTACGATTCACTCATTTTAATTAATCCCCGAGAATCTAAGTAATTCAGAATTTGAAAGTTTGCTCGTACATAACGTATACCGACCCTGGCGAATTATATATCCTATACTAAACGTACGCGCAAATAGGCAAATAAGGTATAGGGTGGATAGCCCAATTATCGGCCGTGCGTCAGTAATCGTCAGTGTGTGCTTTGATTATAGCAAAATCTATAGTATTATAACAGACGATCACTGGTACATGGCCGATGACTGGGCCATCCACTCTATACATAAGTAAATAAGCGAAAAATATTCGTAAACTCGAGGTGGCACTCAGTACTTTCGCAAGTGTTCGATAAACGAGCTGGGATACGAATATACTTATTTATTAACAGTCTCTCTATTAAGAAATATTTAAAACAATTTTTGTCCTGGATAAATCGTTTTCAGAAAGTACCATTATTAAAGTAATGCGTTTTATCATGTATGCCACACATATTTTTTTTTCATGGAATTTCATCGCGAGGACAGCAAACCCAATCGAATGGGGTCGAATGTAATAAAATCACGACAAACATTATTGATAAGTCAAAGATTAACTCTAAAAGAGAAAGGACATACTAGCCTAACGTTAGGAGAATATTGAACCTACTGGTTCTACATATATGGGGAATGTACCCGTTACCCGGATCAGATGAGTTTATATTAAACGACCAAAGCAATCCTGCCTCTGATTCTGCAATTGTCTAAATCAAAGACTAACTCGCAGTGTCTATAATTGTTGGGTTGAGACGTTCCTTGGACGTGGAGGACAATAGACAAATACTAAGATTCCTTAGCGCAAAAAGTCCTTGTGCCAAATTCAGTTTCTTTGAGTCAACCAGGAGTCCGAGACGTCGCTACCGTCGTTGTGGCTAATCATGGATAACTCACCGGGTGTTTGTTTGTCGACTTTTTGCAGTGGTAAACCGTTCAGTCTGTTATCGAGATCCACAGTGGCATCCCTAGAGTCATGGCCGGCTGTGTTCTCCATAGATCTTTCGTTCACCATATTCTTGGTGAATCCGGTGAGCCTCACCTCACGCTGGGACTCGTGATCCCTGAGATCGTATCCTGTCATATTGCCGTAGTAAAAGCACTAATTCTTATTTTGGATATCCTCGAAGAAGGGTCAGGTAGGCTCCATCGTATACTGACAGCAGTCTGTAAAGTTTGTACGTTTTAAAATGAACTGTACAGGGCACCGTTACTTTCGTGGATTACTATCTGTCTTAATATATCTACTAGGCGTTTGACACAATCGCACTCGTTCGTAGACCTCTCTAAAAATTCTTGTCTCTGGGTGGGCTTCACGCCTAAAAGCGATTTACAAGAGGTTCTACTAATGGAGGGGTGATTCAGTGACCGATGTCAGGCGCCTTCGAAGCTTTAATGGCAATTGCCAAGTAACCACCTTCGCCCTCTGCTCTTGGACGAGGATAAAGAAAGACAAGAGATTACTAACGGCACTATGAATAATCCTTGGAAGCGATTAACAATTGTAGTTAGGCCGGTTAACGGTTTCCTCTTCATCAACGTTACAATTTCAATGCCAGCTAATCTGGCAATACGTGTGTCGATAATCCTTTGAAGGAGCTGCTAGAGTTACGATAAAGAGCTGCATAGAAGCACGTACAAGACGCGTGGAAGAATCCAGAAGTCGATCGACGATTGAATAGAATATCCCCAGTAAAAGAATTAAATTATGAGAAAATGAAGCAATCGAATTGCAGCATCTCGAGCATGCTTACCAAGATTAAGTAATCGCCGCTTCCGTTGAAAAATTTCGTAATAAATCACATACACCGATAACGTGTTAACAACACTTATTCACTTTTCACACTCCCCTGGCAATATGCTCCTTTCTTCGTCTGATTGAAAGTCGTACTGTCACATAAGAAACTTTCTCTAATGACCTACGAAACAGTCCTAATTCATTTACGTACACGTCGTTCCCTCAGGAATTCTTCGTTATTCTCACTAAATCCAGAACGATAATAGCGTTCTTGTAGTCTTGATTATCTCAGTAGTCTCGATACTCGTTTAATCCAGGATACGGAGCGATGAAGGAAGCGTTTCAAAAGGGCTTCAGGATGTTGACGGTTGTTTTTCTCCATCAAAGGGTTCCTGGCGTTCCTCTCTGCAACGCAGTCGGGGTAAATCGTCACTTCCTTCGCAGACCTTTTACCAGTACAATAATAAAGCTGGATCACAGATGTCGAAGAGACACAATATTTATCACGTCAAAATCTTTCTTATACAATTATAAAACAAAGTCACACACGACTTGGGAGCAATGTTCCTGGTTTAGGAGGTGCCTCTGACTGGCACCAAGCCGGACAGGCTGGCTAGCAAGCAGTCCAGGTAGCCAGGTAGACAGGCAAACAGGTAGAGATGCAGCCGAAGAGTGGACTGACAAGTGTAAATTCGCCTTTACGCGGTGATCGTACACGCATGCGCCTTTCGAGCAGATTCCACTCAAAACATTGCCACGTGCTCTCCACCCACTACAGGGACCGCTTGATGTTGATTGGTCGTTGCCAATCACAGGAGCCTCGAATCCTTCCTTGTTTAATCAGCAACGGTGTCGCTTACACCTATAGGATAACAAATCAATGATTCTAAAGAATTAAGGTACGAACTGCTTACCTAGAGTCGTCATCCTGGCACTACACTCTAGTGCATCTTCAAGGCTAGCATTCCTTAGAGGGAATCTACGTAGGGCGTGTTTAGATTCACCAGGTGGAATGCGTATCATCGTCCTCGTTTGGTTTTTACAAACGTTACACTTCATGTAGCTTATAGCCAATTCCTGTTTACTCATTCAGACATTACATAAACGATCCGACACCTTCTGTGCATATGAACTTGAATTCCTTCTACACATTCGGCTAATGCTTCTTTTCAGCGTTGTACGAATACTTGTATATGAAGAATGATCGGTGCGTGATGCTACCAGCATTTTTCCCGACATGCAATCATTATGTTACGAACCTGGCACTCTGTTACATGAACGTGTGTAATGATCTAAATTTGCATAGTGGAGCGAATTATCTTCTTCTTGGTAATCTAAATTGAGCTCTCGGATTACTTCAGAGAATAATTCAATTGCTTATATAGTTTATCCATTATTCTCCTTCCTCTCTGAAAGATCCATGACGCGTTCGTAACGAAAAGGGCAGATTTTACCTCCGTTATTTTGATTACAAAGTGAAGGCACACGAGGTAGTGGAAATTCAAAGCGATATAGTAACATCATGATGTCGAGACGACGAATCAAATTGATCGCAGTCGTCCAACGTCAACATCAACGTTGGACTCTCATTATGGATAATCACTCCTTGTAAATAGATAGGCAATTTATGAATGCTGAACTAACTATCGAGTTCCTGGAGTCATTTCCGACATTGTTCTATGCAAATTCTTTGCAGATAAGAGATATAATTATATGGGTGACCAGGTTGTTTCACGGGAGCTCGTCAGCTGGTTAATTCTCGTAAAACAAAATGAATTTCTTGAAGTGTACTCCAAAATTTTTGAAAACCGTAATTAAAAATTTATTAGGGAATGTAAAAAAAATATATAAAATATTTCAACCCACGTTGAGGCCCCGGGGGGATTCGAACCCCCGATCTCCTGTTTACTAGACAGGCGCTTTAACCAACTAAGCCACGGCGCCCTTCGTACGTTGTTATAATTAAACTACAAATAATCGTTAATAATATTTAATGTCATTCGAGCTCATCCAGTTTTGCACTAATACTTACCGCTATCTGTTTGAATAATTTTTTGCGCTTTCCAATATATATGAAATCGCATGATCCACGGTTTACGTATAATGCAACCTGTGTACAGGTGCTTCACTTCAAAATTACAGCCACGTTGGCGAAATTCCAATTGAGTTTTCGAATTGAATAATGAGGTCATCCGTAACATGTCGCTAATGTGTAAAAGATTCGAAGTTATGCGTTATGGAAATGTTCTTACGTGGACCCAGGTACCATGAGTATGAAAATATTAGCTAAGTACAGTATGTAAAGTCTTTAAAGCGGCAAAAATGCGTACATTTACGTAGCCAAAGCGACAAGAACGTCTTAAATAATTCTAAGCATGTCTTTTCTCTCTGTTTTTTGAGAAAGTATATTAACAGTCACCCTATACTGGCTTCTGCGTGGTTCTACGTGAGTTTCATGAGAAAACAGAAATGAGGCCGTATATTCTGTTTAACTTCAAGATATTAGCGAACTTCTACAGGATGCCATTGAATGCGTTCAACGATCTGCCAATACGTTCCACTTGAAAGGATGTTCAACGGAGTTTGACGTGAACCTGCAAGAAGGATTCTCTAAGTTAATTCTGATCTTTCACGTATAATTATGAAATATAATGACACAAGTAATTATCAATCACTGTAAAATATCCTTTAAAAAATCAAAATAACTTACTCTATGAGCACTGCTTCACAGTTCGTATTTCTTAGTTAAAATACCAGTAATTTCATACATACGTACATATATGTATTACGTGTACATACTTTTATATGGAAGCTTATAAGAACTGTTGTACATGGAATGCTACATGAGAAACTTCTAGAATAACTTGTACACAAGTGATTGTGCTGCATAATCGGCATAGTTCCAGCATCAATGGTCCTACGCTGGTTTTCCCATACAGTCAACGTATTTTCATGTGGGAGAAAGGTCGATCAGACGATCGGCAGCGAAGCGTTCGATCATTCGTATCCACTGGAACGAGACGATCGATCCAGCTATTTTCTTGTTGTGTAAGTTCGAGGTCATATTCTGACGCTCTACTCATCCATGCGAATCTATTTGGCTCATTTGCATCGATGACCAGCTAATCATTTGACCCTAGAAAATATGAGAAAATGTCATTGAAATAATTCAGGGCGCGAATGACGTATCATCGGACGAGGTGGCCGAGTGGTTAAGGCGTTGGACTGCTAATCCAATGTGCTCTGCACGCGTGGGTTCGAATCCCATCCTCGTCGAACACCTTTTTTTTTGTTAACTAATTTTTGGATCAGCTTGAAGTGGAGCTGGGAACCTCATAGCTGTTATTTTAGACCCCCCCACCCTCCCCAAAAGGAATAAAACAATCTTCGCACCAGGAACCAACTATTATTAAACGTTACGTTGCCCGTGAAGAATTTAATTGGTAACGAGTACTCAAGGATGTTACATAATTATTGCACAACCGACGGAATTTGTTTTTCGTATAAGACACCTAACCCTTTGCACTTCAAGAATTATTTTTTATGAGTAATATATCGTCACAGCGGCGCCAATAGAGTGCAAAGGGTTAATTTCTCTCTTTTACTTTCTTTCCTCGCATATTTTTTCAATACGTTTTCTTTCAATTCCTTTCGTTCATTCCTGTATTGCGATTTCACAAGCGTGACTTATCTTTTTGAAGTCAAAGGAATGCACTTTTCTGCTGAGATAGCCCACAAGCTTCCCCTTTCTTGCAAATCCATAGTTTAAGAATTAGCTTGATATTACAGTAGACCGTCCTTTCTGAATTTCAGAATATTGATAAAAGAATGAATTTTATTATTAAAAATGGAATAATGTCGCGAGAGGGGTCTCTAGAATATCATTCAAGCGTCTGCCGAAATAGCTCACAATCAGTTGCGGTTCAATCCCGGGTTTCGGCAAAGTTAAATTTTTTTAATTTGTATTACTTCCAAGAGTCAATCGATCTTGAGAGGGATCTTGACTCACACCTGGATCAAATGGATGTGTTCGGCTCTACCAAGCATGCCAGATGAGGCTACACTAGCCATAGTATCCGATATCCCCAGTGGTTTATATCATTGGGACGCTCTCTACCATTTCCTAGCTCCAAGGTTACGGCTGTCTAATCGCTTTACTTTAGTGCCTTAAGCGATTCCCTAGGCGATGCCTTTCCCGTTCGATATAGCTTAATAACATCCGGTTATTACTTTGTGAACGACAGCCATGAATATAGGACTTATCTACTACGTATAGCAAGAAATAAGAATGTCATTATTATTCTGACAATGAATGAGTCATTCTTCTACCAATAAATTGGCTTGTCATTATTTTTCAGAGCGTCCATGACTTTCTTCCATCCAGATGTTGGTAAAGGCTCGTGGCATCATCGATACGGACAAGAGAGCTAATGAACTTTAATGAGCTCAAACATCGTCTAATCATATTTCTATCGGTTTTGTTTTATGATAAGCGAGAGTCCATCGCGCGGAGGAATGCTCCAATGGTTTTTCACGATTTGCACGGACAAATGCCTGACCTCCAGTCGAGAACTAACTGCGAGCAGGCACTTGCGTACGTCATTGACGTGAGATAGTGAACTAATGGTGAACGAGAGCGAATTGAAAAGAGAGAAGCGTAATGATGACTTCCATCAATTCTGACAGAACTCCTTTGCTCTCGAACGGTAAGACAATACTGCTCATGGCGTGATAAAAAGCTGATACTAATCCACAGTTCAGTGGGAGATATCGCGTATTTCTCGCTACAAGCGTTCCGCCATTGACTGCCGTGCGAACATATTTTTTTCTCTTCTTTCTCAGTGACGCGCCATGTCAGTGGAGGCCACCACAGATCTCCTACATAATTCGAACAAACAATTTGCATAGCTGCTCTATTTAAACATTCGAAAAAAGTAGTTTCTGGTTACCTTGATTTACATTTTGGTTTCGTACTATCATACCGAATGTTCTTATTTTCAATTACTTTTGCTTTCTCATGCGTGAAGGAGTCAGTGCTTCCGTAGCAGTCGTGGCCGAGTGGTTAAGGCGTCTGACTAGAAATCAGATTCCCTCTGGGAGCGTAGGTTCGAGTCCTACCGACTGCGATCTTCCTTGTGAGCACCCAGTGTGTTCACTTTTTATTTTTTATTTTATTTTTTTCAAGTCCTATCGTTCTACATTAATGCCACCTCTTTCGAAATGTTCTTTAACAGCCGGTAGATTAGCTGCTTTTGTTTCCTCATTGGTTGCTTTTTTTTCTAATTTGAGACATAATAGATTTTTAGTTTTCAGGTTTTATCTGAGAATAAAGAAATAATACTGTTACTCTTATATTATACTGTCTGTCTCTTTGTTTCTTTATAGCATTAAATAGAATATTTTCGAACGCTTGACACTGATTGCTAATACAAGAGTAAATAAGAAGTAAACCAGATTTTACAAAATTATTATTGAACGTGGGAAATAATTTATCTGGTACAAAATATGAGTGTAAAAATAAAGTTTTTGAAAGACACTGAATGATGAGAAAATAATTTCAATACAAACCAACATCACGAGATTTAACGTTGCATTTGTTTGAGAACGCTCAAATACTTTATAAACGTAATTCTCTGTGCTTCCGAGCGGAAACACAGTTCCTGACGTATCAACGTCGAAACTACATTTTCAAAGTAGATGACTCGTAATCATTATTTGATCGATTGGACGCGACGAATACAATCGTTGACTAATGAGTCACGTATCTTTTACCACATTCCAAAACGTCACGCGAGTTTTTGGCGGATCTCGATCTCTAAATTCAAGACAAATAATCAAGCGACAACGCGTACTTCCTCTGTTTTTATTATTCCTTTCCATTTCAGGGTCGATGAAGTAATCGTGCAGCGTGTTATCCTGCCCATAATTATCTACGTAAAATTAACGTAAATTCGGTACAAAGGAATCTAGTTTTCCTAGCGTGACAATTCTTACAATTAAATGACACTGATTCTTTATTGTGTGTACTATCACGTTTTAATTTAATTTCATGGGAACTTAACAGTCGTCCTAAGACCCCTAGTCACGAAGAAAAAGATTCTACAATCTCTGAATTTTTCGTAGCGTGTTTTCTATTTGACAGAATATTTTACTGAGATGTCGCGATTATATTTTTCTAGATAAAGTGGGAGAATCGCGTGTATGAAAATTGCGGTAATAGATTGGAATATGTACCCCAACTTACGTAACTTACGTAACTAGCAAGAGTAGTAAGGATTTTTTGTTATTTTGTCGACATAATTGTGTACATAGTTCTCCGCGATTTTTCTCTGGTCCTGGAAACGATTCTTATTTTTCGGATCTTGATATACTATCCCTGGTGATCATCGAGAAACTGCTCATCCTTCTTATGTTTCTAAAATACAAAACGCAGTTATAGATTTGTCTACAGCTTTCTACTATGAGTCACTATGTATTAAATCTGAATGTAGATTGTAATATTTAATGAAGCGATTTATTGCTAAATTAAGCTTGTCTCATTTTCACCTGTAGCAAATTTATAAATGGCATAAGATAGTTCATGTATATCAAAGAATTATTTAAAACACTAACTCGATTACTGATAAGCTACGTACGATCAGTATCGAAAGAGCTCATTGCTGTTGTACAATCTTAGATATCTATTAAGTTTGTTTATCGCAGTCCCGTTACTTTGTCGAGAGTATCTGCATCAGACGTTCATCTATAATTAATTTCGGTTAAAAACAGATACACAAATGTTCGTGAATTTACGATGGGACCGCAGGATTGTTCAAAAGAGATTACCAATCGCAACCTGGTTACCGCTGTACAATTGGAGTAAATTTTTCCAAGATATCCTAGCAGGCTTAACAGTGGGTCTTACTGTTGTTCCCCAAGGAATAGCATACGCTGTGGTGGCAGGACTCTCGCCTGAGGTAAACCTTCAGTATCAAATATACATAAGACTGCATCATTTATCAATTATCACTATTAGAGATGGTTTTTATCGTACTTTCAATTTTCTAGTACGGACTTTACAGCGGATTCATGGGCTGCTTCGTTTATCTGATCTTTGGTGGAACTAAAGACATCACTATAGGACCCACAGCTATCACAGCTTTGCTCTCCCAGCCATATGTATTAAAACTTGGTGCGGATCTTGCGGTAAGATCTCTCAAAGTTTACATTAAGCACTGTTTAATATAAGTGAGAGTAATAATATTGATTACTTCAGGTTCTGCTCTGCTTTCTCTCAGGATGTATCATCGTGAGCATGGGTCTACTTCATTTAGGCTTTCTTGTCGATTTTATTAGTATGCCGGTCATATGTGGCTTCACTAATGCTGCTGCTATATTGTCAGCCACATCGCAATTCCATACTCTTCTTGGTATTACTTCGAGTAGTAATTCCTTTATTGGTAACATAATCCAGCTCATACAGAACATAGGTAGCGCACGCTTGTGGGATACTGTGCTAGGATTTTCATCGATTGTCTTTCTCATAATATTAAAGGTATAAAACACGAAAACAATTAATAAACGAAGTAAGGGCAAAGTATTGACAGTGATTTCCTGCACAGAATCTACCTGGTGAAAAAAGTGGAAATGCTGGCCAGAAGTGCATATGGTTATTAAATATTGGCAGAAATGCTCTGGTTGTTGTTAGTGGAATACTTATTGCATATTTGTGCTCCATAAATGGATTCACGCCCTTTAAAATCACTGGAAACATCACAGAAGGACTACCACCATTTGGTTTTCCACCATTCTCAACGGTTTATAACAATCAGACGTATAATTTCATTGAAATGGTTGATAAGCTGGGTACTGGGCTCATTTCGGTACCTCTAATCACCATTCTGGAAAGTATAGCTTTAGCAAAATCTTTCTGTAAGTATATTTTGTAGAAGATAAATAATGAAATCAAGTAAGAGAAACATATCTAACGTTCCATTTCTCTTTAGCTAAAGGTAGAGCCTTAGACTCTACGCAAGAAATACTTGCCGTTGGACTGTGCAATGTATTTGGTAGCTTCGTAAGATCCATGCCGGTTACAGCAAGTTTTACCAGGACTGCGGTTAATTACGCATCAGGCGTCATAACGCCCATGGGAGGTGTTGTCACTGGTACTATTGTGCTTTTGACTTGTAGCTTCCTGACCTCTACCTTTAGTTACATCCCGAAGAGTACTCTGGCAGCTATCATTATAGTGGCCATGTATCACACCCTGGATCTTAATGTATTCGTTGTTCTTTGGAGAACTAAAAGTTAGAATTTTAAAATATTAACCATATTTCAATAATATTATACCAAATCAAATAACGAATCTTTTACATTTACAGAAATAGATCTTCTGCCGCTTACCGTAACACAATTATCCTGTATATTCTTAGGATTAGAGTATGGTATGTTGTTGGGTATTTCAATAAATATGGGGCTTCTCCTGTATTTCACAGCCAGACCAGGTGTCTCCATAGAGAATAGAGAAGTGGATGGGAAAACAATTCTATTTGTCTCCCCAATGCAATCACTGAGTTTCCCTGCAGCAGAATATCTACGCGAGAGAGTAGTATTCCAGTGTGTTTAACATTGTACTCCATCATCATGTACATACTTTATTATCCGCAGAAGCAATGTTTGTTTAAACTTTTTAGTTGTGAAATGCGGAACGATTATGCTACAGTAGTCGTGGACGGGCGTCATGTACACAGAATAGATGCCACTGTAGCAAGAAATTTAAAACTGCTGCAGGCCGACCTGGAAGCACGTCATCAGACGTTGATATTCTGGAACTGGTGTAAAGATGCCCAGGTACCTCTCACGGGATATGATGATTCCTTGGCGGTTCATTTTCGTACCTGTAGAAAACTTTCAGACATATTTTCAGGTGAGACAGAACTTTTACAATATCTATGTTGTCAGTGCCGTTGCCTCCAGCAATTCTTCGCAATCAGAATTTTACATGGAGCGTATTTTTGTATCCTCTTTTTTAGCTTCCGATATTGTCACGCAGACACCGTTGAATGATCTCTGTTAAAAAGTATCCTCTTACGACGTCCTGCAAGTACATTCGTATAATAAAATATTGATGGAATGCATTCAGTGTAGTAATATCGTTATACTATAAATCTTAATTTGAATTTCACTTGTGTTGAGTACTTTTGGCGGCAAAGGTTCTTAGATAGATCATGTGGCGCCATCTTTGAATCAGCAGTGGTAATGCTATCAATTATTCAGTGGGTAAAGAGTCCTTTCATAGATAATATAACACGATGTACTACCTAATTGTAAGAAATCTTACCCTCATGGGGCGAAGTAATTCCACAAGAAGATGAAGAATGGATTGAAAATGTAAACCCTATATCATTAGTATATTATAAAAATCTCACAGTCTAAAAAAAAGGGTGTCCTTATATCAATAATAATTCTCGAGTAACTTCCCGTGACGTTAATATTAACATTGATGAAAAATTTGTCGAAATTTCATGGAACCACATAGAAGTTTACAATAAACACTTAGCAATTTTGATGAAATATAAATTTCTCTGTGAAAAAGACGTCATTATACTTGAATGATCTAAAAAATATTCTTCAAACACAATTGAAACATAACGTATAATCTGCCGAAACGTGTTTTAGAGGAGTCCTCTTCCTATGACTATTTACACGTTGAGCGCGACGTCAATCCGTGGGGACTGACAGTGAACTTTTCGTTCGGCCGGCGTCAGTCCCCAGGGATAGTTTGGGCGGCGTTGGTCTGCGGGGACTGCCGGCTGTACGGAAAGGACAGCAAAATAGGTGCCGCGCTCAACGGGTTAATATAAGCGACACCTTCAGATTATACATTTTTATCGTGCACAGACATTTAGAGATAACCACTTTGGCTTTAGTGGAAAGAAAAACTAATATATTTACAAACGACGATAACAAGACTGTACTTGATTATTTAATCGGTTCCACTAGTTCTTGAAATAGTATCGCATAATTAGTTTGATATTTCGGATGAGCAACAAGTCGATATCATTATCTGTTATACGTTTCATTTATCTAACTTAATGCGCATATACGAAAAGCCTAGAGGACCTCTCCAAGAATCAAAAGGAAAGAAACTGGGAGGTCGGATGGTTCATCCAGGTCCTTCTATTTCAATCTCTCGATACGCCTGAAGTCAATAGCGATTAGAGTGCAGCAGGAAGAGTAAAAAACATGGCGCAACAGGAAGAACAAGAGATTGAAGGAGCAGCCGAAGCGTAAAACGAATGAAATAATGCATCCGGCGCACTCGCGACGGAATGGTTGTGTTTGCGAATGCGAAATTGGACAGAGATATACAGAAAGGGAGAGTAAGAAGAAGATAGAAAAAGAAGAGAGCGTTAAATAGAGACGAAAAGGAGAAAGAGAATTCATTCAATCGATCATTGCCAAGAGCGTTTGCGCGCGAGTCGTGGCGCCCTCGACGCCCAGCGACTTCACTCTCGTCCCACACTCAGTCATTCCTACGAAGCGAACACTCCTCCATCAGAAATTTTAGTGTTTTCACGCGATACACGCTTCTTGCTAATCGGCTCAATCGTTTCTTAATCCTGACACACACAGAATCCTTATCATCGACCACCTGTTCCTCCTGAGATCCTTATCCTCTTTTACGCAGTACCATCAGCCTCGTACTCTGGACAAATTTTATTTTCTTTTATCATAAGAATTTAGTAATTCAAAAATGTGCTAGTGATTCAAAGATTTTCCAAGTTTCTCGAGCTTTCCTTACCTACTGCTTTTGCGTCCGTTCTTGAGGACGAGTCAATAAGAAAATGTCTGAACGTCAAAAGGACTACGTCGAGGAAGATCCTGAGCTTCTAGGCGATATCCTAGAGTAATCGTGAGTAGAGAAAATAATTCTCTCTCGATAGATTATCATCAATGTTGCCGGTAGCCTCTAAACAAATGCGCGCACCGGACGTCCTAACAGATATCATCGTGATTATTTAATCTCACGTACAGCTTGGTGTTGGTCAGAAAGTCCTCGAAGTTGCTTGTATAGTTCCATCCTATCAAGTATGCATGATCTTGCTGGGATATGAGGCAGGTACCAGTCGATATTTCACTTGAATGGATGTTTTTACGTCCATTATAAATCCAATTGAATCGTCGTGTACCCTGATGTTTTTTTTTACAATTTAATGACTTTTGAAGACGGTGAAACATTACTTTTGGGCGTAGTCTACTAAAAATAGTAGCCACTGTTAACACCTTAGTGATAACAGAGAGCTAGGAGTCCTTTACGTTGATAATCTTTCTTCGCCAAATCTTAAGAAATATTCCACAAGTAGGAAGCATCGCGCTTCTGTCATTTTAAAAAATACGTACCGGAAGTCTCGTTCGCTAAGTCTCACTATCCCATTTATTATTTTCCTTACGGTTCCCTTGGGATAGATTTTTTTTTTTATTATTTCAGAACCGAGCAGCTCATTCCACATGCTCGAGAATGTCAATTCCTGGACCGCTGTAGGTGAGTTTCTGTTTAACGTTCTTGTTTCATTGATATCCGTGATTTCTTCACATCCACATGTAAATGATTATGTACGAGCACGACAATTTGCTGTAAATAAATGCAAAATCAACAAGGCAAACTAAAATATCTAATTCTATAGTAAGTGAAGCACATCTTGATATCTCTGGTAATATGACTTTCCGAAGGAAATTTAGTTTACTTTATATCGAATCTTTCATTCTCGTCAGCTCTCTTGGTGCTGGATATATCAGATTACTATTATTGCTCAATCTATAAAATCGACTTACAAGTTTCGCGATTAGCCATATCAACAGGAAATAAGTAGTGTCATATTCCTCATATCTTGAAAAACCATTCATATTCCGTTCTTTTTAATAACTAAACTACTCCTTGAAATTCATGAGCCGTTAAAAATAATTCTATCCAAAACATTATACAGAAATGCGTCCGTTTATCTGCAATCAAACCAGAGCTTATCTAGGACCGTGTCATTATAAACGGTCTAATCCTCGGATACCAGCAGGAATCCGTTACACAAGCCGGAAAGTCCTAGAGAACAGCAACATGAAACGTAAAACATTGTAGAATTAGTATAATCGCCCTGACTATTCAATAGTTAGTAGTATATTGTTCACCGTGTCTGAGCGTTGTGGTTAAAACTATTTTTCCTAGTATTAATATTTTATCAGACAAGCTCAAGAAAACAGTTTCTTTTTTTTCGAGGAGAGTTTGTATTCCGTCTATTATGATGGACACTGACCTGATGATGTCATTTCTCTTGTGCAATTCAGTCAAACGAAATCGCTGTCGATGGGTGTCCGCAGAAGCGGCTCCGGAGGGGGCCGCGGGAGTGCCGGTGTTCTAAAAGAACGTGCCAACATGGCCTTCATGTTGGTGGTCATGTTCTTCGCCGTATTTGGTCTCATCGTGCTTACGGAAATATTCTTAATAAACGATCGTCCTGGCTCCAATCTGGGCGGCACAGGAGCCTTGGGTGGTCATAGGAATGGTCACAGATTGGCTCTTCCTCCAGATCGACCTGACTACGAGGAGATTGGAGTAAGTCATTAAAGTTAGATACTTTGTTTTTGTAAAATTTTAAAGAAAAAAAAACTAGCGAAATGGGCCTAAGGACAGGGGAATGCAAAAGAGAGGGTCGTAGTTTCAACCATTGGACGTTACTTAGAGAGTGCAGTTTCTGATATAATTCAAGGTAGATTAAATGAGCGGCTACGACAAAGCATACCACTTTACCACTAATTACTCTGTAGATTTGCATCTTCCTTTAATGAAAGTCGAGGGGAAGTTACTCTTGCGGAGCAATTCCTTTTGTGGTTCTGCGCTGGATCGAGGCCTGTGATTCTTTCAAATCTATGTCTGGGTACTTAACGAGTGCAGGACACAGAAAACTTTTTGCACCCATGCAAATAGGGGAACATGGGTTCGCGATAAAAAATACCATAAATTTACAGTTAATTTATTGCGTATGAAAGCAGCAATTGATTGCAAACGCTTTGCTGACATCGCCTTGATACGGCCCTAGCAAGTAGGATACTGCAGGCAATACCCTGCTACTTCTGCAGGGTATGCAGAAGACAACTTAAATGCTTGCCATTGGACATATCGAAAATTTGCACATCTACGAAGCTAACCTAACTATGCATGAGTTTCTCTAATGCAGAATAAACCTTTCCCGACTTCAATCAGTGGACGTACTACTAGGTGATCTATGCTTGATCTTAGGCCGAGGATTATGCGGGACTGAAGGGTGGCTTTGACGAGCACGTGGGCCTTCTGGTGCGTGGAGACGAAAGTGCTAAACTCGTTGTACCCGCGGATCCTCGGACGCTACCCAGTTTACCACCTAGCTTGGAAGCTCGGCTGCCACAACTCAATCGAAGCTTGAAACTCACTAATGCCGAATGGCTTCCGGTTACCAATACAAGGTACTTCCGGCCATTCGATTCGTGATACAAGCCTTTTTTTTCTCATTGTCGCAGTGGTCTTGTATGTGGTACTGAAAATCTTAAGAATTAATCAACCCACGACTTAATAGTGAATTCTTATAAATATGCAAGAGTACTTAGTAGCGTTTTGTTAAAAATAGTTTACCTCCGATAACTTTATCGATGGTATCATATGATCTATGATATTCAATAACTGTGTTGCTTAATTCTCTGGCTATCAGTTTCTAGTCCGTTTTCATGTTCCTCTCATGGTTCTGCATTTATTATCAGATACAAGTTCTTCGTATACTCTGCTTACTACGATGACAGAGGAGGAAGTCCCAATGGATTGGTCAGGGTGATTGGTGCGACGAAGACGAGAGGGCCAGAGCGTGTGTGGTGCAGATTCTGGTACAGGACAAAGCACGGGGGAAATGCCACGACTTCGGTAACTGTAGCAGCCAAAGTCAAGGTACGGCATGTCATCCTGAAGCATAGTATTGAATGGAAATAAAGATGTCAATATTACAGGTGATCAGAGAGAATTGGAACCTTAAGTATAGTGCCTGTTTCGTTATTTGTCCCTTACCGAAAGAATCGCCAGCCTCGGGCAAGGTTCCACATTCTGTAAGTGTCGTAGCAAGGCTAAGAGCTCCACCAACGAATCACATCCTGGTGCAGAATCGTCCTGACGATAGACCCAAGATCAGGGAATCTTTGGCCATCTGCGTAAAACCCTTGCACTACAATTACAATAGAGTACGTTAGTTAGATTCACAGTTTATATTAAAAATACTTTAATTTTTGGAATTCCATCTGATTTCTTACATCTCCATAGGTTCTACAGTTGGTGGAATTTATAGAGCTCCACAGACTTCTGGGTGCGACTCACATCACTCTTTATAACGACACCCTTGGCGTAGAAGCAGGCTGCACCCTTAGGGAATATGAACGACAAGGTTGGATTACTTTGTTACCTTGGCATCACCTTGATATGATATCCCAAAGAGAAATCCGCACGGAGGGACTTTTTGCAGCCCTGAACGATTGTCTCTACAGGTCCATGTACAAGTATGATTACGTTGCACTTCTGGACCTTGACGAGTTTATCATTCCTAGACACAACTACACCATACCTGATCTTATAAAGTAAGTAAGGATCACTTAAGTAAGTAACCATCACTTATACACTCTATATACTCAGGAAATTCGTAACAACACGATTTCTTGTTACAGGTGGACAAATAGTCGCATCAATATAAAATCCGCGGGAGCGTATTCCTTTCAGAATGCATTTTTCTATCTTCAGTGGGGAGATGATCCCAACGTGGCACTAAGCCGAACACCAGCTGAAGCAGGACTAATTACCCTGAGAAAGACTCGTCGCAGGATGAAACTACATCCACATAAACAACGCTCTAAATACGTTTGCAAACCGGAGTACGTGGTTGAGGCCGGGAACCATTTCGTCTGGGAGTTTATTCCCGGCCACAATACACTGAATGTTCCGTCAGATGCAGGAATCCTCCACCACTATAGGGTCTGTGAATTTGGAGGTGACGATTGCATCAAGACCTCCTCGGTGGTCGATCGAACAGCCTACAAGTACCGGAACAAGCTCGGCCATAACGTTGCCAGGAAGTGGGATGATCTTTTAGAGAAGTGTCCACTTCCGGAACTCGAGGCGATTCCAGCACCCCCGGCTCATCCAGAGACAAGCCCTGTGGCGAAGGTGGTTAGGTAGCAAAAGATGACCGACGTCCTGTGGGAACTTGTCAATTTCACTGGTACACCCAAGTTGGCTAGGACTTACTTTTACAACTACAACAACCTCTGAGGCTTCAGGAATAAACAGGATCGGATGGACCCGGTGAATTCTCTTGGCTGACAATGAGATTGCATCTCCCAATCACAATCAATGGCGTTTTCTCTCGCAATCTCTCTGTTTTCCATTGGCTCGCTCTCTCTCTCTCTCTCTCTCTCTCTCTCTCTCTCTCTCTGAGAGTTTATCTTTCACCTTGTTTACTTAATGAGCTACAGCCACGAGAATGAGGATGCCTGGACGTCGGTACTGTAAGAGAAGGAACCATCACCAGGACAAACAGTTTCCGAACTCCAAGGAGAGGAACATGTTAGTTTATGGTGATTAATAGTATTTTTCTACGAGGAAGCGATTAAGGTCTCTGATGGCTTGCGAACGCGATTCTCTTTTTTCACACTCTGTGGTGCTTCTTCACGATTTTATATAACTACAATATGCATATCTATACACAGATAGACGTCGCGAGGACGAATTTATTGTTAAGGAGGATACTTGAATTGTATTATGTATCCTCATCTTTCCTTGTAACCTGGTGAGCAACTGGGAAAACGGATAGCCTATTGATCTCGGTCTAATAAGCAACTAGAGACTAACTGATCAACGATCTTTGAATAATATCCTTCCTTTTTTCTTTTTTCTCTCCTCCTTATATTATTCTCATTTTTCCCGATCAGTTATATATTGATCCTCATCTTAGAATCAGTCACACTGTCTGTTTTTATATTTTTCCTCCATTCCTACCTTTTCTACCTAACTGACGATCTGAAAACGCATATTTACTAATACGATTCGTACCTAGTTCTAGTACACGTATGTATAACATGATAAATAGGCGAATGTAATTAGAGAAACTTTTAGCGCAAACACTTTAGTATATACATATATTAATGCGTGCGTGGATCCACCCGTATAAAAAGAATATTAATGGTTTTTTCCTATAAAAACACTGCTCTAGAAAAATTTTATGTTAAATATCTGATGGTAGATTCACGCAGCGCTAATAGGCACTACACGATTAATCATCGACAAAGTGGGACTGACGTGCGAAATTCATCAAATGTAGTACCAGGTGTAAATAATAATGAAAATGTGAATTACGGAGTATCAAGAATCAAAGGAGAAAAGATATTGTTTATGCAAACAAATTTGGAATCCTGCGATAAAGCCAATAATAAAGTATTTCTATTTCTTGTGGGTAAAAAGAAATTTTTTTGTTAAACCTAACCTTTCTTAAAACGAATCTTTATTACGTGATAACGAAGTTAAAAATAATCATGTATCTAAATATTATTGAATAGGGATGTATTGTATCTACTAATTGTGTAGTGAATTATTTCGTAACCTTTATATTTAAAAATCTTCATCGGAGTGATCGATTTTGCTAACAGCCCGTTTCTCTGGTATCTTTAAATCAAATGTACCGATTTCGGGATCTCCAACAGAATTAAGAAGGTCGTCCTCTTCGTCGTCGTCATCCAAGTCACCGTCAATCAATAAATCACTGTCACTGTCGAGTGACCCGCCACTGTCATTATTGTCATTGACAATTCCACGCTGACGGCCTGACATACTGCCGTAAATGCGTCGCTGAGGTATATGCACCCTGGTGGCTCTGTCGCCTTTACCATAAATCGGAAATTGCGCGACAGTTAGCGGATTGGAGAAGATTTGCTAAATAACTAATGAAATGGAATCAAACAAATTTGGTACTTACCGGGTTTATTACGCACTGCCGAATTCGTCTTTTCCAAGGATTGTTTATCCCCTGCCGTAAGACCAAATGATTCTTGTAGGTTAGTGGCAAATATAGAGTCGTTACCTTCCATCATGCTCTCGAAACTGACATCTTCACCCCTGAGCTGTTCCAATTGTTTTTTCGTTGCAGCTTGCCTAGTATTACAAAGAATTTAATACATAAACTAAGAAAGCGTCGATCCTGTTCGACGTTCTTTGACGTGACTAAATTTAGGATAGCTGACCTTCTTTCAAATCGTTCCTGTTCCGCTTTAGCAGCATCTTCGTACAGATGTTCTAGGTACGCCACATAACGAAATTTTTGCAGATAAATCTCGTATAGCGATCTCAATTCGACTTCGAGTTTCTCAAATTCTTCCATAAAAGCTGGACGAACTTTACGCAAAGTCTGAAGACGCTTTTGGTTCCGGTCAAGCTCTACACGGCGTCTCTCGATACGTGCGTCTAAACTTTGCTCAGTATCTTTGACACTATCTATTTGTTTCCTAGTGTCCTCAATCTCAATTCTGGTCCCCTCGAGAACATCCCGCAAAGCATGCTCGATCTCCGAAGTATCAAATTGTCGAGATGCTTTAGTATTCCGAATTTCTCGAAGATCTACTTCTTTCCCAAGTAGGTCGAAGAGAGTAGCCCCATTAACAGTAAGATGGCTTGCCAACTGTCTCGTTGATTTTAACTCGTTAATCTTGTCGGATATATTAATATGCGAGGCGTCTTCACTATCCCCAAGAAGAATATCCTTTTCGTTGCTACGGTTTTGGGCCTCGTAAAGTAATGATGTTATCTTCAAAAGCTCCTTAACAGCATAGCCGTCCGCCATATAAAGCTTTTTCGTGTTGAGTTTTATATTCGCCTTTATCGCCTGTGGAATACGAATAAGATGCCATCTAGCTTATTTTATTGAAACAAATTTAGACACTTCATGCAAAGTATATTACCATAAATTCAGCAACATTGCGGATAAGTGCAACTCGATCTTGTTCCGTATTATGCTCCAC
Source organism: Calameuta pallipes (assembly GCA_030142375.1). Lineage (NCBI taxonomy): Eukaryota > Metazoa > Arthropoda > Insecta > Hymenoptera > Cephidae > Calameuta > Calameuta pallipes. Next base: position 781,141 of record JARQSW010000635.1, read on the forward strand.
CGGTAGGTCCACGTTAGGATCGAATCGTCTGAGAAGCCACATAAGAATTTCCGCAACCAAAGGAAAATTTGGTAGACGGAAATTCGATAGCGATATTAATCTGGGATATTCCAGCACTCTTGCCATTTCTGTAAAATCTATGAAATACACACAGAGTATTAGTGAGAGATTCTTTTAAATTATATATGTAGTAGGTCGGATGGGCAATGGTTACACTTGATTTACATACTTCTTAAATCACGAAATGACATTTTTAACGTATTAGAATGGAACGTAGTCAGTGAACGTGCTACTACTGACGATATGATACCATGTGGTGTTTAGTTTTATACTGATGGGAAGTTGCCATGGAAACATTCATTGGAAACAATAGATAGGACACATAACCACAATGGTAATTACGAGTGATTGATATAACTTACAAGTAGTATTTGAAAACACTATTTAGTTTATTCGAAACATTTAGTATCTACTACATAAATGTATATTACAATCTATATATCAACATCACTGCCTCGTCTTTGTTGTTTGATGTCTGATCGCATTCTCTTGACAAATATTCTTTCTCTCGCTGCTTTTATTTGACGTTTTCTTAAAATCTCGCGTGTCCATTTAGAAATCTCAGGTTTTTGTTCCAAAGTCTTTCTTATTAAAGTTCGTAGTTTTTCCAAAGCATCGGCCAAGTTAAGTTGTTGAGACCTGGTTAGGTCTGATTTGATTATTAAATATCCATCTTTGGAAATTTTTGTCTTATTCTAAAACAGAATATTAATTTAACTCTATCTATGCATAATAGACGTCATTGGAGAATTAAAAACTTACTTGTTCGATTAATTTAGACCTGATGTCTTCATGTAACCATGTGGCATTTGCTACGTGAAGTCTAAGATCTACTTTGGTATTAACTGTATTAACATTTTGACCTCCAGGTCCACTGCTACGGCTATATTTAATGTCCAGTTTTTCTAATGGAACAAAACCGTCAAACTTGGCTTGAGGATCTTCAGGAACCTGAGGTAAAAGTAAATAAGGTTATCTTCTTAAGATTAAGACAATTTGTCATGCCTTGATAATAACAAAATCTTATCTAGTATATCAAGAGATATAATAATATCTTACAAAATTCGGTGTAGTAATTTTTAAAGTACTTTTTGGATACAAATTTTCGAGTGCATAAGCACTTTTGTAAGATAAAGTTCTACCAAGGCCACAAATATGTCCCTGATTAGTAACTTCATTCTTGAATATTTTCAAACAATATCTACTGACGAAATTCATCGCGATACTGCTTTTATTTTTCACAATTACTAAAAAGTCCTAACAAAATATTTTTGGCTACAACAATACACCAGATCCTAACATGGGCGCAGCCATGTCACACTGACCGATATATCGTACAACGATACCAAGAAGTATCGATTAACGATATAATCGAAGCAAGTCAATTCGAGATGCGAGATATGCCTCTATCGAGAAGTCGAGGCTTGAAACTTCGTTCGCCATTGTTATCCGCTACGCTTCGACTCCCAGCCTAAGGTGCATTGCAGTAATCTTAGTCTTGCAACATGATTGCTCAAAAGAATTTTAAAATCATGCTAACGACCATCAAGCTATCTGCCTCTAAGTGTTTAAGTATTGATATTTAATTTACTGCAAAGAAGACCTCAAAACTCGAAATTTATCTCGAAAGTTTCTTATACAGATTACAATTTAAATGAAGTAAGGCACTCACGTTATCCTTTCGCATCTATTAAAGTTTATGATATAATATACCTATATTACACAATCAAAAAAGTCTAGCCTTAATATACTATTATTATTTTGATTATAAAATCAATTATTTTCCTCTCTGTTGAATATATTATAGTACAACCAATTACTGACAAGAATGACTTAAATGTATAAATAGCACTCTGATAAGACATCTATGAGGGGTGTGTATCGCGACACTGATAACTGGAAAAATATGAAAATGAAAGCTGCTTTTCGTTCATCCTTGGATATAGGAAGAAAGTGATACGAGTCATCGAGATGTTGCATAATTGACCGCGTGACCGGAGCCAAGTAAAAGCATATGCATCTAACGATTATTACTACCTGGGTACGGTTATGACAGATGGCACGCGAATCAACTTTTAAATGTCTCACGTGTCAGAAAATCCATACAGTTAACTTAAAACTATCTAACACTCTACCAGAAATAAAATTATAGAGTGGAAAATTGTTCCCGGAAAGTGGTACCTGCTTAGAATTAAATGACAACAGTCTCCTTGCGAAGGTCCGAATGAATTTGGGTTAACGATTTGCCGTATAATAATGATCACGTGGTAACCGGCAAAAAGATAAGAAGAAAATAAAAGGATCGAATGGAAAAAAGAAACCATATTCTTGCACATTCTTGCTGCGGGACCTTCACAACGTTTACATTTTAATACTACAGTTTCCTATAATAGATAATAGTGGAATGAGTATTCAGCTGTTCGCATTTCTACTTTACGTTGTTCGTTTACGCAATGATCATTGAACTGATCTAACGTAAGAAAGCCCTAGTGTGATGACAATATCGATGACTAAAGATTGCACAAAATTTCAGAGAGGGTGCGCAATCACGTAGAGTGACCATTTAAAGAACAGTATGGCGAGTAAGTAATGGCTCAGAGAAGAGAAAGAGGGCTGTAGAATAGCAGTTGTAACGTAGCGAGGGGAGGCTGTTCAGGACTGGTGAGACTAGTCGCTAGCTTTGTAAGGAACGGGCACATTCTGGTCCTGTCCTGCGTAATCGCGGTAGCGCGTGCGTGTCCAGGCCAAAACTTCACTCGATTATTCGAGGAGAATTAGAAAGGACATATGATACGACAGACTGTTTTTGAGCTATGCAGGAACCTTGATTTGTTTATCTGGTAAACGGACTCTTTTGATTTATCGACTTTTTCGCATCTTCTTTGAATATATGTGATATTTATTCTAGTATATGTAGAATATACACTGAGTGTACGTATACACTTAAGAATTTGTATGCATGAACATGTCCGTAAGAGGCGAGAACTCGTGATCCAAACCCGGAACCGGATTCGCGCAAGATATCTTGGGAAATGATAATAGTATACTCTAGACTCTAAAGTCTCCCTATTGAGGGGGCTTATACGAATAGTTAGTGTTTCATGGTCAAATTCGAAAATTTTTTGACTTCGGTATTCTTTTTTAATTCCCTTAAGAGGATTGCGGACCTCTTATTACTATGCAAGTAAAATGTAAACGAAAATCGTAAATAAAAATGTTTCAACCGGAATTCTTCCGCAAAGCAGACTTAAGCGCACATACTATAAGATTGACAATCATTTTAACACGGCTCAGAATAATTAATTAACAATTGAAAGACCCGAATATTTCAGTTTTAGATTAATTTATTATTGCAAACGCGGTCTTAAAGTGATTGTTAACCTTAAAGAATGTGCGCTGAACTCCTTTATTAGAAAAGAATCCCTGCCAAAGTGCTATTATTTAAGATGTTCGATAACAGTCTACTCGCACGATAAATAAAAGGTCCCGGAGTTCTTTTAACAAATAATAATCTTCCAGGAATCCAGAAAATCCATAGGAAAATCTTATCATATGTCCAGTCAAATTCTCATCTGAGACTTTTTCTACACATCTTAAATGATATCTCTTCAGTTTAATGCTTCAGTGAGCGTGTTTGTTTTTTCATATGAAATATACGAGACTCGGACCGAACGAGTCAACTGGAGAAATAATGAACGAATCTGCAAGTCGACTATTCCGTGTCGTAGAAAAAATTCATTTGCTCATTATGCATGTGTAGATTGCGAGTGAACGTCGCATATAAATATAATTTTTGAGTCTCGACTCACGTGGTGATTTTTCGTGTTAGACATTCTTGTTTGTTGTATCTATAAATATCTGTACACCCGAGTATATGAGTGTGCACACTTTCGCATATACGACAAATAATCAAAGAACAGGATTCCCCTCGTGACACGTTGACCATATGTATAGTCAACGTTACCTGTCGCGTTGACCGTTGCTTAAAGGTATTTTGAAAATTATACTAAATGGCCATAATGCGATCGGCATGTATTTGAACTCCTTGTTTTTGGTGTCAAAAACCCGGCTGGGATCTTTCTTTTTCAAGATCGGCGGTTGTATAGGAATTTTTACGGATAAGCATTGATTTCAGAGAATTGATTGCACATGTGTATTTGTGGTTTTACAGGAGTCGCATCGCATGTATGGCGAGGATCATACTACGCTGAGAGAAGCAAATAAGATATTTCACAAGACGATCGATTGGTCGCTTCGCGCAAGAGGAGCTAATCCGCTGCCTCTAGTCGTCGGTGGATGTCACATGCTCGGATGCTTCATGATGAAACTCCCTCGTGATCGCCCACACGGATGTAGCCATGGCAGTTACGTCAACCTGGCCAACACCATGATTCTACCTAGGCTCACGCGTATGAAATTTACACGAGACCATGACCCACCTCGGGAGATTTATTCGCAAAGAAAAGGAGTGAGCAACGTGCCGAGAACTGCGAGCCTTCCACATGGGGAACGGCTCTATAGAATGACTGTGAGAATACTAAAATCAAAGGATGTTAGAATGAGAGAATGATATAATGGGATGGTCAGTCGATGAGGATGTGGAAGAAGGTACAAAGCAATGGACGTCATATCTACGTACACATTCGTTCTCCGTTAAAGTTCAGCTACATGGAACTCATTACCATGATGCGTTGAGTAGCAAGAATCGACAGGTCTATTATAATTACACGGGAAAACACGTATAACGAAAGATTCCTTTGAATAATAAAAACATCCATTGCCTCAAGGGTGTTTTTCACGAAGATTTTGTCTCTTAAAGTTTTTTCCTTATTTTCTTTTTAATATTTTTATTACCGCGCATTGGATTTGGTGGAAAGTCAAAATCTTCTCCGATGACCTAGTGGCATTTTCGTTATTTTTATCTCTTTTGCTTTTACTTTATTTTATTTATTTTCTTTCAGACATTCAAGGTGTATCGGTTAAAAGTTTGATTAGGAGAAAGCGTTAAGCTATCCACAAAGATGATGCTAAAACATGAAAAAAAATATAAGTGAAACCCACAATGGATGCGAATAAGAAGCACTGTGATGAAGATACTGTTGTATCTTGTTGAACTGAAAACATTATAAAGAATTATGAGAAATATGCAGGTAAGAGCCTTCAGCCCTTCTTTGAATATTCTTTTTAGTTATTAATAATAATCAATAATCTTATAGTGCCTGATGACCGGGACAGAGGAACAAAGCAACGAAGGTTACAAGAACATGGAGAGTTACTCATTAAGGCAAAGTCATTAAGATGCATAAGAGGAAATGATCTGTGGACGAGTCGTCTTGATTCCTACTCAAGTTAGGATAAAAAACGGAATCCTGGACGAACACGATGTTCAATCAAACTTTGCTTCTTCCTCGAAAGAAAACAGCATTTGAGTGCCATGCGAGTTCTCGTGCAAGAGGATTCTCCCTTGCGCTACCATGGCTGCCCGAGTGCTCGACTAACGCAGAGCAAACGGTTATGAAACAAGGATGTCTCGGAAAGCAGGTCAGCGCACGGCTCGTTTATCTTTACTCATTCCTAGATCGCTTCGCATCACCTCGCTTCCTTCTTCCTTCTCTTTGTTGTATCATACTATTATTTTTACCTTCTCTTTTCCCCATTATTCTCCATACTGCTACACCGTACCTGGTCTTCGATTTCAGACACGCTGGATTCTACAAATCGATCTATGCTAGAAAGACAGATTAAATAGTCGAATCGAGCCAAGCCCGTTAAAGCGGAGCAGCAAGGAGGAACAAGTTGGATTGGTACAAAATGTCCTTGCTGGCTCTGGATCTACGTAAAGTCCTTGACTAGGTAGAATGCAATTTCGCTAAGAATCTATTGGATTTATCTAGCATACTTAGTACATACGTATATCGATTATGAACTGGACAAAACTATCGCTTGCTACTAAGCAAAAGTCGTGCGGGACCTTTTCCTAAGGAATGTTCTTTGTCGATGGCGCAGAAAGTGCCGATCTCATTCCAAATCCTCCTAAGGTCTCTATTTGTCATTCAACATCGACTTTACTTGAAGAGGATGCTAATCGTTCGATGGTTCTAAATTGGGAGTAACTAGTGGCGCTCTCTATTATCAATTTAAATAATGTACGCGAAAGTATGTATGTAGGCAGTTGGACGCAAAGATAGGTGTGCGACGAGGAGTGCTGTAAGTTCGTGCAAGCTCTGTCACATATGGATCAGTCATTGAGTAATAACGACTCACTCTCGCTGCTCATACGGGCTCCCCCGACATACTGACACGAATATATGTAGGTAATTCCTACGCATCGATATCAAAGCCACGAGTGGACTACCTTGCACATGTTCCTGGGCTTGTAAAACAATTTCCAATAATCTAATACGGTGGACGTACCCGACTCGTAGACCGGTTGCAGAGGCGACCTTTCGAATTTCACCGAAACCTCGCTGAAATCTCTCTTTCTTTTCACAGAGGGCGTTGTACAGAATTCTCTCACCAATTTTCTCGCTCACTGGCTCAGTAGCTCACTAGTACACTGACAGATTTACTTGTTCATTAGCCCCGGAAGTTATCAAGACGCCTCTGGATTATATGTCTTTCGGTTAAAGCCTCCCACAAGGCATTCGACTCCTGGACAAAGCATCTAATTCTTCCTACGAGGGTGTCTCATCAGGGAATTCTAATTTCAATCTAATAGGAGACATAAAGTACGCACCGCATCGTGGTGCAAGTGAGCAAACTAACTGGTTTGTAACAGTGCGAGTGAGAGAGGGAGTTCAGGATAGTGGTAACTCGAGGTTGTTTATAACATCACGAGGTTGCCAAGAGAAAGAGGGACGCTTCATGGCTCCTTCTCCGTCTTCGTTCAACACTTTCACTGAGTCCCGTGACTTCGTCCTCCTTCACTCCGCTATACCACCTCTTCACGAGTTATAATACCGACGACGCGCTTCCTTTTCGTTCCTCCTCGATCACTACTCGACTTACAATTACCACTTTAGTATTTTGCACTCTACTTCCTATTTTGTAAGGTTTCATGTTGTTGGAGGATAGTCCTGAAAACTTCTGGGCTGTGAAAAAAGATTACGAAAATTTTACTTTCAAAATTAAATTCGTAGGTATACTAGTCTAATGAATATTAATAAATCATTCAATTGGTTAAATATTTCATGTTATCATGAAATATCAACGACTTTTTTCTAGTACCAAGGTAACCAAAAAACGTTGGAGCAGTTCAATTTTATGAATATTATTGTAGGTGTGGCAAAATTATAGTAGATTTTTCATTCGTAAGCATAGTCACGTTGTTGGGAATCATACATGATAAATTAAGACAAATTAAATTATCTTTATCGTCAAATATTCTTATCGGCGTCATTATTACTTCCTTCTTGTCGTTAATGGTATTCTTGTTATTGACATAGCGATAGAAGCGAGTACTTTCAATGCTTGAAAAATAATCACATGCTGTTCCTTAAGATTAGCATGACTTCTTCTTAGCATATCCTAATTTGAATTGGTGGCTTTCAGAATATGCTTGGCATCAAATATAACAAAGGTAGTACAACCTATTATCTAAAAAGATCAAGATACAGAAGGGAAAAGGTAAAACGAATGAACAAGGATATATTAAAATGACAGGAAAACCATCAAGAATAATAGATTCCTGCGTACTACGGGTTCAAAGCTCTGAAAGCAGGAAGTTGAATCGCGATGAGGCCTCAGGCACACACTTGCCTTGGTCTCTCAGGATCTACAACAGTTACTCTATGTCTCTCTCCGTCTCTTTCTGTCTCTCTTATTCCCTCTGTGAGACGCACTCACACATGATTACCCTTTTTGCATAATACGGATGACGTACTTCGTCTCTTCTTCAAACTCATCGTAGAGTTCTTCATTAAAATCTGTCTATGGGATGTAGTTGGAGGGTTGCAATGATTAAGTGCAAACTTTGTTTTGAATTGTTGATAAAGAAAAAATTAATTATTCGTTACAGGCAGAAGGGTCAAGGTTATCCAGCACTGCAAATCTGGAAAAAGTGATATTTATCTCTGGGATCATCGGCGATGTCGGTTCCAGTACTAAGTGAGAACGTGTCCCAGTTACCAGTAGAGCCGTCGGTGACCCCGATGCGGTAGAATTTACCAATTATCAGATACCTCAGGTAAATAGTCACAGGACCGGAAAGAAGAGACTAAACGTAGATAGTCATGTTCACTGCATTATCCTGTTAGATGGGCTACGCGAGTAGTTACACATTAAGTTAACAATATTAGACAATATAAGAGAGAGAAATATATTGAAAGCATAAGATAAAATATCAGGGGGTCCAACGTATATATCACATGTCGACAACCTGACTCAGGGGGTGCGTTACGCAGACTCAGCAGGTGGGATCGAGCAGCTATGAAGTAGGAGGTCTCTTTTCTGGAGTGGAGAAGGTGTAGTCTGGTAAATACCAGAAGCTCACTGGCGGGCAGCAAGCAGTCGAACGCGAGGTTCCTTCCGCGCTATGCGCTCGCGTTTAATACTATCACCGTTTGCGAGGCATCCTATAATCAGTGCGCCAGTAGCTTCCTTTTCATCTTCTTCATCTTATTCTTTTTCCTACTTCTACTTTTAAAGTGCTTCTTATCTTTTCTTTTCCCCCTTTTCTTGTACTACAGGTCTCCCCTCCCCTCGAGATCCTACATTCGATTTCACCCTCGAGCTGTGGAAAGACATTCTAGCACTGTAGCTCACCACTGGAGAGTTCAGTCTTGACTTGTCGAGGTATCGGATCTGGTCTTCCTCCTGTTGATCCTCATGGTGTCCTCCTCGTGGGAAGACAAATGTCCTCAGTGTGACGCGACTTAGAGACAGAGGAATAGAAAGTAATAGGAGAGAGTGTAATAAAGAAGAGAGAGAGAGAGAGAGAGAGAGAGACTCTTTATCGTGCGACTTTAATCAAGAGAAACTTCGAGAATGAAGAGGATTATATTTGCTCGGTAAGTCTGCATAGCAAACGAATTCTTTATAGGATTAGTATTGAGATGACATTGTTATTTATTCAATATTTATATTATATGCTTAATAATTTGCATCTCTATGAAACACTAGGTCGGTGGAGAATGCTACTACTTAAATACATAGGAGAGCGCATTGACTAGTGGAAGAAACAGACTTTAGTCGGACAGGACTTATCTCTCTGACTAAGATTATCTGTTAGTTATACATACTTCTTACAATTTCTCATCTGTCAGCTTGATTTGGGCTTTCTTGACGAGTGCTGTTTTACATAATCGAATGTACAGATACACAGGAAAGTCTCTATAATAGAAACCTCATTGTCAGCCTGCTCTCTAGAGACTTGGCGCGGTTAGCGTCGGTGTGTGGCAATCATAAAGGAGCGTTTGTTTTTAATTGTAAGAAAATCAAGCGAGCAAGTAGACTTCGTCATGAGCAATCTAGAAGTGAGAAAGAAATTGTTGAAGCGTAAGAAATCTGAAAGGACGTGATACTCTGTGAAATTTGTTGGATAACACTCGCCAGAGAACATAAGCTTATATCGCTCTAGGTTCATTTGTTAGAAACTTTGCAATCGTATATTTGATAAATATGTTTGTCGTATCGTGAAAGCCTTTCGTCATTCATATTCTTAAATATGGTTTTTTTATACTCACCTACATCATTCTTCTAATCATTTTTACTCCCTGTTTATTGCAGATAAACTTATCGTTGATCATGGTGGTCTTTGTATCAGAGTTATTTGCTATTAGTATGGAGAATAATCAGTTTACTCTTGCCAGGTTATTCTGGTGCGTCGTTCACTTTTAAATCTATATAAATTCACGGTAGACCGATCGTGTTTCATACACGCTTTAATTAGTCAGTGGTCGTAGGGCGGAAGTTGAAAATTCCTCTCTGTCTCTTGTTCTATCAATTTCGCTCTTTCTCTAACTCTACTGTATTTTTGCATTTTATTCTGTTTTTTTTATTATTGGCAATGAAGCCCACATGAAAGAGTTGTAGAAGAACAACTATTAAGAAGTAGCAGAATACCGATAGTGCTACACATCAGTGAAATACACAATGGGAGGCTTGTTTATTCTATATCAGCGAACTACGACATTTCGGATAACCTATCACGATTTACTACCTAGAGTCATCCTGATCTACATGTTCCTAGGCATCGTGTACTTCCATCCTTGTGAACTCTACAGTATACAGAGCGTATCCAGTGTTCGTCTCTCTCTCTTTCTCTCTCTTTCTCTCCCCTTAATAGTTATTAAGTAATTGAGGAACGTTGTCTTGAAACGAGCAAGATGACGAAGTCAAGGAGAACCGCTTTGCTCCCATCAACTTCGACTCATCTTCTACCTTACCACTAACTTGTCTTCTCGTGATAGCTTCTATCTCTTAGGTTTATTTTTCTTAAATACTTATTATGTAGTCTTAGCAGTTGTATTACTTTCCAGTGTCCTGGTATCCAGAGGATTACGTGCCTCCTGTGTTATTAGGAATTATAGTATCAGGATCATGACAGAAGGTCAAGACAATTACAGGACCCCTTGCATGACCTTCGCAGAATCAAAAAGGGAAGTGGCTTCTTTTTAAGTGGCAATCTTAGTTAGTGAAGCAAAAGTTCTTCCGCTCTGGTCAATGCGCAGTCTACTTTCACCAAGTTATCTGGCTGCCCGAATACCTGACCAGTTGCCTCGTGTCCAGAAGCGATATTACTTTCGTTGGGTGCGCTCATCGACACAAAGTTATTTTGCAGAGTTTCAATAGTCACAAAATAAAACTGTTGGGCCCGAAAGTGAAGAGTTTTAACATATGAAATCTCACCAAGTTTCACGAATGGCTCCGTATCGTGGGTCACACATGTGGCGCCCTGGGCTCACGGAAAGATTTCTCTCAGATCCGTTGACCCACTGACACTGAATTTATACATTGGTCTCATACTTGCTCTTTCACATAGGGCACGAGCTATACGTCCCTATACACGAACAACCACTGGACAACCACTCGATCCTTGACCTACGGTCAGATCATTTACTAGAACAGCAGCTAGAACTCCAGAACACTTAGAGCAGTAATACCTACCTTTGAGACTTTCTTCTCAGTACACCAGGTTATCCTTCCTTTCTGTTCAAAGATTGCCATAATCCACCTTGGCATTGCTCTTGCTCTCTATACCTAGTTATAACAACCGGCTAGTGTGTAGCTCGAATATGAAAGGTAACCCCAGAAACATTGCAGAGACAAGAGTGAAGGGAGAGGACTCAGTCAGTACCCTGAGGCCTCCGATCGTCGTCGTGAACCTCACATCTCCCTGGCTACGCTGCTCCCTCTCCAAACTTTGCCTCGGGCCAGGAATTTCGATTTCCAACCAGGAAACATACTACACAGATTGCACACTACTAGCCTACGTGTTTATCGTTTACACACTGAATGTTACTCTACGAGTTCTCGTTTTTCTCGTTCATTCAATATTATAGTTTGAAGATAAAACTTATTAGTATAAGGAGAAACTGATGAATATTGATACAGGAACATGGCTTCTCTTATAGCTTATTAGAATATTGTAACGCATATAATATGCTAAGAGAACCAATGAAATCAAGGGTATAGGAATTTTTGAATTGGTTGGGATGCCAAAGCATACACGCACCAAGAATTTCCACGTGAGTCGAGCATATTCGTCTGTCTCTGTGTCTATCAGTTCACTCGAGAGAAAGTACGAGTCCAAAGGCATCCGTGAGCTCACCGCATACCAACTTCGACGCGTTCGAGTTGGAGACATGAAAACACGTATATTTGTGGATTACGAAAATTGGACTTTCTCAATGAGATGAGAATGTCGGTTATTATTTTTCTTTCCTGCAATCGAACTACAGAAATATCTCTACACGCATACAATAGATAACAGAAAACTCCTTAACCTGAGAAGCAGACAGCTATTTAATTTGCTCATTTTTATTTTCAGAACCTGCCTAGGCGTGCTCTCTGCAGTTTTTTTGGTCGCCGCACTTTCCCCAACGCATCATCGATTCGACCTTTCAGGTAAATTTTCGACGAGACGGTTCAAGTTGAGATATTTTGTTCCATCCAGTTCACAAATCATCTGCTTAATAAACGACGTTGTAGCACGCTCCATCAAGTCCTCTCTTTTAGTATATATAAATATATGCAATGTATAAGAGGCAAAAAATGGACAATACTGAGACAGCTCTCACGAGTCCCTCATGGGGAATCACACGGCTCTATCGTGATTATTAATGATAGTCGTGTTAATGTCGAGTTTGTCTTTTGCATTGTGAACCTCGAATATCGTTGAGGAGCTAGATGACTGATTTGTTAGCTTAATTTGTATTTTACGTCCCTCCTTTTATTTTTATTCGTCTTCTGTCTCTTTTTCTTTGTAAGAATTTTTCTCCATGCCGTGTCGACCTCAGGTATTTTTCTGTTATGATCAAAATGCAAGAGCTAATCACGCGATTTTAACCTCACCTACATTCATGCGTTTCTTATTGGTTATCTGATTTCATTTCGACTGTAAGAGCAAAATACGTTTTATCGTTTCATCATGCTCATCTCATTGTTCTCGTTTATTCAAATTCTCTTGTTTATCTCGTTACGTCTTAATGGACGTGAGAAGTATGCGATAGACAATGATCTTGCCTGAGGATGTTAATAGCGAATATTTGTCTTGTTTCTGGGGAGCAGAGTACGTGTACCAAGTGGATCAGGACCTGCAGGCAAGAGCACGTGTCGCCCTCGAGGCTGAGGAACGAGTTTTCCAGTCGAAGACCTGGTAAGTCACTAGGTTCCGCCTTCTATTCGCCTACGAGGAATATCTCCAGGAAGAGAGGCCAATGCGATTAATAAATTCCACGTGTCCCACTCCGCTTGGAATAGAACCGCTTCAAGTAGTCCGGTATTAAAAGGACCACTCCTGGAAAGAACTAGTATCTCTTTCGGTTCTCTCGACTCTCACAACTCTCTTGACTACGAAGATTCCTTGGATTGTACATTTTCTTCGAAAAAATATTTGCCTGTGATTATCTTATCACTTTCCTGAAAACTCTAAAGATTTTGAGGAAGTCGCCAGATCAGAATATGTGCCAATCGGTATCCGAAGAGATTTTATAATCATCAGCTATTGGTAAAAAAAATAAGTCAGAGAATAAACGAAGAATAATTTGAGTCCGGTTGTGAGAGCACCAGGAGCACGAGAAGTCGAAAAATAGAAAAGAAATAAAATAGTCAGAGCTGTCGAACAGGATAAACCTTCCTCATCGGCTACTACGAATACCGGCTAGACTACTGTTCTTTCCATCGCGGCCATGAAAGTAAAAGTCCCGGAAAGGGCGCAAAATAAAAAGAGGCCGCGCTAAAACGGGAGTCGTTAGTAGTCTCAGTTGATTGCGGTCGGAAACGGCCAGAGCCAAGTGGTGTCAGAGGACAGGTTTTGTTGCCGCCGGTGGCAGTGGCGGCATCACGACGTAGAAAGGAAAACGCGGAAATCGGATAGATCAGGATGTCTGAATGATCGCTTAACCTTCTTATTTTTCTTTTTTTCTCTTTAAATAGGTTGCAAGATCGTGTTGCCACCAATGGAACCCTCTGTGCAGTGACGGACGAACGGCCCTGCCCACCAAGCAAATATCGAGCACCCTCAGGAGCGTGTAACAACATCAGACATCCAGCATGGGGTGCCCGAGGATCTCCCTTCCTGAGATTTTTGCCTGCAACTTACTCAGATGGTAACGCATCCGTTAAAAACCTCGTCTACCGTTCTAATGGATTCAAGTAAACTGATCTATCTTTCTCATGCTTCCTTTCCTACTCGGAATGATTGGGTCAAGAATGGAAAGTAAAACTTGAAATGCAAACTAACGTGGCCTACGAATCATAAGCACTACCATTACTTATTGACTATAGTACTCGTGTCTACTACCTTTTTTCCTTTCGTTTAACGTAGTGCTTGCCAGTGCTCTAGTCGACTAGAAATGCAGATTAAAATTCAAGAGCCACCTTAGCTGAAATAGAGAGTCGCTATTGCGACATGTTTTGAAATGAGTGACGTGCCTATGTAAGCGCACGCGTGCATATATGCGCGCGTGAGTTTCATTGTTATGGAAAATTTAAACTTTTTTATGGGGCCATCATTAACATGACTTCATTCGTGTCGTGTAGACTAACAAGAAGCCATTAGGCTTGCAGTAAAAGTGAAGGAGCACGGTAAGGCGTGTGTCCGCCGCGAGCTATTCTCGTGAACGATCCCGTCGAACGAAAATATGAAAGTGAGAAGAGCGAAGAAAGTAATGCCGCGCGAATGTCCACCAGTGTGGACTCCTTGTCGTCTGAGTCTTCTGACCCCAAAATAGTGAAATGTCCTCCGTCACTTTTTCACTCTCTTATGTGCTCGCTCGCTCTCACTCGCTCTTTCTCTATATTTTTAATATACGGACACGCACGCAAGCACATACAAGTGCAACCACGCACGGATTCATTAGCCTAGACTTTTTCTATCTCGCCCTGGGGTGTTCACGCTATTCCTCAAATATTGTTAGGCCAAGTTCATATCACATTAAATATTTTTTATTCTTGGTTCGTAATTGAAGACAGTGATACTTAGTGTCAAGGCAATGTGGAAGAAAAACACCTAACGGAGTGTTACTTTTATAGAGGCACGCATATTACCTTTCTATCGGTAATAGAGTAATAAAAGTGAAAGGTAAAAACGAAGTGCCGAGAAAAATCAGTAATCAAAAATTAGGGAATATATTGTCACTTTACTCAAAAATACACTAGCTATTTGTATTAGAAAAAATTTGCTAGATAACAATCGCACATTAAGGTAATGATGCATATGTTTGCTCTCCTACAGGCATTGCTGGCCCCAGACAGTCAACGAGCAGCCATACCTTGCCAAGTGCCAGCGATGCGGTCTCAAAGATTCAAGCCTCTCAGGGAGACGCTATTCTTCACGAAGGATTAACAAGCCTATCTGGAGTCTGGTCGGAAATTCTGCTGAGAGATATTGCCTGGACAATCCATCCTAGTTATCCAGAAAGCAAGTGTTGTGATTCTGACAAAAAACACCCGGAGTGTTATGGGGACGTCGATTCTTCAGGGACTTGCAAGAGTTACTTCCGTTCAGTACCTACACTAAGTGCGCATCTTTGTAAATTCGAAGGCAGAGAGCAGATGAATGCCGCTTCCGGTTATTTGGACGGTTCCGATCTCTACGGTAACACCGACGAACAACTTCATCGACTGAGAACGTACAGCCATGGCAAGGTCGATCTAGGTGCGTGCCAAGTTTGCAACTGCTCGGACTCTGCTATTGGGCATATCTACACGGCATTTCTCCTCGAACATAATAGACTCGCTGACAAGCTTGCTGAGGCTAATGATCATTGGGATGATTCCAGAATATTCCTGGAAGCACGTCGCGCGGTAGTCGCTCAGATACAGCACATTACTTTTAACGAATTCGTGCCCAGCGTGCTGGGGGAGGCTGCACTTATGGATCAAGATGTCAGACCGATAACCAGCGGTTTCTACATGGGTTACTCATCTACAAATCGTGGTGGAGCCTTCGATGCTGTTGCGTTGGCAGCATTGCAAGCACTAACTTCGTTGCATTATAGAAGGAATGGGGCGAAAACTAATTTGATCGATCTTGTTGTAAATCCTGCAAATCATGTGAGTCTTGGAATTAGTCGAGACTCTCTACGCTACGTCGGCCCTGGTCAGTGGGAACCTAGTAAACTTCTTATTCATATGGCTAGAGATCATGCCCTACCCGGCTACGTAAGCTTTCTAGAACTCTGTTCAGGAAATGGAAAACCCAGCAACTTCTCTGAATTATACAGTGTAATGACCATTAGGAATGCCAATCTTCTTGAAAGTATTTATACTACTGTGGATGATGTGGATCTTCTTATTGGAGGTATTCTTGAGACACCTGTAGGAGGTGCTGCTGTCGGACCAACGTTTACCTGCTTGCTTAAAAAACAATTCGCCAAGCTGAGAAATTCTGATAGATTCTGGTACGAGAATGATCTTCCACCATCGAGTCTTAGCAGCGACCAACTGACTGAAATCCGAAAGGTGTCACTAGCTGGAATTTTATGTGCCAATTTAGGAATCGCCAAGATACAGCCTAATGCCTTCATCCAGCAAGATCCTTACTTGAATGTGAAAATCAAATGCGATCAGCATAATATTTTGAATTTAAATCCCTGGCAAGAAGCTCCCACTCCGGTTCCTATACTTGAGAACTCGATGGTACCGACAGTTTCGTCTCAAATCGCCTCTGAACTGAGTCCCGAGATTATAACTGCTGCCATAAGGAAGGCTAAGGAGGACCTTATAGAAAGAAAGCAGCTGGAGTATAATTCATGGCTGGAGCGAAGGATAGCCGATCCTAAATCACCGACGGGAACTGCAGCTAGTTTCTCGAAGGCCAACAAGGATGCTCTGTTACTAGCCAACTCGTCGATTCTCTATGAATTGGCAACGAATGAAATCGTCAACGGGGTTCATGGACTGCGACGAAGAAAACGTCAGATTTTTGATAACAGCGATAATGTTTTGGGATTCCCCAGTAGTGACTTTTCAGACATACTTCAGAACGTAGACATTTCTGGTCTTTTACCTGGCCATAAAGAGATCAGCTCTGACGAAATTGAATGTCCACCGGATGAAGGTCCTTGTGACCCTACGACTCCATATAGAACACTCACTGGATACTGTAATAACTTACGCAATCCTAACTTAGGAAAATCCCTAACAACCTTTGCTAGGCTTCTACCTCCAGTATACGAAGACGGAGTATCAAAGCCACGTGCAACCTCGGTTACAGGAATACCCTTGCCTAACCCTCGAGTTATCTCGACCGTCATTCATCCTGACATTTCGAACTTGCATAACCGCTACACCCTCATGGTGATGCAATTCGCACAGTTCCTGGATCACGACTTAACAATGACACCGATCCACAAGGGATTTGCTGAATCTATTCCTAGTTGCAGATCCTGCGACTCCCCTAGAACTGTTCATCCTGAATGCAATCCTTTCCCTGTACCTCCTGGTGATCATTTCTATCCGACCGTAAACGTATCGTCCGGTGCCAGGATGTGTTTCCCATCAATGAGATCTTTGCCAGGTCAGCAACACCTTGGTCCTCGTGAGCAGGTAAATCAGAACACAGGATTCTTGGATGGATCCGTCGTTTACGGAGAAAATACTTGTATTTGCAATAACCTCCGTGGATTTAATGGGCGCATGAACATCACTCTAAATCCTACTCGCGGCAAGGACCTTCTGCCACAGTCGGCTACCCATCCTGAATGCAAAGCTCAATCAGGCTACTGCTTCATTGGCGGAGACGGTCGTGCCTCCGAGCAACCGAGTCTTACTGTAATACACACAATCTGGATACGTGAGCACAACAGGATCATGGAAGGATTCCGTCAAGTGAATCCTCACTGGGACAGTGAGAAACTTTTCCAACAAACACGTCGTATAATCAGCGCCATGTTGCAGCATATCGCTTACAACGAATTTCTTCCAAGAATACTTGGCTGGAATGCAGTCAGCCTCTATGGACTAAAACTCCTTCCTCAAGGATACTACAAGGAGTATTCACCGACCTGCAATCCCAGCGTTCTGAATGAGTTTGCCGCGGCAGCCTTCAGAATAGGACACTCTCTGTTAAGACCGCATTTACCACGTATGGATCGCAGCTATCAGAATATAGATCCACCTATACTCCTGAGGGATGGTTTCTTCAATCCCGACATGCTCTATCAAGCTGGAATGATTGACGAAATGATCCGGGGGCTTGTAGCTACTCCCATGGAGACTCTTGATCAGTTTATAACTGGCGAAGTAACTAATCACCTCTTCGAGAACCGTAGAATACCACACTCCGGAGTCGATTTGATTGCATTGAACGTCCAACGAGCCCGCGATCACGGAATACCCTCATACAACAACTACAGAGCACTGTGCAATTTGAAACGTGCTACTACCTTTGAAGATCTTTCGCGCGAGATGGCGCCTGAAGTGATCGCTAGGATGAAGAGAATCTACGCATCCGTGGACGATATTGACCTCTTCCCCGGTGGCATGAGTGAGCGGCCTCTTCAAGGTGGACTTGTAGGCCCAACTTTTGCCTGCATCATTGCCATACAATTTAGACAGTCGCGCAAGTGTGATCGTTTCTGGTACGAAACTGATGATCCCAATATTCGCTTCACCGAGCACCAATTGGCTGAAATCAGAAAGACGACGTTATCAAAGGTGGTCTGCGAAAACATGGACCACCCGTCCGATATGCAAAGGGCGGCGTTCGATCTGCCAAGTAACTTCCTGAACCCCAGGGTGCCATGCAGCTCCATGCCACATATGGATTTCAGTGCTTGGAAGGAAACGAGACATGGATGCCAGATTGGCAATAGAAACGTTGGAATCGGGGAGTCTGGCTTCCCTACACCCTGCACTAGTTGTGTATGCACTGTCGAAGGGGTAAGCAAAGATCTCGGAAGTAAAACAAGGACGTTTCTATACCATACAAAATAAAACTAATTACTTTTTCTTTTCCAGACGCAGTGTGCCTCGCTGAGAGTGACCGATTGTAATCAGTTACTCCGAGAAGCTTCCCGTGAAGCAATCCTTAGAGATGATGTCTGCACAGCCCAATGCGGCTTTGTCCTAGCAGCTTCCGAAGCCTCTTCCAGGCTACAATTTACTACGCCAAGCACATTTTCAGGATTCCCACCACAGACGAATAACCTTAGAAGCTCACCGACTCCTGCGTCATTTAATGGCTTTAAACTTCCAGACTTGTCGCAATTTATTGGCTGAATGTAGTCCTTAGTCGAAGTTGTAGAGGGTGTGTTAGTGTGCAATTGTTGTGTGCATGTATGTGTCTGTGTAGGTTCACATATTTTCCTGCCGTTCACCGGTCGCCTGAGAATTAATTGAACAAGCAAATGAAATGATACGAAAAACAATTAATATGAAAATATTGTAGGGAGAAATATTCGTAAAAGTGTAAATATAGGTGATAAGTACAGTATATAACGTTAATGACCGAAAATCGAATATATTATCTTTTGTTAATAATCACGTTTATGTGTTTTCTTCTGAGCGTACTTTAATATGACTCTCCTGATTGTAGCTCATCTTTGAGGGGACACTAATTATTATGGAGTTATTAAGCGCGCATTAAGCTGCCAGATGAGAAAAAGCAAGAGACGTGCCTATCTTGAATTGTCTAACTGTCAGCATCTTCGTATGAAAAGCAATCTCTACTTTCAGTGACAACTAAGGAATAGAATCACAGTTGGAAATACGTCGATTGAGAGAGCCACAGAAAGAGAGAAAGACAAAAATATCTATTAAATTCTAGAGTACTAGATCCCCTAAAAACTAGTTCACAAAATCAATAGAAATCATGTAGAGAATGAAAAATGGAGAAGATTTTAGCAACACTACTACATCATAAACGAGAGCAAATCTTCTTTATGCTGAAATAATAAGAAAGTGATAACGGAAAGATTATAAAGTACTACTAAACTCAGTACTATCATAAATAATGCAGCTATTCACAAGCAACAAACAATATGTGGGCGAAAAAGTTAATTAAAGCAGCGACAATATGTCTGGATATTATACAAGATTCGAAATTAATGAAAAAATCGAAAATAAAAACAAAGTTGATCACATGAAAATTGGTAGAAACAAAGAAATAATAAACTGTAGGACTTCGATATGAGGAATGACCATGAGCACCAGGATCCAGTCCAAGAGACATTATTCCGATATGAATCTGTTTAGTGAACAAAAACAATTTCTGCTAGAATTCTATGTATCACGAGGAAAATAACATAGCTGAGTTGAGTCGATCTGTAATATCACATGGATTCCAAGGATTTAAGAATTTTCAGTTTCCCAGATTTAAGGCAAAATAGGAACAGTATTTTACGCGGAGAAGACAAATTGAATAAAATCAATAAAAAAAAACTTATAAAAATAAATCTACGTAGAGTCTATTTGCAATCAATAGTGATCTCAAAATTGCTGTGAGATATGCTCTCTTAATTTTCACATAAGGATTGAAGTCTTAATTTTTTCTTATACAAACTACCATTTATAGTCTCCATAATATAGCAGTCGATATAAGAGACTACTAGATTGAATATTAATCTTTGCCGAGAGACAACAGGAAATAAGTCTAAAAGAAAATCTAGTTATTTATAGCTTGAAGTAAAAGTTTACTTGAGTCATTGTTATGTACATGTTGGTCCTATAAAAGTTTCCCTGTATAAATGACTTATTAAGTATGCATTAGATGGCACAATAAATTATCAACTATTAATTCTGATAGTCAGAAAAATTTCAGGGTCACTTACATGAATACAATCACTGTGAATTATCATGACGTAAGTTTCAGTATTATTTGTATGCAGATCACATAAATTAACATACTGATCATTCGATGCGACATATCTCAGCCCTATTAATATGAAAACTAAGATCCGTAAGTAAGTATTTACAAGTAAATTTGTAAACCATTTGCATGAAGCAGGGGATTACAGTAGATTAAAAGTTCAGTCAGGTCCAGGATAAAAGTAATGAAAAAGTAATGATGTAAAGTCTCAAAATCGTGGTATACTTTAATACAGACTTGAGTCTCTTTGAGCCCACCACGGAAGTGTACTGTTTCTATCAATGACAACCTGACGGCAATGATAGTATCCATAAAATTATTTCGAAGCCGAAGGTGAGACATTACTGATATAAATTTATATAGTGAAAGTATGTCACTTGCCCTTCTGAAGGCTTCACATCACACAAACAGTGAATGATGTAGCAATTACAGGCTGCAATTTTTAAAATGTATATTGTGCTTTGTTTTTTTTTTAATATTAAATTCAGAGTGCAACTGCAGTATTTTATAATCGGATTTTATGAGCAAGCATATCTCTTGAAATTCATCGAAGTGAATTGATACTTCGAATAAACGATAAGGAGAGGAGCTACACTGAGATAATGGATAAATAGACAGGCAGACAGATAAACACATTTGTTAATGTCAAATTGCTCTTCTATAAAAATTGTATTTTGCAGTCGTGGTATTTTTATGCGAATTCCCGTACAGAATGGTATATTTTTTCATTACACCTCTATATATTTTCGTAGTACGATATAGTATGACACATGCGTAACATGTTAATAAATGTTAATGTTTACTTTTTTGTAATAAATAATCGGCTCACGTGATCGCGAGCGGAAGGCAGTCGGCCATCCCATTATCCATTACACCCTTTGATCCTTTTAATTTACAGGAGAAAATTCGGAGACGGGCACATGCACTCACAGGCACCTCTCGAATTTCTCTGTGCTTCTATAAAGGTATCAAGGAAGTGAATCCTGGCACCAGCTGGCTGACCTCGATATGGTCAAGCCACGAGATAGGAAGAGGAAGCGATTAGACGTTTCATTGTCACAAGAGAATTTCGAGACTTTTGCACATATGTATGAATTGTGTAGATAAATGTACAAAAGATTTTAAGTTACGTTTGTTATGATTTTCCAAGATGTCCATACCGTGTATTATATTTTACAAATTTTGAATAATTTTCTTGCGCTCCAGTCTTTTAAACCGCGTTCTTCCTTATTTGCTGTTGCTACTGATTCGACGTCGCGATACACGCACTCACGTATCCACATACTATTTCCTCTCTCTTTCTTATCCTTTTTCTCCTAGGCCTATGGAGAAAAATTTTAGGAAATATTTGTCAAGATATCTAGCTTGCTGGGACCTCTTGCTTATTGTTGATCATTGCGGAGTTTTCTTGCATCACAGGTGTCTGTTCTATACAACGCCAGAGTCCATAGGTTTTGCCAATTGTTGTCTGCCAGAGCCTCAGGGTACCGTCCTCGGACCCGCTGGCATACAGTTCGCCATCCGGAGAGAAACGTACGCAGTGTACTGGACCAAAATGTCCTTTGAATGACTCTAAAGGTACAAAATGAAAAAATATATGCACTAACTGAATAAAACGAGTATTTCAAGTACACGTCAGCAACAGATTGTCCTTGGATGCAAGCGCGTATACTTTTACAAATATCCATACTACGACCTTATTGTTGCCGCCAGAATTGTTGCCATTACGTTCTCCTTAATATTTATCTATCAATCTATTCAACTATCTGTTACACTCTATTCATAGATTAGTATGAAGTAAACAGTTTTGCATGCTTACCAATCTCAGCTCCAGTACTGTAATCGAACTTGTACATCTTCAGATCTTCTCCACCACAGACAAAGATGCTACAATCTGGATGCAGGCTGGCACTGTTCACTTGCGTCGGTACGGTAAACTCACGAATTTTTGTAAGTCTGTGAAAGAACGTATTCGAATTGAGTATCAGGTGGAGGTAAACCCTGGTATGAGTGACGTTGCAAGGAAATGTTCGGAAATAAACAAGACTCGGACTTCCTGATAGGTCAAGGATAACGCGATCGCGCTCAGGGCCGTACACGATCAGGAAGTTAAATGCGCGCGTGTCTTTATTCACAACTACACAAGGGAGATCCTTTTACCTTCGATTCTTATTCCCTATATGGAGTGGGTTTAATACTTTAACATTCTGCATTTTTACTTACTCTTTGCTGTCCCAAAAGGTTACCACATTTGAGTGTGTGGTAGTGATAACGTTTCCATCTCTGGAAACTTCCATGCTACTGGGAATTGCTGGGAAATCAAGTCTCATCGTTTCCTGACCACTAGCTCTGTCCCAAATGCGTAGGGTCTTGTCATCAGCACAGCTTACCAATGCAGTATTGTCTTTGAAGAATGTGACATGTTTGATACCACCACTGTGACCTGAGAACACCTGGCAAATGGATGATATTTTATTTTCATAGATTACAGATACTTTCATTTCCCTTTTTTATAGCCATTACAAAAGCAGAGATAATAACAAACCTGTGGTGTGCTTTCGGGTTTGTTGAGATCATAAATCCGTACAAGCTTCTCATTGGAACCAGTACAAAGATGATTTGAATCAGAACTAAAGTTGACAGACTTGACGATATGATTATGTTGGAATGAATGAATCTCTTCTCCTTTTATAGCATCCCAGACTTTGGCATTGAAATCAGCAGCCCCAGTAGCTGCTCTCGTAGCCTCTGGATTCAGGGCAACACCCCAGACTGCTCCCTTATGTCCCTCAAACGTTCCGATCCAATCCCCAGTATCACCCTGTCGTAGCATAGGTTTACCATCTGGAATGGCAATCCATGTTTCAAGGACAACAAAAGCAAAGATACAATATGATCCCTAGGGAATTCCCATACTGTTCCATACAAATGAATTCTGAACATGATATTGAGGGCCTTGGGGAGAGGACTAAAGTGGGCCAAGGTGATCAAGTGAAATAACAACTCAAACGACCATGAGATATAGAAGCTTCTGAAACATCTTGATGATTCTTTATAACGTACCCTTGCAAGCCGAGATGAGGTAGTAGCCGGATTCCGTGACGTCGGAGAAGGCGAGGTGTACCACGGGCCTCGTGTGACCGCTACACGTGAGTGGTGTTTGTCTCAAATTCGCCATTATTTATTTCTTTACCAAAGCCGTGAGCGACACCCGACTGCCGAAAGTGCCACGCGAGCCCACACTCGACGAGGATAAATAAATAACGATCAATTGAAATTGAGAGTCGTTTCAAAAATGATGGAACACTCTCTTCGATAGACTAACAATCTCTCGATATCTACCATACACAACCAACACGGAGCGCGACTGACGCGATACTGATTCTGGCAAGCCACAGACGATACTCAAAAACCCGATCATAGCGACTGATCTAGATTGAATATGACCATCGTAAAGCTTTCACAATCCTCTAAAAGATGGCGAATTGCAACGTATCCCCACCAAAAAGGATTTTAATATGCCATATAGACCTTCAACTGGTAAAACAAACAAAAAATTTCAAGGACACCATGTAATATAATACTTATAATATTCTTAAATCTATAAAATTTATGTTGAAATGCATAATACAAGAAAAAGCTTGGATATTTAAAGTTATGTAGACAAGCGTCTGGATTTTACCTACACTATTGACTAAATGAATTATATTATGCTGTGTTCCGTTTTAAAATTTGAAGTTCTCATGAATTTATTAGTCGTAATCTAACGTAGACATTTAAAATAAGTGATAGATTAATCGTTACTAATAATATTGAAACTCAATAATGAGGTTCACCCAAATGTACACCAAATTTTATATACGTGGGTCATGGTTTTTTTACCTACTGAATTTCTCCAAAAACAATCTTTTTTACCGACTGTTAGGATTTGGCAGGACGAACTGTCAATTTCGTTGCAAATATATATTTACAATATTATTACAAGCAGAATCGAGAGCAATATAGTTTGTTATTCCCAAAAATTATAATTCTTATTCATTCATACTTTAAAATTATAAACTGGTATACGTGTCTGTGGTATACGCTTTAGCTTTTTGTGTACAGTACTCATCTGTAACCTTTTTTGGCATAATTGTGGTGATAGCAGTAAACATGAGTGATTACAGCGTTGTTACCTCTGATTTTGTGAAATTAACAATTACGAATTCCGGTAATGATACGTGTTGTGTCGAACGAAGGTTTCAAAAAGGACAAACCATTGATGAGTTTAAGGTAGATCGAAAATTGATTTTGCACTACCATTGTTCCATCTAGAAGGATTGCAATAATATTACTTTATAATTTCAGGGTAGACTTGAATTGCTAACAGGAGGTAACCCGACAACAATGACCCTTGAAGTGTATGATAAGAATGATAGGTTGGTCTGCAAACCAAATGAAGGACAACGTCTTTTAGGTTCATATCCAATTGACGATGGCATGCGAGTTCATGTAAGACCTTATAACATTAATGACAGGAGAATTAATCAAATTCATGATGTGGCCAGACGATTTCTTTAACATAATATGAAATGTGTTAATAAATTTGTAAATTTTAAATTACTGTAGGTTGTAGACGTTTTTCTAAAAAGTCAAGATGATGTTTCTGATGTAGAAAAGTTTGAAATATCAGAAGAAGAATATGCAAAGAGATCAGGTAATTCATAGTTAGTGTACTGAAATGTATTTCTAGTTAATTTTATACATCAAATTGATCATCAATCCTGTAATATAATCTTCTACACTTCAGACACAGTTAAAGCATTCCTTGAGAAAAATAGACTGGGAAAGTATAATGAGGAGGAAATGAAACGAAGAGCTGAAGAAAAAAAGCGTCTTGAAGAAGCAGAAGAAGCTGCAGCACGTAAGTGTAAAATTGGAGATCGCTGTGAAGTTCAAGTTCCCAATCAGCCAAAACGAAGAGCAACAGTTATGTATGTCGGTAAGAACTAAATAATACCAAAATTGTATTTCGTTAAATGCTGCGTCTTAACTTTGTGTTGAAAATTTCACGTTTTTTGTAGGAAAGACCGATTTTAAAGAAGGTTGGTGGATTGGCATAAAATATGATGAACCACTAGGCAAAAATGATGGATGGTAATTATCAATTTTTATATTATAAAAAACATACATTCGTACTTTAATTACTTTCCTTCATTTGTCTTTATATAATATATATTTTGATATTTTAGTGTCAATGGGAAGAGGTATTTTGAATGCCCACCGAAATACGGTGGATTTGTAAAGCCTGCATATGTAAAAGTTGGAGACTTTCCAGAAGAGGATTTCGACCTGGACGAAGAATTATAAACAGTATAATCATGACCTTTAATAAAATGACGTTTTTATTTGTTCTAAAAAAAATCCCACGTGTGAAAGTCCGTCGTATGAAATGTCATTAAACTTATATGTAATTCGTCTAATATTTCCTTCGCTTAATTATGTCTGGCCTCCAGTTAACAGGATGGCTCTCCTCCGTCTGGAACAATAGGAGTTAGTTCGATTAATCAAGTGTAACCCGAAGTAGTCTAGATAATACACATTGAGATATTGTGAGCGTAATTTGTACATTACTGTATGTTTTTTTACAATTAAATACTAAACAAAATAGCACTCAAAATTAAAATGATAGTGCATAAATAGTTTTAACAAATGTAAACAGCATATACAATGCACAAGATAAACGTATATAGATAATACTGACCGCAGTATCGTCCTCCTTATAAACTTTTATCGTTTTATCAGCTTCCGTAGTAATCATGCGAGTACCTGACACATCAAAGGTAATACTGAACACTCCAGCTTCACTATCCATAGATCCAGGTTGGACTGGTGCTTGGAGACGTTGGAAATTATACCTTGATTGATATACAAATATTAAACGTAATTATCGACTTGGGTAAGTTTGTGGATTACATTAAAAAATTGAATTACTTACCCCGTCCTCCAGTCCCACAGATGCATGGTGCCATTATCAGCACCGGATACTAACACGCCATCTGCGTTAACTGCCAAACAGTTAACAATAGCATTGTGTCCAGATAAATTTTGGATGAATTTTCCCTCAGGGCACTTCCACTGTTTTATGTTGTCCGGCGAGGCCGAAGCAAACATATACCTATAAGATCACAAAGTAGAGCAGTGATAAATATTTATAATGTAATATAAATACAGTAATGAGAAATATTTATTTACTTACAGATTTGGATGGAATGTCACAGATCGAACACTCTTCTTGTGATTTGTAAGAGTAGCTCTGGATTTGCCAGCAGCCAAGTCCCATAGTCGTATAGTACAGTCATGACTGCCCGTAACAATCTAATAAATTAAATATTTTCATTGCCTGATACACAGTAAATAAAAAAAATTATAATGGCGCAATACTGTACCTGTGGTTCTGCTGCTTGGCAAATAACACTAGCGACTGTATTAGTATGGCCAACGAGGGTGTGAACATTGGCCTTGGTTCTCATGTCCCAAACTCGTCCAGTCGAATCTCGACCCGCAGTTACTAGAACATCAATACTTGGATGCAATGCCAGAGAGTAAACAGCTGACAAATGACCATGGTAGTGTCTGATAACCTGCGACATTCAAAAGTATACATTATACATATCAATAAAGTTTTCAAAATACCTCCTGTGCAATGTTACTCACTTTGTTGTACTCCAGATCCCAACATTTCACTTGACGATCCTCACCACAAGAAAATAAATAGGGATGTCTGTGGGAAAATGCCAATCCTCTGACACTACTGATGTGTCCAGTTAAGGAGACTTTTAGTTTACCAGATCCAAGATCCCAGATCTGTGAATATCAAAATTATAATTTATATTGTTTTTCCAAAGCAAGGTATTTAGATAGAGAGTTTGTTGTATCTTACTTTTATTACTCTGTCTGCGGAACCTGTTGCAAAGTATTCATTTCCAGGCTCAACGGCACAACAGCGCACCCAACCAAGATGACCACTGATAACTCTGCATAATTTCCATGGTGCATGCCACTTGGGTTTAGCCATAGATGGGGTTTTTTTCTGTGGCAGTGTTAAAGTACCACTTGAATGATTACTTGATGCTGCAGGTGTTGCTACAGCAATTCCACTTGGTCCTGAACTATAAGCTACAATGGCTGTACTCATATTGCCACCAAAGGATTCATCTGGAATATTTATTTTGTATGCAATAAAAAAAATCTAAATGCACTTTCCTTTGAAACACTTTAAATAATATTTTGATCTTACCACCTGGTGGAGGAGGGTCTGAAGAATCATTTTCATGCTGTGCTCTAACTATGTTATTGTGTCTAGCACGTTCCAATACCGGACCATAACAGTCTTTGGCTTTGATGCTTTTTTTCACTTTTTCTCTAAAAAAGAATCGATATATACAAATTGTAGCTAACACTAATGGCTAATATCTTCACCTTTGGATAAAATTTATCCTGCGGATAAACTCGATTAAAGTAAATTTATATGTAACTTAATTACAATTTTAGTTACAGGATAAGTGTTAAAGCAAACTAAATACACTTACAGTCCAAGATCCACTGGTGGCAAATTGCCTTGGTTTGACAAAAACATATCATGTGTACGTTTTAGTGACCGAAACACAAGTGTATGCACAGAATGTCGTTGTACATCCTATAAAAAGAAATACATAAAGAAAAAGGAAACGAAATACTTTAGAGAAACATAAACGTGAATGAAATTATGAAAGCTATAGGTGGAACCTTAAATAGGTTTTGTTAAGTTACTTTACCATTTTGAAATTCCTTTATATGTTCAGCGTCCACGTCTGAAATATAAACTCGCGTCAGCGTTAGTCCATATAGTATTTATGTTAGCACATTTATTCCTGTGTACGATATAACTATACCTTTTCAAGAAAAAAAAATCTAATATCAGAATTCAAATGGAAGATTAGGTTATAAACACCTTCATACATGCACGTTGTAGGTGGCTATAGTGCAGAGGAACAGTCGATATTGAAATACAGCCCAGAGTACGGTAGATGGTGCTGGAGAGTTCGTGAATTTCATCGTTGACTGACGATAAATAGACTTGGGCAGTCCACGGTATTGTATTTTCGTAATGTCTGGAATCTTTTCGTAAGCATCGAAAGATGGCAAATAGTCAGTGCTCGACGTTGAAGAAGTGCAGCTGGAAAATGGCGGCACCCAGCTGTAGTATGCGTGAATGTGTTTTCCTTGGATTCTGACGTAGGGCGCCGACTCACATACTTGCAGGTGACATATCCAGCATGAGATTGGTTTAGTGACTTGTCAGGCTCAGTCGTGGATGGACCGACATCGGATTCAACCAAATTTCAACAATTCTTTAAGCGGCTGAAGATTCCAGGAGGTTGTTCTTTAGAAGGTAAGAGCAGTACAAAAGTTGCATGCATGGAGATTGCGAAGCCACGAGGTATTCAATGACCTTTTTCCATATTTGGCCATACACCGTGAGCCGACTCGGCACGACTCGCCTGACATTTTTACCTTTTACCTCTCGGATCTCACATTTTTCTAAATATACATACATACCGATACAATTTAACATATATAATCACAAGATCACAATCATTTCAAAGGTTCAATAATAAACCATGAAAATGTCATTTATTTACCATAGTATTTAAGTTCTACGTAATATTCGACATATATTACTTACATTTGATTAGCACTTCAAATATTCCTGTTTTACACATATAATCTAATAGGTTATGTCCTAAAAGCTTCAATAATGTAGCTAACGGTAACGTATGATTGTCTCTGGCGATACACTGATGCAGCATATGTGATATCGATAGACAGACTCGTGCCGATAATGAATTGGTTTATCGATTGATGCATCCAACGGAAGTGTCTGCAATCAGTTCATAATTATACAGATCACAGTACCAACGCTGTCTTCTTTCTTCGATAATTCACATGACGCCATACAGCATGCACAGGTCGCATTTTCATAGAGATCGCTTAAGGGCATTGTGCATGTTCAAATTGCCAGAATAGTTTCGCGTGAGAGACGGTTACACTACTCAACTTGCGCGTAGTGTCACTTGAATCAAATGAGATCGGAGTACATCTCGTGCTCAAATGCATAAACCTAACGAGCCCAGAACGTAGAAAAGTGGGCCATTGTGATTCAACATATGTATTATACACGTACAATTCATATATGTAAATACGGACGCTTCGTTTAAACTTGACTAATGACTAGCCAATGTCTTATTAAAATTACATTATATATAAAAATGACCTCGATGACAATAATTGCTTTCAAGACAAATGAATAATAAAAACTGTTCTAAATGTATCTGTATATAGAAATGACAGAAATCTTACTATCGTTCATCTCCGTATCATTCGAGCTGTTTTTAAGAATTGGAGCTCAGTGATAGGGTCCTATGCGACTTAATTCCTTTCATGTTGATTATCCAATCTCTATACGTTACTCCATTTTCTTTATGAATCATAGATTTGTACGTATACATATATCTCTAAGTAATTTCATCCCTTTCTCAATAAATTTATTCATATGATGCATCATATGTCTAAATACGTGTTATATGAGACTGTCGTTCAAGGGATTGTCATTCTAATCAACTTTCGTGTCCGTTTTACATTAAGTACATACTTATCCGTTTTTGACACTTAGGGACATAGGACACCGATACCACTCGTATGTAATTAGGTACCTGGAAGGAAAGGAGACTCATACGACGGACGTTAGTAAGGAACCTATTTATCAGGAACAGGTGTTTCATTATTTTTCGTTACGGGAGACTTCGTTACTGCTGATATATACACGTGTGCATGATATTGGTGAATATTGACACGCATGACCTGACTGAGACTCTCTCGTGGTGCAGCTGCAGCTTTGGCCTTGGCAGCTTCTGAAATAAAGATTGTAGCAGGCGCTGGGATATACATATTTATTTTTGGATTCTTCTTCAGCAATCCTCTGTATTCACCAGTGCGCCAATATCACGTTTAGAGAAATATTTTTGAAATTTAATGTTTCTCGTATGTTTCGAGTAAAAAATGATTTATGTGAAAAAACATTAACAGTGTTATTCCTAGACGCGCATTAAATTCTTTATGCATTTCGCTTTTGTTTTAAACAATATCAACATATTATTTAAAGATTATTTAAATGAGAATGTATATATGTATACATATATATTTTGGTAAACTAAATTCCTAGAAAACAGAATTGCTAGGTATTTCATTGTGTTTTGACACGTGGACATGTATGGAGAGCCGTAAAAAAAATATACTTGTTTACTCCCTGACACCTTTATCGAGCATTGTTGCGTCTTTCGGAAGTTCCTTTGGATATCTTGTAGGTATCAATATAGGTATAGTTTCTTACTGTCCTTTTTTTTTAAAAATAACTGATTGATTTTTGGCAAACTGTTTTTTTAATTTTTTATAAGGCCAATTTTATTCCTTCGTATCTATCGGCCAATTGAAACGCAAGAGAAAGCACCAATGGTATATCAATGCCTATTTACAAGATACACAGAGGCAGACCGGAAGATGGAACCGGATGCGTAGAGGTGCGTGAGTCAAATGCAAAGTTATTCTCGGCAGAACGATACGTGAGAGGTCGTTTAATATTCTATCGATACGCGTACATTTTACACAACCTTGTATTCGTAATTCGCGCAATCTCGATAGCGTTACGTTTTTTCATCTTACTGTGAATGAATAATGGCATTATAAATTTGCTTACCTTATATAGGTATACATGTGAATTTATCTGCAAGCTGAAAATCGATAATGAATTAAAGTTCCCGAGGGCGATGGTTGAAATTCTCCTCTCTTACAGTCACGACCACCCGCGTAGTAAGATAAATTTTTAACTCGCGGAGATTGAGCTATGTTTTCTCGTCTAAACTCAAAAATTTTCACCCTCTATGTTTATGTTTCCAATACGCTTTTTTAGAAAGGGCAACAGCTTCCCATTTTCTTTTTACAGCCAAACAGGATGCAGCCTATCCATTAATCATTTCTCGCGAGTTCTTATAATAATTTTTGTTTCTATAATAAACTCTTATAATAATTAGTAATGTATAATACATACGTGCATTAATTATATCGTCGTATGGATCAATTCGATGGCAGGTCCTAGGTATCATGCACGTGAGGTAATATTCCGTACTATCGTTTGACATACCGAATGGTAATGGATGGACTAGACGAGTCTTAGTTTTTCTTCCTAAGAGCGCTCATATGGTGGGTAATAAGTTTGAAAGAAAAAAATTTCAGATAAGTACCTACGTGAGAGGCACATATGCAGACCTCGCGATAATCCATGAATGATCTTTTTTTTTTTTCATTCCACATTTTTCGAGCAGGCTGGATGACCTCACTGTTGAAAACCGCTGATTTTTTTTCGTGATACACTATCCGACTGACTGCTACACTCCTCGTGCAACGTGCCTGTTTTCGTTTATGGTTTTTTTTTTCCATTTCGCCGTCAGTCAGATGTCCTGCTTGCGATATTTCTGACACCACGATAATTGGCCCAATGTTCGCGAGACAGTCGAAATTTTTCGCTACTCTTTCAGTGTCCGGTCTGTTCCGCTTGTAGAGAATTAAATAAAAAATGATGAATTCCGAATGGAAATTTTCAATAAAATATTTTCGATATTCGATTCATCGATTTTTGTACGCATACGAAAATATGTTTGAGCTGCTGATGAAAATTTTTGCAAAAATTCTTATCGATCAGCCTATTATAATTTAAAGCGTAACGAATGACAATCTTGCAAAGATTGAAGGTTTTTTTCTTTTTTTTTTTCGTTTAATATAAACTAGTTCGGCCCCTCCCAACAAGCTGTATTCTATATTCATACGGCTATAATCAAATTGCAGCATAATAAGTACGTGAACGTATGAAAAAGTCATTTCCTTTCCGCGAAACTGGTATCGCGCGTATTCGTAGAACAGGAGGCAGCTCGATAATCAATGAGCGCCGCAAAGTCGGGAGGGTCGACGGAAAGTCGATGTAAAAGTAAGTTACTCGCGGGGCACTTTGTCTAGCGTCGGGCAAATGACGGATTCATGAAAATAGCATACAATACAAGTTATTAACGGGGAATGAATGGCGCCTCTGTAGTCTCTGACCTTACGATAATGGCACCATCTTTTTATTATATTAATAAACGCTGCGTTCTGGGATCCCGCGTGGTTGTTAAAAGAAAGAGAGCTCCGTGCCATATGCTGGGATGTAGTAGAGAAGGGAAGAAGAGGTAGAGGGGCGGGTTGGAGCAAAGCTAAAGAAAGGCGCCCTGAGGATTCATCCGCATCGCGCGATTCCTTTACAAACCAGCAATTTTTTCGTACGAGATGTACGATTTTTCTAGTCTAGTGACGTCAACTTTGCAGATTTGAGCTAGCTCAAAAAATGACGAAGTTACCCTCTTAGCGAATTTTGAATATCATGTGTATTTCCATATCTGTTGGCGTACAAATGAAATGAAGAGTGGTAGAGGCGGGTATAAATGGTTGTAAATACAGCGCTGCAAACAGAATTTAATTTACTCAAAGTCGGGTGCTTGCGGTTTTTAACACCTCCCCCCGGCCCGTAATTCCGAACTCTTTGAGGTAAAAACGAAAATCAACGTGGTACAAAGAGGTACAAACGGGGTACAATCGAATCACATTTTGAAAATTAAAATATTTTTAAGTCAAATGCCAGGTTCACATAGGTACCGCGTGCCCCTTCAAGTTCTTAGCCTTCATCGCTAATAAACGGCTGGATACTCGTTTTGACCGCACGACATTCATATTCTATAAATCTCGTGGTCGAGGTCGACACTTTTATTCCTATTAGAATTTATGTTAGCTCACCGTAGGACTCGCCTACTTTCGAGTTGGCCATTAGGAGACAGTCGGAGACTAGGATGGAACTCGCAGCTATCGGAATCATTCCGTACACGGTGCTCATTAGGAACGCGTCAGAGATACGGGTATCTTCTCGCAGCTTTCCAATAGTGTGCATCCGAGAAAATCTTGTTAGCGAAATTGCCATCGATAAATCCAATATCCCATGGCTCCTTTTACACGATTGCCTTTTAATACGCGTCCTTGATTCAGCCCAACGACGCAGACCAGATTCGTCTTATCATCCTGAAAGATTTCTTCTACCCCGTCATCAGTGACGTGACAAAAATTTCGTTGATCACGTTAACGAGAGAAAAATTCGTGGAGGCGAATTCTGACGACTTTGAGAACGCGGCTGAATGACGCGAGGATCTTGCGATGTGAGAATGTATTTTGAGTGGGGGCAAGGGGGCAGATAAGCCTTAGGGATATTTCTGAAAAAAAAAAAGAAAAAACTAGCGCCGGCGGACCTAGGGGATTTGCTCTTCGAGTCAAGATTCTGATGTATAGGTATATGTAAATAGACGTAACCTTGGTCCATTGACATTCGGATCGTCTGACACTGTCAGTTCGAGAGGAATTTATTCTGTGATATTAAACTCACATTGCGGATACATATTGCGCGCGAGTATTACTGTCTCGTTTTATTATTCTTCCACGAGATAAGTTCTAAATCCTCACGCTTCGCTCCTCTCGCTCGCTTCGATGACTCCGACGCTAAATCTAGTGGAATCGTCATATAAATACGGCTGGATAAGGAGCAGAGAAAGGAGGCATGATCGATGTCGCTGACAAAAGGTGGAAAGTGGAATAAGTATCATAGAAACGCGTCGTTAGGTTATCGCGACTTTGGACGACTTTACGTGGTTGCGAGCTCTTGCATATTTTGAAAGAGGAACGATTAACGGATTCTCTCCTGAACGATGGCTCAAAGCCAAATCGTTTTGCCGTGCTGTGACCGGGAAGTGGGGGAGAGAAAAAAATGGGAGAAAGTGTAGCTTGTTCGTTGAGGAAGTCCTTTAAAATTGAGGTATTCACGTAAGAGAGCATTTGTAAGGACGTCGTTCTTTGTCAATGACAGCCCTC
Source organism: Calameuta pallipes (assembly GCA_030142375.1). Taxonomy (NCBI): domain Eukaryota; kingdom Metazoa; phylum Arthropoda; class Insecta; order Hymenoptera; family Cephidae; genus Calameuta; species Calameuta pallipes. The sequence goes on from JARQSW010000635.1 coordinate 815,690, forward strand.
AACCTTTAACCTAGTAAAAGAGGAATCGCGACCTTGCACAAGACACGTATATATATGTAATATATATTACAAATACACAGGTATTTGTAAACTGGGTAATGTGAATAAATTAAAAATTGTATTCAATTAATCGATTTCACGATCGATTCACCCTTCATCACGCACTTGTAAAATTCACGTGAGTTATATTAGGCAGTATACTTAATCGTCGCATGGAAAATTGAATGGGATCCATGGAATTTTCTGTGAGCATATTTGAATTTTTTCAAAATCCCTTTCGTAAAGTTTCCAGAACGAAAGCCGAAGTTATTTGCCCGCTTGCCGTTAAAATGCCAGTCTCAAACCAATTTATTGTTAACTCCAGGCAGGGAGCTGCAATCGAGTTAGAATTAGTCTTTTGGCGAGTCGGAAGTAACCTGAAAACGCTTTCGTACGGTGTTTAAGAAGCACTTTAACGTAAAGAGCTACTTTACGAATGTTGACGACATTAGCGATACGAGGTGATCCCCAAAATTGTTGAGGCTTCGCATTCTATTTATATCTCTGCGCCAGCAGACACTTTGACGCCGAGGAGACTTTTGAAGAACTTGTTAGTCCCTGTTGAGAAGTCACTGTCGCGATTATTATCGTAAGTAACGTGGTGGCGCGTCGATCGACCTCAGTTGCCAGGGTAACGTCAACGGACGAGTTGTTAGTGTCAGCGGCGTATAGGATCCTCTCCTGGGAATTCGATTCCAGACGCTTCGAAACTTCGCTGGGGTTACCTGGTACCTGGGTTTTTTTAGTCGATATATGCGGGTATCGTCCAGGATACGTCAGGACGAACGGGAGGACCGTCATGGAGTATTTGAAATATCCTAGTTGCGATATATCTGTATTTACATAGGTATACGATATTGAAATAAAAATGTCCATAGAAATATCGACGACTCAATATCCTAGTACAAATTTGCACTTTGCGCAACTTCATCTGGCTTGTGTCGCCTACTCTTCGCATATGCATATGCAAGTTAGGTTAGGTTACTTATCTATCGCTACACGCTTTGTGGCTCTTTAATTCTATAGAGTTATCTTGCGGGTGGTATGGCGCTGCTATCGCCCGGCTGGAATGTTATTGCAGCAGGGTGCAAGCTTGGACGAAATTCCTAACATAATGGAAAAGCATGGGCGTGGCTCGGCCGACACGTCAGTTTCAACATTTTGGTAGCATTGTTGACGTTGATGCTTCGGTGCAATAGGTCGCTTGGATTACTGCAAGTGCCGTTTGTCGCGTTATTTTTATTTTATTCGGCGCGAATGGAAATGAGATAAAAGCATTTATAGAGTTCGTAAACGGTGAGAAATTTTTAATAAACGTTACCGTGAGATTCACGGTAATTATGGGACATCATGGTATTTCATAACAATATTAGCTATATATTTAAGAGCAACTCACGAAAATATACCAAAAAATAAGCGCGATACGTCAGCTTTTTTACTGAAATGTAAGATAAAAATTTCGAAACTTAAAAATACGCAATGAAAATACTATTACCTTGTTGAATTTAAAAAGTCATCTAAAACAATTGAATTATCTCATGCGCTACATTCAATTTTACCGTGGAGTGCACTACTTTTCATACCTTTGAAGTCAACCACAAAAAACATTGACATTGCGAGACGCAGTAAAAATTGAAAGTAATAATATTTACCGTGTGCACTGTAAAATTTATTTGTAGCCACTCAAAATAATCGTATGTTATAAACAACAAATAATGAAATGGTACCGATGTCTCACGGTTACTGGTTTCTACGTTAAATTTTATCGTGAATTTCATAGGAAAAATTAACGAAAAATACTCTCCGTGTAGGTATATCACGTAGTTAATTTATCAAGGAAGCCCGACCGGAGTATCGTTAACGTATCCAATATCTATCCGGGATCCAGGAAGCCTTTATCACGGTGCGTAAACCCACAGCCACAAATAGTTACCTCAAATCGAAGCTACATATGAGGCAAAGAGTAAGGGAGAAAAGTCAAGTAAAAGCCAACGTAATTGGAAGCCATTGCGGTTCTCATCACGTCGATCATTTTTATTCATAGCGAATACCTTCCTACGCGAACGTAGCGCGGGCTCTTTAAATTCAAACACCGTGTATCTCTCATTGGCCACACACAAGCAGCTCTTGTTTCAGGAGACAGATAGGAAGATCCTCGCTCGGACGGGAAAGCAGCGATTGGCCTTAAGAATTCGATGGCGAGAAAAGGAGTATACAGAATGTAGAAAAACAGTGATGCATCAATGCCAGAACGGGACATCTGGCTTAGCCATAAACATTCCTCCTGAGTTAACCGAACCCGCGAAGCGATGGAGACGACGAGTGCGGTGTAAAGCAGTGAAGGCTGGAGGGGGTGGACTGAGAGAAAGAAAGAGGGAGAAGAGTGTTCATACGTGTGTAGTGTATGTGGCGAAGAGTGGCGGAGAGAGCAAAGATGTAGAAAGAGAGAGAGAGAGAGAGAGAGAGAGGGGGGAGGAAGATTTACTCACACGTGAGTGTACAATGCGTATGTCTTTCCACGGAGATAGTCGGGATGAACCAATTCTCATCCGGTGACGTCATCGTTCCCGTGAACCCTGAACCGTCCAATGAATCAGCCATTATTTATAGGAACCTATAAATATTCGTAATATTTGTACTTGGCTACTGGACCTACAAGAAATCCCAGTAAATTCCAATAGTCGATATGTCTTTGATTTATTTTTCTAGAAACATTGACTGTCGCTGGCCTTGTGTCTCGCGCGAGCTCTTCGATAGTGTTTAGCGTGCATTGACTTACGGATATTTTAGTTAGTTTAGAAAATTCTTGAAACTTTTATCTCACTCCGTAATTCTATAGATACTGTTATGGGATTTCAGTCACTTTCTCTATATCTTTCTCTCTCTTTAATTTTTCCATCTAATCAGACGCAATTTCAACGGCACGGTCTTTTATCGCCCTGTCACTTCTATAAATAGAGGAATAACAATTTCAAATTACATTTCCTTCGCCAGTGGCTCAACGAAATTTCACTGTATGCATCGAGGCCATTGTGGAGCCGCATAATCCATAGTTCATGACTATATAAGGTCTGTACCAGGCAATGTTAGACAAATGATTGGCGCATCAATTCCATTGACAGTCAATAGTCCCGTTGACTTTTCTACGCTCGTTTAGTCGAAGCACGGCTTAAATGTTGATACGACGATTAATTGTTTCGACGAAGCGTGCGTACATTGTTAAGGGAAGTGGAAAAAAAGAGAGAGGGGGTAAAGTCAATTAGTCGTAGCTTTAATTGCCGACTGTGCGTTTCCGTTTGTCCAGGAACCTCGAAAAGTCCATTTCCGTTTGTCGAATTTAACGCCTTTGCTTTTTCAGCTTGACAAAAAATCTTTTCGAAAAAAACACGAGGACTTTTTCTCACCCTCTTTTGGAAAGTTCAGGGTGTGGTCGACCGATACGGTTTTGATCTACGCGCATGTACACCGTACACACGAATATGGCGAAAAGAACTTCTCTGACGAATTCCAGGGATGATATCAATTTATATAAGGTGTAACCAATATAACGAGCTATCTGGCTACACCGTGTGTTTTTCATATGTGGACCGTTTTTATCTCTCATTGAATCTTCCGACGTATATTACATATGTATACGTACACGGAGAGATCTTTTCATTAAAAATTACTGTGAAACTTACGGTAACCACGGGGACATCATGGCATTTCATAAAGAATTACCTATATATGTATTTAAGAACAATTCACAAGAACGTCCTAAAAAGTAAGTATATGATACGTCAGATTTTACTGAAGTGTACGGTAAAATTTTTGAATCTTGAAAATACGTAGCGTAAAAGTATAGCTTTTACCTTGATGAATTCAAAAAGTCATATAAAACAGCCGAATTATCTCGTGCGCTACATTCAATTTTTTCCGTGGAGTGCACTGCTTTTCATATCTTTTAAGTCAACCACAAAAATCATTGTGACATAGCGAAACGCAATAAAAATTGCAAGTAAAAATATTTACCGTGTACACTGTAAAATTTATTTGCATCCTCTCAAAATATTGTATGTTATAACGTTATAACTTATAAGCAATAAATAATGAAATAGTAACGATGTCCCACGGTTACTGGTTTCTACGGTAAATTTAATTGTGAATTTCATACTAAAAATTAACGAAAAATTCTCTCCTTGTAGCATTATGATTATACGTATAGGTGTACAACACAGGGAGCTTAAAAATATCAAAAGTTTTATCGTCGGTGAATGAATTTTGTGCGGAATTTGTCGTCCAATAATTCAAAAATTTGTCAATCCTTGACGTATCGCGTAGCGAAGTTTGCGTGCAAGATATGTGCTACTTCGAAGTTTTACGTGTATACTGTATTCTAGAAATTAATTAAGGTAGATCCTTCCCTGAAATTGGAGCACGAGGTTCCACGTTCGTGATTTCAAATACGAAAGAAAGGAGAACCACTCGCGTACCAGGAAGTCCGTAAATACTTGGCGAAACTTCGTTGCGAATCAGTGGCAACGATTCCGAGAGTTGTCGTCGGTTTTATATTATTCGTATTTTTTCATCAGCTCTGTCGATCCTTATAAAATTTTTTCCCTCGAACGCACTGGCGTCTACGATTTTGCATTGCACAGTCCGTGATTACATTCGCCCGCCGCTTTACATATACAGACCGAGAATATTTCTCCACATAATAAAATTTACGGCAACGCTGACCACAATGCTTAAGGCCAGTGTACGGCGCGAGAGGCCTTTAATCAACGTGCTTTTACACCCAACAGACAAAGAGGTGTTCGCGTGGTTGCGATTCGCGAAATTCTTTTTTACCAGCAAAAAGGGAATTGTAAAAAGGAAATTCAAAGTGCAGAAATATCTACGTTCCCTTTTCACGCTCGCGAGTTTCCACGCCGACAGAGGGGCCAGACGGGAATGGCAAGTACCTGCCTACTTATCTTCCCATCCACCTCTTTGCCTATATACCTATCCTACCTACCGTCGAACCTTGCGCGATTTATCATGCGAGTAGGTATACGAGTCTCGCACTTGATACTTTTTTTTTTTTTCTTTCTTTTCTCATTGATCCGTCCAGAATATCCAACGCTGCTATCGTTCGCCTCGTTACAGCGATGGAAGTTTTATCCTCGAGAAGAGAAACGCCTTCGAGGCTTCTACGTGCCACTAGCATTTGGCCAAGAGAAATATTTGTATAGCCCAGAGGAGACGATGGCTCCTGCCGTTCCCGTAGAGTTTGACTATTGCGGATTGTTAAATTTTCCCAGTACCCTCGGAGTTTCATCTCTATACACCGCCAGCACCGTTATCGGATATCGATCGAAACAAGGTATTTACTTTATCTCCGATAAAGTTTTCACGTATACCGACCAACGGCTATACGGAATAATACATTTTCTAGTAGACCGATGCAATATATCCCACCAAGTCACGCGGTGCATATACTCGTGTTACGTGTAGCGTAAAATATTGTATAACGGGAGAGGATTTGTCTTTTTGTACGTAAAATATTTTTCATATTTTATCATTCGATTTTTATATAATTTTATTATTTTTTATTTTGAACAATTCTTTTAATCGCACTTTCGCGTAACGTATTTTGTGTCTGGACCTTCTGCGTCTTCTTGTACGTTCAATGGTCGTCGGGAGTCGCAACCGTGCGATCTTCGGGTTAACGAGAATTAACGCACATTCGTCTGAGAGAGAGACATATAGATATAAGCAGAGAGAGAGAGAGAGAGAGAGAGAGAGAGAGAGAGAGAGAGAGAGAGAGAGAGAGAGAGAGAGAGAGAGAGAGAGACGAAGAGTGGGGAGGAGTGAGAGAGTTGAGAGAAGGGCAGTTACGCGAAGGACCGAAGAACGCGTTTACTGCGACCCATCTGCGTCTCGCTCTATAGGGTGACTTCATATAACGTGTTTGGCTACTGTGTATCTTTGGATTAATCTAATTTTCTTTGCTGCTCAAACAACATTTCGAGTTTCGCTTATTCCTTTGTGTACTTTACGGCGTCGAGTCGTTCGCGTCCGAGTTCGTCTTTGCTAACGGCGTTCGGACGCCTCGTTCAATTAAATCCTGGCTTTTAATTGACACGGGAAGGAACAATGTCGGCGTTGTGGCTAAAATTGGAGTAATTAAAAGCTGCTGTTAATGAAGGAGAGTCATTTTATAGGATTATGATTTCTATCGAAGATATTACTGTCTGTTTCGTGTCTATTAGAATCGTCGTAGAAGTATGGCTTTGATAACGCGTCTAGTATTTGAACTTCAAAGGCCACCCTGTAGTTTAGTCTACGTATATATAAGTATATATACAGTACACGTTGCATGTGGTACATATGTGAAAACACCGAGACTCCGCAGTTCGCACAAACACAATATCAATAGTTGCCCAGCAGTTTGTTGTTTAAACCACTCGATTCTTGTTACACGTTCGATCCATTGTAGTCAATGTTTTTTCTAGTATTTCTTTTGTATAATTTTTCTCTTACTTTTATTCCACATTAATCTCAGAGCTGCAGTTATGACGCTGACTGTAATATTCTTAACCAATTTTCGGTAATCATCGAAAGCTTTCTCCCGTTATTCTTTAACAGTGTCACCGTTTCAACTGGATCACCCTCTATAGTTTCTGCATTTACAATGCTCTCGTTCCTACGGATTGTACTTCACGCAGCTCCGTACAAGGTATGACCTTTCGAAAGTCTGTTATTAACATTGAGCTTACGCGATATACATATAGGGTGTAAAATTTGAACAGCGATTTTAGGTCGCGTACTAAAGGATGTACGCACACGGTAATCAAAAGTCATATGACCTACGGGTTTCTAGTGTGAAATGAAAAATCTTAACAGAGGAATGCCCAGGGCACTCGTGGCACGAGGGCACGCTCCTGAACTACCCGCGCAAGTAGACACGCTATACGTAGAACTCGGGGAATGAATACGCGTGGTTCTAAAGACAAGTGCGGCGGATGCGGCGATCCTTAGTATTCATCACGATGAGTCAAACGGCGCGTTTACGTATGACAGCGCGAGAAAAGAAGTTGAAATTACGCTCTGGGGCTGATGCTGTTTCGCCCATGGAGAATCTGATTGCTGACGACAATAAAAATTACAAAGTAACGACGGGAAAGCGAGAGTACGAGCCTGGTAAATGTAGGGTGGTAAAAATTTCGTGATTTAAAAAGTGTTTCTCCCGCTATCATTCACCTTGAAAGTTCACGTCTTTATTGAATGATAAGATGGCCTTGAAACGGCATGAGATAGGGGACGTGATCTCAGCTTGTCTAATGTGTTTTTAATGCCGCAATCGCGTTATAAATCTCCAGCTAGAATTTCAGCTGGTACCTTAACCCAGTTGAACGTTTGCATAAGCCACTAGTTGCTAGGTGATAAGGAGCAGCAGGGATGGGACCAAAGCACGAAAATTTTCTTGGCTCTAGTTATTGCCAGTAGGTCGATAACTGTACTGAGCTCAAATAACATTAATCTGGGCTGTATTCACTGATGAGCGATCTTCAATTTTATTTTAATTTTTTTTTTTAATTTTTTACTTAGCAAGGTCGTATACCAGTAGTAACGTACAGCGTGCTTTTTTTTTTTAGATTTTACACTTTTTGGCAGAAGTGGATATATTTATTTCTTATATACATTCTTGGCTGGATCTGCTATAGAGATAGGCTGCATGCAAGACTCCGTGGATTCTGAGAATTCGAGTCGCCTGCAAAACCTATTGAAGTCGGGATTGCTCAGAGTCGTAGAACCCGTGGAGATAGTATGAATGTTAATTACGAGCAAACTGCGAGGACACAGAAAATTCGAATTTCCTGTGCATACGTTGACCGGCTTTGACGCCATCATTGTTCGGGCATATTGCAACCCTCCAAATTTGGATATGCGTGTCATGGGTAATGACGCGATAGTACGTGAGCATACATCACGAGCAGCACTCGTATTACGTTTTTTATAGTCGCGTAATTTTATCATACGAAATTTCAGTCTTTAATTCGACAAGTAATATATCAAAATAATCTCGCCAATTTCATCGAGACGTCAGAGCAAGCATAATACTTCCCGCGTATAACTATGAATTTTCATTTTCCTAAATTCACTCGTCCGAAAGTCATATAAATATACTCGAGGACTAAATAATATTTATGGCGAAATTATAGTCCGCAAGCCATAACAGCCAGAAGCTCTCCATTACTCTTCATCGCTCAGTTCATACAGCCTGTTATATGCACACCCGGTAGATATGCTTCCATCCGTGTTCAGGTTTCCTCATTGGCGATGATTTAGAGGTCGCCGATACTTCTTGACGACTCGCGACTCCCTGCGTCTAGTATCCCAGACAGTTCTCTCGAACCGTATACACATAGGTGCATATGTGTATATATATATACTTCACGCATTCAGTCAGGGATCCTCAAAGAGGCACGAGCTTGCAAATCATATAGCCGGGAACATGTTCAGGAACCTTATGCGCATTACGTTCGGGTACGCAGAGTATTTGAAAAGCTCCCTGGGGAATATCACGTAAGCGCCACTGCCTACACCCGTAGCAAGTAGGTATGCAGTTATTCTGAGACTGCCGGGGTGAATGCCCAGTTCTCCTGTGTCCCTCCGTATGGGATGCTTGCAAGCTCAAATCAAATCGCTGCCAACTCGGGCGCCATTGCTTCGGCACATACGAACTCACCTCTGTACGTGTATCGGTTAATACGACGATTTGAACGTCAAAGAGAAAAATATTAGCAGTATCGTTACTTTACTGAAAGACGCAATTCGAGATTACCTTATCTAAATAATTACACGGATGCAAGTGGGTATACGTGACACGCTTTATGTGCGACGTATAAAATCTTATGGGATTAATCTATGGTATAATTACTCGCAAATGGTTTTCGTATGCACTCTATCCTATGTGTAATTTCGGTACGGGTATACTATACGCGTATGTACTGTTTCGAGGCGTTAACATAACGGGTGGGTATTTCCTATGTGTCCTATAGCTCACGCGTGTTTGTTCGTTAGAGAAACTTTAGTCATTGACGTATGCGCAGATGACTGTAGTACGTATTAATACCGTTGTGCGCTGTAATCATGGAAAACATGATTATTCACGGCGAGTGTCTGTGGAGCGAAATAGTAATTCAGAAATAGCTACTGTGACTATTGGTTATTATAGTAAGGTCGATATAGAGTATTCTGAACTGTTACGTAAAATGAGATTCTAACTTCACGTCCAGCGTTGACTGCGAGGACCAGTATCTCATGTGCTGGAATCCAAGAGAACCTGGAGTGCCCTTAACATCCCGTAAAGTTCAGTAGATCCCGATGGATTTCAGCACATGAGATGCTGGTCCTCACAGTCACCGCTGGACGCGAAGTTAGCATTTTTTTTGACTTTTTTTCGAAGCCTTTCGATCGTGTGCAATTCCTGAAATTGGGGGTAATGTTCTTGGAATCCGGCGTAAGATTCCTGGAATCGGCGATTCTCGTACCGTCACTCTTTGATATGAGGGGAGTTTACGATGTGGAATTAGCATGGATGCGAACCATCGAAAGCTCTCGAAGTGTCATTAAATTTCGGTGCAGGAATCTGTATCCAGAACTTCTAATACCTGATTGAAATTATATTTTGAAAATGATTGGTTCGATCGTCCTGTAATGGAATTATGATTGTAGTATTATAATACTTGAGGGTATTCCCTTCGTAGCGAAAATGGTTGGTTCAGCAGTTTCGCTTTATCTATGATCATCAGTGAAATTTGGTGGAATTGTTGAAGTTTAAATGAATTTGAAATGGCGATCGACAATGCAGGCGTTAATGATGCCGCGGTAAATGAACATGGAAATTATTTGCCGGTAAACGGAAGTGTAAATAAACCGGACATTGGCGCTGGATGATAATTCGATCTTGCTCGTGGTTAATCACTATGTACCATATATGTATATGGTGGCCTGTTGGATTTACGCGAACCACGATAAAATGAAAATTACACTGCAAAAACTATTTTAATGAACCGCGAGACGTGACTAGCCGATAACCAACCCATGGAATATTAATGAATATTAACTTTATCAACTTTATATGCATATACTATGTACGAAATTATAATAGAACTTTGATGTGCATGCGCTAATCGAGAAAATCTAACTATAGCATATATACACTATACTATATGTATATATAGTATATGCATATACACTATCGACAAATTTCCGTACGAGACTTTTAATCTGGCAGCAATCTCACGGGGTTCTGGACCCTTTCAATAGAGACATCCTAGCTCATTTCCTGGAAAGATTTTCATCTCCATCACACCATCGTTCACCGGACACACGTAGTAGATACATGCGTGTAACGTTATACGTATATCTGACGAATGATATTTTAGCATGTGATAAATCTCTCAGAAAGTTTCACGAAATGACGACACGCTTAAGAATAACACTGACGTTCTTCACGACAGTAAAATCCTTATCATATTTTGTTTTCTACCGCAGGATGCCAGGTACCCAATGTATCTTGTGCTGTTGTCGTCTTTAAAACCATAATCTAAATAGATTACGTCATAATTGTGGTCACGGACGAAGTAGTCATACGAGTATTAAAGATAACTGTGAAGAAAAAATGAGATACAATAACCGCAGATCTAAGCCGCAAACCTAAGTGCGTAACGCGTTTATTGCAATTTAGTTGGAAATTTAAATAATTTACTTGCTGGCGGAATTTGATCTCGGTGCCCTGAAGTTCGTAAACTGCGGCAGTACTTATTTTTTTATTAACTTTATTTTTCATATATCAGAATATTACTATTACACTCAACGTGTGCTCATTCGACACGTTAAATATCAATTGGGCACTTACATGGGTTAGAATAACACATATCAAAAGACACTTATATTTACAGTGATCGTACAACGACCTGACGCTCATACACATGATTCGCACGAATTAAATGACGGAGATCTCGGTGCATTGTGGCTAAGCTGAGTTTCTCGCGAAATATGACTAACTCTATATAACGGGTAGAACGCTTTCTGACAGGCTTTACTTGTATACACTATTGAGATAACGTCGAGGGACTCTTCCTCGAATGAACGAGACCCGATGACTTTCTTAATAAAGAACAAAGCTGAACTTGGGTGTGAGTCGAGTGAAAAAAAGGCATACGTGATTTCATGTACGGCTGATTAGTAATATTATCGCTCCTTATTCCTGGTTAGGTATGCCGCAAAGTGGACATACTGCGAGCATGCGAATGTGCACTCATATACATATACGAGGATGACTCATTTCCGGCCGATTGGTAACTCTCTTATTATAATGCAGCTTTAAATAAATCTCGTCTCATTGCTCCCATCGGGGACACTGCATTTTTCTTACTATTTACACAGAGTGGGAAAATGATAAATTATTTTTGAAAAATTGCACCTGTACACGTATGTACGTTAAGTCTGGTCCAGATTCATAGACTTTGGCAATTCGACTGAGCTGGCTTGTCGTACAGAGTATCGGCTCTGTGCACTCTTGGGAACCATTATGAATTTATGGGTTTTCCACTCCGACTATCCAACGGCAATATATGTCTAGTTTGTTTCACATTGTATCCAGGTATTGCAATTTGACGTCCTACCTAGATCCGTGATCCAGGATCCATAGATAGTACAGTTTTGTTTGTTCCCCAGATATGCTTCGACTACGTAGTGTTTCGGATTTTATGTGTCGCGCGTATACGCAACGTGGGAATGTACAACAGTTAGATTCCATGGGACGGTGGCACCAGTCTCCGGTTGTCCCAGGGGAATCGTTACGAATTTATGGGTTTGTTAACCCCCCCACTACACACCCTCTTCCCCCATAGCATCCGCTATCAAACGTCGCTTAACGCCGTTCCTGTCCGAGTCATTGATTTGTCGCGACAGTCAGCTTTCACGGCTCAGGACATCCCTCGGATACCTATACGACGTAGAGGAAAAGGGTGATCCTGGATATCATCCAGCAATCTCTGATCATCGACCTCCTCGACCACCTAACGATCCGACAGCTGTTCTCGTTAGTCTTCGAATTTTCTCTTCGCACGATGTCGACCTCGTTTTTCCTGAGCCTCTTTGGGACTCCTTTACTCCTCTTATTGTTTTCGCCTGCCTCTCGTGAGAATGCACACGTTTTCATATACTTTTACAGAATTTCGAATATTTTCCACTGCGCGAACAATCTTTCGTTACTTGGGAATACATCAAGTTATAATATGGCATCCGTTAGTGAAATTAGGTCCAACGGTAGATGCTCTCAACTATTTTTGGCTCTCTTGCTCAGACGGCACAGGGTCAATTGCACCAGACTGTACAGTCGCCAGCAGTTAGCTTGCTTCGAAACGCGCTGTCCGTACCACCCAGTATATTTCCCTTGGCCGGATTTTAAGCGACGCGCGCAGGCGGATCCTTTAGCCGCAATTTCTTGGTGGTTTCAGTTGCGAGATCGGCCTAACTCTTTACCTAGTTGCATTCCTAGACGCATTACTCTCGCTCCCTGACACTTCCATCGGCAATAAACCTCCCGTGGTCCGAATCACGCTGCTCTTAAATCATCGTTCAGTCGCTTGGTAGTCGCGAAGCTTCCAGCAGTTTCCTCTCGCAATATCGGCAAGAAAAGGCGTGTCGCTATAGAGCACTGTGATGTCATACATTCGAGCGTTCTACACACGCATTGCTTGTACTCAATTCAAATCTCATAACCCGTCTACTTCATCAGACTGAACCCGTTACCTCAGCTGTATCATCTAATTGTCAATAGAGACTATTCCTATCTTTTCAGTATCCATACGTTCAATGGCTTGAACGACCAGCTGGGTAGCCCAGGCTACGTACGTAGTATCTATCTGGGTAGCTGTCGCGACGACCTGGCAGATTGTATATTGATCGATTTTATCATTTTGCACAGAGCAGTTTGCACGGTCAGGTAAAAGCGGTAAATGTCGAACGTTTCCCACACAGATTAGCTATATACGTAAATAGTCGTGCTTGATAAGCCGTATCTACATCTCAGGACCCCAGTTGCACTGCCCTCGGGTCCACTCCTATCTTAATCTCCTCTCAGCCGCGCACAATATATATATACACACACTACATGTAGAACGTAGAGAGTGCGTGATGTCGTATTTTCATCGATCCTCGCGCTTTCTGCGCTCTGCTCTATTCTCGTGCAAAAGCAATTTGTAAACAGGGACGCGGGTCAAGCCCTGCGCTCACTTCCCAGATAACATCTGGCACTAAGCTTTAACGTGGACTTACGTCATTTGTGTCATCGCGACGAATAGCCTGTCCTATCTCATCGCGAGCTCTGGTCATCGGCTTTACTGGATACGGGCACACGCCCGTGTGAACGTTAACGTCCGGCACGTTTCAATCGTGAAATTGTCCCAGCTTCCGGTAGCATCATAGCTCTGGAATTAGCGATCCTTTTTCGTGCGCAGCCACCCTAAGGGATCCTGGGACGATTTAACCATTTTATGGTGACAGCCTTGTGCTACCGAAACTTGCACCTCGTGGCACTGCTGTGACACGAGATCGACTTTTTGCTGATCTTGAGGAGAGCCGTGAGACGAAGAAGAGCGAGACGGGCGAGGGAGCAGGCTGTGTGCGGCAGGGATAGACTTTTAAATTTCTCGATCGTATAACCAGGGTGGAGGGTAGGGTGACTCGTAAACATGCATCTACCCACGTCGTGCCTGGCGTATGGTGCATATAATGCGTTTCTATATTCCTTTATGTTGACACTTTGACAACCTGTTTGCCTGCTGGAACCTTCTAATAAAGCAACAATTGTTCAGCGGAACGGCGAAAAAAGGTGGTTTACGAGGGGAACACCAGTCGGGCGAACCACAGCACGTGGATATCCTGGACACCCAGTAACCCCGAACTCGTGCATGCTTAGGCGTATAAAGACCGGATATCGACACAGCCAATTGAACTCGTACTTAAATGCACATGAAACTGCAGTAGGATTCTTTTCGAGTCTCTTTCAAACCGTATCGCGTACAGTTATAATTTTCGTTGTATATAAAATGTTCATATAGTATAAGTCAGTTATGTCAGTGTACGATATCGAATACTGAATCTTATCCTGCTGAAACTCACATTTTACTCGTATGAGAAAGTCACTTGATGTTATGCGAAACTGAGATAATTTTACTCATAGGTCGAGTCTTGGTAGAAATTTCATATGGTGCGCGTAATTATCTAGCACGTTGTGTCTGGGACGAGACCCAACTGAAAAAATGGTTATCAAGCTGGAATTTGGTATCCGGAAACAATTGGCATAGAAATTGGTACTACGCCGTGAAACTGTAGGGGTGAGTTGCTTGGCGACGACGTTAGCATGCAAATAGTCAGAGGTGTACATTGCCACGTATTCTGAATATTGTACATCCCAATTCTCATTATGCATACAGTACATTCGATCCGATCGATAATAGATCCCACTTTCATGATCGTGATCTATAATCCGATTAACTTGAACCTAGAGCCGGTTACTCTATTGCTACCGTATTACCGACTTTAAGGCTACATACCAAAAGTCCCATATATTATTATATATATACATAATATGTGTAAAATATAAAAGAAAAAAAAATAACTCGAGAAGAAATCTATGGGGTAACATGCTGATTTGAATTGACCAACAGTCATAAGTCTGAATTGAATGTGACAAACGAATCCCCATTGAATTGACCGATTAGAGATTGCTTTTGTGATTAAATAAAAGTGGGCTAATGTGGCTACCGGGATGCATGTGTAATGACGGTAACATCCTGGGCTCCCCATTAGAGGAACAATGGAACACCCTGTACATTGTTCGTTATCTCGTTACTTTTTTGTACCATGCGCGTACAGTAGCTCCCCGTGGCGAACAATCGAACTAGGTGCAGCCTGTTTAATTGCACACGCGGTATAAGGCGTGTCTTTTTCGCCCTGATACCTGCCCTAATGCACCGCGCTACGTTGTGTAGTACGTGGACGAACTATGCACGTCCGCGTTCCTGGCGGTTTCTATTGGTACCTTCCTCCTTACGCAATCGGTACCTTCGCCACGTCATTGTACAACGGACATTGTTTATTCTGTCGAGTAACAAAAACACCAAACACTACGAAATAGACGAAAGTACACATTCACGGCTTGCCAGTTTTCACATGTAAAACCGCTGATTATGGTTATCGTAATGCTAAAGTATACCTAATCTTCATATCCGGTGAATTTTCTACGCGCTTTCGACGCGTCGACTATTCATTAGGCTAGTGCGAAAGCAACCGTTTCGACGTCCCTTGAACACTGTGAAGGGAAGCACGTCGACACTTGGTTCTCATCCAAATGGGAAATACACGTTGAGCTTATGGATAACATCCGGCGATCGTGGTAAAAGTACCGACGCTACTGCATAAACATATATCTGTATATATATATTATATATATAGGCATATAGCACGAACCGTTGCTCCAGGTTCGATAATGAGCTACGTAAATTTAACCGAGCGGCTCGGCAATTACGGTTTGTATTGTTTCGTGTACCGTACCAGTCGCAAAGATCCTATGCCCGAATTTCTCCTCTCTTCCTCTTTCGGCTCTTTTCATTAAATCCCCCCCCCTACCCGCCCATGGTCCAAATTATTGATTAATCAAACAAACGTATTTGCCTGCCGAATACCTATCCGATTTCGCAAGGTCTCATTAGCCTTAGAGCGAAACTACGAACCCTGTATTTCGTTAAAATCAGACAGGCAACAATGATTTTGTCATTGCCATGAATTCTCCGCATTTTACTATCTAACGTTTACCCAATTGTTTTTGCACAGTTGACATTTACTTCTATTTGTGACAACGATAATATCGCGGGACATAGCGCGTATGGAATTATTAGTCGAAAAATTGTTACCGGTTAATTTTTGTATTTTAATTTTTTTTTTTTACAGTGCGGTAACACGCCGTTCCCCAGATCCGTTGGTACGTCGTTTTGACCCTGGATCAAAGTCGGTAGAGTCATTGACCTCGCTCGTTAGAGACAGTGCGTGTCTTCCTCCATTAACCCGGTTAATCGTACACTCGTTAATTCCTATTTCGCGCTGTATCCTTTGAGACCGTCTCGAGTACGCTTGCACATATATCATATATCTATACATATATGATACGTGCTACACGGTACCACGTGATCTCCGTAAAGTAATGTCTAAGGCAACTGATGGACAGCCGGTTAACAGCCTGCGTGAAAGTTTGGGATAAATTAATTTAAAGAATTGATTGATTTTATTTTTATATTTCTTTTTTTTTTCACATTTTTCCCACAGTCTTTAAGCTTTGTCTGCGAACGTTAATCAGCCTATCGACTAATGGCAGTCTCGTTAAAACGCATATCGCTCGGCTTTCATCTATTAATTCGTGAGCGATCGAGCGTTTTATTAATAGACACCCGACCAACTGACGTCATCGATGCACTCTTAATTCTGAACTAGCGCCGTAGGCTGCGTACGAACTCAACCAAATGAGAACGAAGAACTCCGCACGAGCACGTGTGTATGTATTTACGTGTAGGTACGATGGGAGCCGATGCGTAGGTACCGTCCAGTGGCCTCGAGCAGATTCGGGTATATAAATAACTTTAAGACCCGAGATACAACGTGTGTGTATATATATATATATATACATATATACACAACAATTGGCTCAGGGCCAGGATTAGTCATCCGAGACGCGGTGCTGGTACGTTCAGCATCACTTTTACCTCCTTTGCATCTTTTATCACAGCTGCCTACCGCATCGATAAAAGTTTTGATTAATTGTTAAGAAATCGAATCATCGCGGTACGTGTCTTGACGAAAAAGTTCAACCGAGGGAAACAGCTTAGGAGGATTTCAATTAGCTTACTGCAGTGTATATCTATACGAGAACGTTAGACCGAGGGGTGGTGGTTTTTTTTTTTTTGTATCAACCGTGAAATTATTTCCATCAATGTAAATACGTATCTGTCGTTGCGTTTCTTCCGGACGATTGAGAATTCGATATTTTTATAAAATTGTTGCTTCTAAATTGTCGATCGGTCGCGTCAAACTTTCATGGAGGCTGCTCGGGTTTGGGTATCTTTGGGTCGATTTCTTGCTCTAACGAGCAGCGAAGATGGGCCATTCACGTGGATCACGTCGAGGGGTTGTTTACTAGAAATCGCTGCACTCTTGACGCTCGAGTAGTGTGAAAGTTCAGATCGTCGATGGAGATGGCAGAAAAAGGGCTATCGGGGTTACGAGTGCCGGATGGCTTATCACTGATTGTGAGAAATTTCTTTATATCGAAAGATGAGTGAAGGGAGGGGGAAATAATTTTTCTTTTTAAGCGATAATGGATATCGAATTGTTATTTCTCTCCGTATGAGATCTTTGAAATTTTTTATTGGCTGATTTTATTTTTTATTTTTTTATTTCGCACGCTACCAGACTGTCCTACCCCTCTCGAAGAAGCACTACCGAAATCCTCCCTTCGCGCATGCTGTACGCAGGAGCTACTCGAAGAACTTGAAGGACTCTTTTTCCGCAGGCAGACAACTTAACGAGGTGGCTTCGTTATATTGCATTTTCTTTGTACAGATATACAGTATAGGTGTGGTTATATATAGTACAGGTATATAGGCATATGTATAGATATAGTATATGTAAGTAGATGGTTGATTCACGACTCATCCTTATTGGATCCTGTGTCAATCACGCACTACCGACTGTTCAATTCTATCCTTATCTGGACCAGTATAGGTACCATGGCGAGAGGTGTTTCGCGTAAATTCTACCAATTTGAAATTTCAATTAAAGGCTTTACCTTTGATTGTACGCTTTCGTTAAATTTTTTTAATCTTTCGTGCTTCGTTTCAAATTGATTTTCCTTTGTGGATGAACGGAATCCAATTTGCTTATCTGATAGACACGCGGGGTATCTCACTGATATTGGCTTGAACGAAGAATTTCAAATTTGCAGGATTCTCTTCATAGTAGCAACTTGAAAAATCGCCCCGAACAAAGTACGAAAATGTGTCTGTGAAATATTAGAGGCTTAACTGGACGAGCTAATGGGATTTTTATGAGGTACTACAGGATAGGGATCCATGAAATTTTACCGTAGAAACTCAAACAAAGCCTTTCGAAATGAAATTAATATTTTCTTAACTTTCTTTAACGAGTAAATCTACCACTGTAAATCTACCGTGATTCCCTACAGTCGATTGGCATTAAATATTTGATCGGTTAAGAGATTAATTGGAACCAAATTCTCACTAATACAAATCCTTCGTATGGAATATCAAGTACAAGGAAATTTGGGAAAATTTTTTTTTAATCATTTCGAATATTTCCAACACTCTCTACAGGCTTATCACTCCTGGTATAAATGCATATAGGTAAGATAAAGCAATGTAATAGTGAGATTGCCAAAGAGACCGTGTACTTCACTCGAGTGGACAAGTAAAACGTTTTATCATTGTCAAAATATATAGTCACAGTATGCCAGGGCTATATCGATATACTGGTTGTGATTAAAGCATAACCCCGAAATGTATAGCTTATCGCGAAAATGTATATTTATAAAGATTAATTTGAAGTCCCGGCAAAAGACAGCGAGATTACAGCAGGAGCGAATTAAGCGCACGAGCGATCTAACGATTTCGTCGTAGCGGAATGAAAAGAAAGCGAACCGTAAAACCGTCTGTTTGGCTGAAACTGTTTGTACCGCAGAGGCGCCGAAGTGAATTAAAAAATAAAAATAAAAGAAGTCAACCTGCCACGAATAGTAAAACAAAATTGTTTCGATTCTAAATGCCTTCTTAATTGATATATGTATATTCAAACCTGTATACATATAAGTATGATCGGTAACGTTTAGTAAATAGGTCGTACGAAAAACCTAACCCAAATAGCAATAGCGTCGTAGTAAAAGCAGCCGAAGATAAGCAATAAAGAAATAATGCGTTAAGCTTGCATTTTCCTCATGGCTATAAATAATACACCAGTTTTATCCTCGTAGATCGTGTAGTCAAGTTCGTTTACATAACTGGCATAATTAGAGAGCGTTTAAACGCCGCCCCCATTTAAAATAGCATCCCGCTGACTATTATTATCGGCCGATCGATTTAGCTACAAGTTTCCTACACTGGTTATGGGGAGATTTGAATTTGAATATAAAAAAAGAAAGAAGAACGTTCTCTATTATCCTGTTTGGAATAGAAGTTCTTCAGTTTGCCACCAGGTGGACTTTGGAGCAGGAATTATTCTATCGGTGTCCATTGGCATCTGTCACTAATGCATTTCGGGTACTTTTTTTTCACAATTTCCTTAAGGTGCTTGACACGATTGATAGATATGCCAAGATAACTGTGCTATCCCAAAAAAAGTATGTCATCGTGAATCAGTGACTATTCCTCGTCAGAGTCACGTATGATACCCTGGGAAAGGATCTTCGTCGAGGTTATGTATTTACATACGAACGTGTATGCACTTGACCGAACATATGTGGATCTTTCTGCGTGATGTGTTTCGCAGTCTTGCTAGAAGTTCAGAAACTCGAAATACAGCATTTCCGTTGTGCTCTAAAAAGCCAATGGTTGCCAAGGGAGACACTGTGTCAGCGATGGTGTCTTATACCAGGACGGATGCTGGATTCGCAATATTTTCATCTTCAAAGTAAGAGATACTTTCGTTTCGTATGTTCACAAACAATTATCTCGTTGCCATGACGATCGTACGGTAGACGTACTTTGCCTTCTGCGGGGATAGGCACTCGCGTTGATTATTTAAAACAGTCGAGCGACGAGGGCTGCTAATTAAATTCGTTTCATAAACTGTATCTAAATAAAATGCTGATGAGAGTCTACGGTTGACGTCCAGTCAAAATTCGCCATTCGCCCGGACGCGTGCAGGGTGGGTCGCTCGTGAAATTCCGGGGTGGAGAAATTCGCAAGAACAAAGAGCTCGGCCGGAGCTTCGTTTGCCGTGCTAATATATACGAAACGAATGGAACACGAGGACCGTCCTGGGCGGTTTCCCAATTCAAGTCAAACACTCGCGAAATCCTGAGTTAACCCGGCGGCTCGCATTAAAAGATTTTTGGCAACCATCTAGAAAATTATTTTTGCCTTTGTTGCCTTCGAATTACAAGGGTAATCTGGAATTTTCAATTGAACGGGTAATATTATTGAATTTTGCTTTCTTCTGACATGCGCACTTGTACGAGAACCTTCTTCCCCTAATTCTCCTCGTATACTCTCTGCTGGCCGTTATCCCTATAGCTCAATACAAACCAATGAATCCGTATAGATAACGAAAACAGGAATTTGAAAAAATAAAACTGACGGTCGTCTTCGAAGAAATGAACGACTTGCCAACGGATGTTTATTACAACTTGTATTTTTTTTTCGTCTCCTTTCGCTGAATCCTCAGTGACGCTACGTGGTTGCGTCAGGACATTGCAGTCTACGGGCGCGTAACGAAATTCAAAAATAAATAAACGGCTCTTCGTACTCATTCGTCTTTAGTCCGCTGACCACTGTAGCATTAGATGTCGCCGCCATTTTCTTTTATCCATTGAGAAAGGACGCGTCACTTAACGGGACGATTAACGAAATTTCAACGTTATTGAAATCAGAGGGAATTAATGGTGTCTTTGTAAGGGGAGGAGGGTGGCGACTAACGATATACTTTATACTTTTATAGTTATACTTTTTTTTTCGTCTAATACACACGATTCGTTTACCCTGAATGGGTCCTTAGTAGTCCCAGTTAGTCAGAGTCATGGGTGACACGCCGGAAATGGCTCCTCCTGGATTGATCACAGCAATTAGGACAAAGTGCAGCATTAATCCCAAAAATGATCTAGGATAACTACAAACTCTCGATCTTCGAACGATCGTATGTCAACAGTGTAATGTTGACAAAAAGATACATATATATATATATATATATATATATACATATTAACTATTTATTTAGCGATGCTCTCAAGAGTATCAGAGCACGGGTACGTCATACATATGTATATGTACACATATGAATGCCACTCTCGTGTCAAGTACATTTTGACACTCGTGGTGCTCGTGAAGTAAAGCAGCCTCGTCTTTGTAAAGATTTTTCTTCGTTTAACTGGAGTCATTAATTCGTAACGTGATTTCATAATTTGTTTGAATCGTCCAGAAATCACAGTGGGAAGGAAAATTTATGACGTTTACCTGCGTCTCTGTGAAATATAGTGCTGGATAATTTTCTTATATCATCCCTGTAGTTTGGTCCGTGATGAAATTTTTGACTTATTCTTATGCCGGTTGGCAAAGATTGATTTTTTTTTTGACAGATGATATTTTATAAAGACACGTGATTCGGGGTATGTATTTGCCAGTATTCACGTAGCCATAAGAACTCGTTGAAATTCATAATCTGAAAAGCTTGTCGGGTGCTTCATGGGTCTTTGAAAGAAATCTCATAAATATGTGGTTGACAGGTGAATGGGTCGAATTCATCATGAATGGACCACAACTCTGACAGATACACTACATCGCCATGTCAAAATAAAAAGGAACAACTTTTTAATCGGTATACCATCTATATCCTAGGACCTTATGGGTGATGCCGTATCACTGTTAAGAGGAGGAATACCCAACACCGGATGTTGAGATACCGTCGATGCACTTGTGTGTACACGTGTAGTACTCAACTTTTGGTGTTGTACGCAGCATCCGATGTAATGGACCAGGTCTAATCTTATGTGTAATTATGCAGGCGGCACTCTCGCGGTTGAGAAACCCTGGGGACTGGATCGACGCAAAGATGAAAGGGGAGCCGACCTAACCATCCCAGCATCCCCATGGAGCTTCTTTTCTTAGTTCGACCGTCGTTCCTTTCTATTAGCTCCGATTTTATATTCCTTTAGTGTAATATTACTACATCGTGCAAACGACAAATATTCACCCGGGATGATTTCGTCGTGACAGGGAAATATTTTCTTGAACCTATTTTTTTTTCTTATTCCTTTTCCTTATACTCCCCGGGGTAAACGCCGTAAAAGAAGGACTGATGTTTTTTTTTTTTTTTTTTTTTTTTTTTCTGTAAGAATTGTTACCTGTCACATTTCTAAGAGTTTTAGATATACATGGCGCGATTTTTATAGGTTTCTGACATCATTTCGATTCGGTACTTATCGAGTACGGCAATTTGTTGGATCTAATTGTAAGTAATCAGTAGGTTAACGGACTTATTCGCACGAGGCACTGTAAGATACGAAGGCATAAACGTAAATACTCCATTTTCTTAAAATTTGGTAATTTCGGAATATTATACCTGTTTATCATATACTTTAGAACGACTGGACTCTACGGACTGACATGAGAGAATTCTACAGAAATTGGCTGCGAGTTGTTTGACTCTGAAGTCAACCGAGGAAGACATATTTTTTTTAACCTCCTGCTTTTCCAAGACACTGATTTCGATGACGCAGACGAAAGCAGGAACAATTATTTTTCGTAGCCATGGCAACGGTAATTCTTGACAGAAAAAATTTCTAAACTGAATATTGAGTAATAAAATTTACGTCTATGTTATAAGGGACGGCAAGTACCACACGTACAGCATCCAATCGATAGTCATCCGTATTGCTCAGTGAGCTGACGTTCCCGCTAACGAAGTAATTAGAGTCTCTTAAGTAATAAAATTGTCTGATCATATTACCTCTTAACGATAATCGAAAATTATATTGGAGCAACGTCTGGCATCCAAAACGAAGTCCAAAGAAAAAGAATTCCTAGACATCACATTTCCATAACAAAGTGCATCCGCGAAACTAATTCTTACATATAGTAAAAATATTTAAAGAATGCGTGTAAATTTTACAGAGTAAAAATTGATTTTAAAAAACTTTCATAACGCATCTGTCCACAAGTGACAAAGCCCAGTAGTTGATACGAGAAGGCATCCATTCTGCTAAGAAGACTGTGGTATAAGGTCGTGCGTACCAAGGGAAATCAAAGCAAAGTCCGTTAGCACGATTGAAGGGCCCAAGGGCCGTAGAGCATTGGTTGATATCTTTGGTTCCAAGAGAAAGCCCGTAACATGGCGTGGAGCTTCTTATAGGCCCTAGCGGTGGTGCTGGAACGCTTCCCCTATCGCGCTGTGCACGTCGTCGCAGGGGAGGCGATCCAGGATCTGGTGGTGGGGCGAAACAGAAGAAGGGGACACAAAGTGGAATGAACGTGCGAGTGAGTATAGGGCCAGGAAAGCTGCCGGGCGCCATACTGCCGACGTTTGGCACAGTACGCGCCCAGCCAGCGGTCTCGGATCGTGCATTTCGTTTCCTGCGCGACACTCGACGTTTTACTCGAGCATACCATTACGTTATTGCATTTCTTTCTTAGCGTTTGCACGAAATTGCTTCGTCGCTCGGAAGTACGCGTTGTGTGTGTTGTACAGTAATAAATCGGTACTAAAAGTGAGTGGATAATTAAAAGGACGAGGATTTTTTTTAACGCAAATCCACCATTGGGTGAGTTTCTCGTCTTCTTTGTATTTATCTGTGGCTACTGTCACTCATTTTCTTTGCTCTAATTTTATTTTGTGTGTAGAATAATATGCTGATGTCAATTCTTTGCCATATAGAAATTGAGCACGTTACTTTTTCTGTTAGATTTGTACGACTCGTAATACATATTCTAGACTGATTCTTATGGAGTATACAATGAATTTTTTCTCTCGGACGGATTCTGCATTCAATTCTTGTCGTCGAGAGACATAAGATGTACCGGATTGATAGTATTGAGTGTAAAACGATCGCTGGCTTTTACGAAACAAAGAATGGTTCTTGTTGCTCGATTAACACAGTCGAGCATGGGAGTCGCGAAATGAGGATAAAAATAAAACGTTACGTCGTGCGTCGAAGTAAGTATTCGTGCGATTAGCATCTTGCATTAACAGCAGAGAGTCCATCAATGGAAAGGACAGTCGGAAACAATGAATGCCGGACAAACGATCGATAAATACCACTAAAAGCTCACTCAATGGACTGATAAAGGCACGAAGTAGTCGAGGATTCTTATCTGGCAAATACAGTGGACACACTTGTACAAGTATTGACTATACTATAAGTAGATATGATCGTTACAAGAATGTAAAAATATCCAGTTAGCATTGAGCCACGTACATTAACCTCCAAAAACTCATTATTTTCTAGAAAGAAAGAGGGGGTTGTCGTTTCCATCAGTCGAGTGTGTATAATTACGTTCTTTCTTTTTACTCATTTTTCTCTTTACACTGCACCAAGAGACTCCAGACTGGAGGAGCAGAGGAGTCGAGGCGACGATTCAATGTGTTTCTGGTGTTGAAATAGAAACGTTGTGCAAGTGGCTCACAAGTGTCTGGGGAGAAGGAGTCGCGTTCTCAAGTGGCGCCCTCTTCCCAGTCGAATGTCTTGCCACGATTCCGGTTTGACTTTTCGAAATCTATGGCAATCCTGGTAAAAACACACGACAAAGTTTACACTTGTCACTCTCGCGTAATTGTCTACTTGACATATAAAAAATATACGTGCACGTATGTATTATACATGCATACCTACAGCTGAGTCCATAGGCGTAGCTACCCAATCATGACAATGATCGTAAATTATCTGATACCTGTAGCCAATATTTTCGTGCCTGAAAGTACATTAATAAAGTTTGAAGCTGAATTGCATAATGCATGAGGATAGTGGAACGTACGAAATATTATACCGTTGGTGAAATTCCTTTTCTTCTTTGTGCGTTCATGAAAATTATGGTCCCGAGGAACAAAGAGTCGTGATCGATAAAAAGTACAAAAAAGAGGATGGGAATGCAGAAAAAAAATATTTTTGGCTAGTTTTTTTTGAGACCTTGGTGAAAAATCGAATACGTACATAAAACTTTATTTCAGTTTTTTTTTTTTTAAATAAATTTCTGTTTTATCCTTTCTTTCTTTACCGATCGTTTACATTGGATACTTGGTCTTGGGGTTCTCTAAATAAATATCGAATCCTTGCAATCCTAACGTATAAATGACACCGGGATGAGAATGAATTGAATTCCTCTCTGACGAGACAGGACGGAAGGAGGAGGCTTGAGGCTGAGATTTAGGGATGAGCCGTGAAAGAAATAAAGGATAAAGGGGGAAGAGAACGATAGAGTAGGAGCTAGTAGGTACCCTGCAGCTGAGGTCCTGATGTATTTTTTTTTTCGTATCGCGTGAAATTGCGGCCTTTGTTTGGGGGCGGAGGAACCCGGCACGACGGCCCCTGCCAGCTGCCAAAATTCCTCCCGGGACCATCCTGACCAGGACACAATACCAAGCCAGGACCCGTTTCTTCCCTACCTTAATCTCCTAGAACCAAGGCATAATGCCCTTTTCTACAACCTGGACCAGCATTCAAGGACGAGGCCTGTACCCGCAGCCGGCCAAATTCACTGTACTTGGCGCCTTCTGAATGGACCCGCTGATGATGGTTTACGAGCGTCCTCCGCGTCGTTATTTCTCTAATTTGCTCGTTTCCTGGAAATATCTAGTCATCCCTCGAAAATGGCTCTAGCGTTGACTCCTCTACCCTTATTCGAACTATTTGTCTTTTTTCTCGAATTCACCTACTCCCTACCGTCTCACAATTTACTTTCAGTACGCACATACCTATATCTCTCGAACACATCCAAATTTACGAAATAATTGACAAATATTACGAAAATATTTAATTAACAATAAGCCCAACCGCATGCCGGTAACGAAAGTTCGTCATTCCTAGAACTTCAAAGAACTCTCGGTAAAACCTTGAAGCACTGATACATAAAATTGCACGTTTTACTTACCACCCTCGTGTCAGCCACTGAAGGAATAACGAGCTATGATAATTTATTCCATTTAGGCCCGCATCGTCATCCAATTGCATAGAGATCATTTTTGCGAAGAAACATAGCATGCAGAGACTCCGTTTAACGGATAAAGTTAATTGTCATGAATTATCCAAATATATTTTATAATTAAATTAACATTTTCTCCCCCTACCGTGGGAATCATAAAATTCGACACCGAACGGGTATTCGATCCCAGCATTTAAACATTCCTCTGCGTTCCTCGTGGTCGGCTAGGATTCTCTAATCATGCTCTTCGCGGTCAATACATGTGGACAGATACGTATGCAATAGGGTATATACGGGATCGTGTACCCCGTATATGGTATAGGTTATACATAAGGTTCGGTATGTGTAGTATTGTGGGGTGAGCATATGTTACAGAATACATAGGTAAACGTGGTAAATATACATGGGACATATGGCCTGTTGTACTGTACTGGGATGCCGATTATAACCCGCATCTAGCATATCTGTACGCGTATATATATGTATACTATATATATATAATATATAATGGATATGCGCGGGAACGAATGGGCACGCGAGTAAAGGTACCTGGAACTACTGCTATATCTTATTCTATCCTGCTAACTTTTACCTTAGCGCCCATTCGTCTTTACGATGAGTATTTTTTATGACTTGACTTTTTCGAGTAGCATTCAGTCTCCTAGCTATTTATTATCCACGTAATGACTGCATAATGTCAACCGGTGCATCGATGTAAATCAAATGTTTTTAATATCGCGACGTAATTTTATTTTAGACAATTAAAAAATTAGTTAATCAATATTTTTTTATCGTGTATTTTTAGTCTTAACGAGGTATACGTGAATTATGTATCGTTAGATAGCTCTCTGTGTGTCGTAATTCTCTTATCAGGTTACCTCGTCACCTGGATCGGTTGAATTTTTCTCTCGGTACAGTCCGACCAAGTGCTTTACGGCTTTGGTCAAAGTCGATATTTAAAATCGATTGCAGATAACTTCGGATCAGTTCGCGGTCTAGACAAAAGGGTAACGCGTAACGATCTTGGTAGTTTTTGACCTTGAGTGACGTAACTGATGGTCGTCGTGTATTATAGTCAAGTAAAGCTAAAATGTTAAGCTCAGCGACTGTCGTTAAAAAGGACGGAATTGAGATCGGATGGTGCTTTGCCATAACCCAGGTGTCATTTCTCAAGGGAGGAAAGACTCGTTTCGGTGATGATCACTGCTTGGGGATCGATAAGCCATTATCTTTGCACGAAATAACTTGTGCCTTGTATAGCTGAAATTTTTCTAAGAGTTTGCTTGAAATATAAATTTATGAAAAAAAGTTGGACTTTTTTTGTAAAATTTTTTTAATTCCTTATGACTTGCTAGAATGGGAGTAACTTCATAACGCGGAAAGCATACGACATTGTTTTTGACATATTTATGTCGATCTTTAAAAGCTTCTGGTTAATGACATTTGCTTGACATTTGCTGGCTGAGTGACTAACTGGTTGTCAATCCTTGCGACCTTCCGGTTTGTAGATTGGCCCCGTACAATCTATCGACATGTTCTAAATATAAAAAGTATTATCAGAAACTTATAGCTGTATGGGTTGGTTTCGTGGATAATCACGGCTGTACGAAGAACTAGATGACCTTGTTTACGCGAAATTCACTTATATCTGCAGATATGAAAAAAATGTCGGGTACGCACCGAACAATTGTTTATGCGCCAATGGAACGTTTTGATGTAATGTGTAACTTATTTATTGGAAGAAAAAAAAAAGAAATATCGACGCCCAGGTATATTTACGGGGATAATAAAGCCGAGCGTCACGGGTACAAAACAACGTATTACTCGTGGGTTCATATAACGCGCGGTATAGTTATTGCCAATATTTTTCTACTTTCCAATAAATCTCAAGTTTTTTCTTTCTTCTTTTTTTTTTCAACCGACTCGCTAAATTACCCGGTTCCACGGGAATCCCCGCAGCGCCCGGGTTAAGTCGGTCGCAAAAGGAATCGATATTTTTCGACAGCCGGTGCTCTAATTATACCACGGATAAATTGATGTACGTCTCAACGCGCGATATATTGCTGGGCAGGGGGTGGTTACTGGGCTGTGGTTTTTTTTTTAACGTGTCAAATTAAAATATTAGTCGTTATTCACGTTATCTGTACTAAAGTGTACGCGTATCATAGTTTTTAAGTTCATCCCCTGTAAATTTCATAAATACAGGGCTGGAAGAATTCTGCTTAAAAAATATATACAATATATACATATATATACCTACGATACCTTAGGAAGAACTATTGGATCTCGTCAGCCGACATTTCCAGAAAATCGAAAAGAAACACTCTCAGCTTACTTCAGTTCGGAAACTGACTTTGGTGCAACCGGAAATTGTACCTTGACTGTACCTTCCGCTTCCGTTTCTCTTTCCGGCAGTTTCCTCTTACCGGTTACTGCACATAGTCATCATCCCCTTCGTTTCTTCGATTCGCTCTCTTTCTCTCTCTCTCTCTCGCTCTCTCCCCCTCCCCCCCTCTCTCTGTCTCTCTCCACCCACTCTCTCTCTCTCTGTCTCTCTGTTTCTGTCTCTCTCTCTCTGTCTCTGTCTCTGTCTCTGTCTCTGTCTCTGTCTCTGTCTCTGTCTCTCTCTCTCTCTCTCTCTGTCTCTTTCTCTTTCTCTCTCCGGTATCTGGCAAAAGTTTATCCCGGGATACTCCAACCCCGTGACTTAGGGTGAGACAAGGCGCACGTAAGTCTGCATCTCCTATTAGCTTGACCATAGCTCGTACGAGGATCTTGACCCGACTTTGGCCTTGTTTAATCATTTTGCGTCTTTTTGACAAATAACGAGCTAAAATAAGAAGAAAAGGAGTCTATAAAGGCGCCAAGCGTATCCTGAATTCAATGATCCTTCTAGAACGTTCTAGGCTCTCGCGGATACGTCGTGCTGCTCTCAGCTGAAAAATGCTCGTAGCCACGATTTTACTGGATACAATTTATGCTGGATGTTAGAAATGCGAGTATCGTCTTTGACGTGAAGAATTTTTCAAAAAGCCATTACACATTGACGGGGGCTGATAAAGTTTCAAAGAGGCATAAAAGTCGTAGAGGCAGGTTGTTACTGTAAATCAACGTACATCTGGTTGCTAGGGTTACCAACCGCTGTGTGATCTTGGGCCTCGAGGACGTCATATTCCTTTGTTCCTTCCTTCCCTGTATCCCGGTGGCAAACTTGAAAGCCAACGGGACCTTATAAGGACCTCGTACGGCGTGGTACATTTGCCACGTGTTGGGGAACGTGACTCGTGCCAGTGCTTTTCGTTTTATTCCCTATTAGATTGCATGTGATTTTATACGTGTCGGAGGCTAATGCTTCTGCGAGCTTTAAGCTTCGCTCTGTGTGATTAATATGGTATGAGAGGCTAGGGGGGAGGAGATGTGTCAGTTACGTAAGCATTGGCTGTTACTGTGCTCGAACGGTACCCTATCTATTTTTTTTTTCTCAAGGATCTCTCACGATTTATGCTTATAATCTTGAAAAGATGCTGTCCGGATGTTCCATCAGATATTTAATAGAATCGAAAACTTCGTTGTTTTACCCCTTTGACATAGGTGAAAATTACTTATGATACTGTACATCTGGAAATATATTTTTTCTTACGACGAGGCGTCTTTTATCTTTTTAATTATATTTACTTTGGAAATTTTTTTCAAGACTTTTATACTTCTATGTAGATTCGTTTCCGCGTCGTTTAACGTAATACACAAAAAGTACGATCCACGTACGTCATACACGTTACCATAAAAATGTAAATTCACACGTCGAATCCGAGGCAACACTAAAAGGTCTCGCGGTATTATTGTCTAGAAGGTGCTAAAATGGACTTTGATGTGTTCAAGAAAGTTATGAATGAGCTTGGAGGCCTCGCGGGATTTACGTTACATGATGCACCACACTAGCATATAGCTACGATACACACTCAACGAATTCTCCCTTTCCCCTCCCCCCTCCCCTACCACACATACGTTCACACATGACTGCTGGTATTCACGTGGGAAGTAGTAGGAACGTATGCATGTATATCTGGACCATCGGTAGGCGCAAATTACTCGTAATCCTGTTCCATAATTTATTCCTTAGGCTCGCGTCATAGGCACGTCGAACTCACGGACGAAAATATTATCGTGAGATCTCTTATCGTTTCTCGGTAAAACGATAGAATTTTCGAGAACAGCTATTCAATCTATTCGACTTCTCGTTACGTCACTCTCTTGTAAAATTAAAATTTTTTTTTTTTTTTTACTTCAATATCTTTTTTAGGCTCTGATACTCTTTTCCTGTATCCATTTTCATGACTATGTAATATGACTTATGTAATACCTGACACTTCGTGGGATGAATCATCCTTAGTTACAGTCAGCTCAGCGCGTGCTTATCAAATCACTTATACGTATAAGTTCGTAATATAAAAAATTCTAGTACGAAAGAATTATTCGGTAGCGTCCATGTCGAATCTATATTTTTTATAAGGGATACGGATTATCGATGTGTCCCTAGATCCTTGATATATCTGATTTATAGATCATTCCTCGTGTCACTGTAGCCAATGTCGATGTATTAGACTGTTAGACGGGTCGCTGCGATGGTTGATCTCAGCCATCGGCGATTCTCGCGCGCAAAGATTCATGGTCATTTTTCTCCTTGGTCCTTTTTCCGCCATTGTACTTTCTACCGGCAGGCTATAAATCATTCAGGTAGGCTCGTCGTCAGGATTAATATTTATATCACAGGAGTGACTCACGGGAACGTTATATATAGGACCACTGTGTTTGGATTTTACGACGGTTCACGTTGGCAACGAAATCATCGTTTGCTTCTGTATTATTGATTCAATTCGATTATGCTCGACGGGAGGATGAAGAGAAGCTGTTCTCTTTTAGACTTGAAAATCGTCATACGACCAATTTCACGGTAGGCAGTTGCACACCCTGCTTTCTCGTCTGCCTTTGGTCTTATATGAGGTAATTCAGCGTATATGCATATATGCACGGTGGCCCAAAGATATTATGTCTATATATATACATACATATATATATATATATATGTATGTATATATATATATATATATATATATATATATATATATATATACATACAGTAATGTCCAATTGAAGTGGAACACTTGAATTTTTGCGTATTTCTGTGAAACTATGACCGATTTTGAAAAACCAAAGATATATTTTATAGGAAATTTTCTTCTCGTTCGAATGGTAAAGGTTTTTATCCCGATCGGATACAAAATGGCCGAACGGTAGGGGTTGGAGTGTTCCACTTCAATTGGACATTACTGTATATGCACAGACGATAGCGCACTTCCGTTCAACTCGAGAGGGCATACCAAATCAACTGTTCGATGTGGTTCAATGAATTTTGAAATATTTACCCAACGAGCAAATACTTTACCAAGGCACTCTTTTGTATCGTACAATTTGTGCAGGCTTGTTCTAGACGATTGCTCGTTCGCCCATGCACACGCACTTTTACGGATACTATTTTCAGAGAAAGATCAACATTGCTCATAGCCATGGTTGCTCTGGTACCCGCGTGTGTACATACACAGTCAGTAATACTGAAATTCTTGGATAATATTGATGGCGCCACTGTAGGCAGAAGTGTGGTAGCATTTTCGAAATTTTCTTTTAACATCCGGGTGTCGCCCTTTCGTGAGAAATGAAATTAAGCCGCGCGCGACTGGTAACAGGGTATTGGTTTTTCGTACGGAGGACTCGGTTCAATATTTACATACGTTAACGTACATTTTTCGGAATTAACTTTCTACGTGACCATTAGCCTACCGTTGGCATAAGAGTATCGCTTGTTTTTTCATCCCCATTGTAAGTAGACGTCTGTGGAATTTAATTTCTTTGTTTAGCTCTGTCTTTCTGGTCTTTCTTTCAGGGTTGGGCATATTTAATATGATTTTCTGGGTAACACGGATGAATATTGAATATCGCTTGGAGATTCTTTATTTATATTTTCTTTTTCTTTCCTCTCTTCTTCTTTCTCTTGGCTATACTCCATTTTTTTTTTGCTCTTGCCGCACACGGTTCAAAAGTATGCGCTAGGTCGACGGCTTCTGTAACACGATCCTTCCACCGCGTAACCTATCGTCTAGCCCACCGTCGCGGTTCTCATTCCGCGACAGAAAACATCGAGAGAAGTTCAGGTCGCGTCTAAAGAAAAACCTCTAGGATAGAGCAGAGTCGAAGCTCTTCGGTAATACGGAGTCGACTATCGTCGTTGTCTGTGCCACGTGACTCGCATGCACGTAGCACGCGTCTCGAATGCTGAAAACGACGCGCGCGTTCGTTAGAAACATTTACTGGCTGAATTCTTTCGGGAATCTAAAGGCTGAAAAGTCTCTGCCGGGGAGCAGCGCTGAGACACTCGAGGCTGCATCCAGGACTGTCTTACCGAAGCTTTAGAGCATTTCGGTGTCGCAGTTTGACGCGGGTGCGGATTTACGTTGCGATAAGGTCACGAAGACTCTCGTTGAGACTCGCTTGACGAAAACTTTTACCAAGGAAGAAAATACCTTACGTACTACCTACTGTACGTTGTACGTTCACGCGATGGTAAGTAAGATTCCTGTAAATTGTCATTTTTACCATTGCTCAAGACACTCAATGCTTCCTTCGCTACGACGAAGGCTTCGGTCGTAGTCGTGATGAATTTTACACACGACGCCTCGAGAAAGTTCTGGAAAAAGATTGACAATAGTACTCTTTTATCTCGACCAGATCTATGCCGAATACCTTGTTCGGAAATGTATTTTTCTCTCTCTCTCTCTCTCTCTCTCTCTCTCCCGTCCTTTTCATACCTCCTCAAAAACATCCATAGCGAACGCGGATAATCACTGTCCAAATTATCTGCTCCCGCACAAAGAAACAGTGTCTGCCTTACATTCACAGAGAGTCTGTATCGAGGAAAAGGAACGCGGACGGCTGTCGTTTAATTTAAAATTTCACCGCTTTTCTTTCGAGATATCCAGTCGAACGCCGCATATGGTTTCCTCCTGTTGAGACGGCCGACGATCGACCTACTTCTCGCAAACGTCTTCTAGACGTGCATGCGGCCGCCTACACGTACGCGCTTAACCTCCTGCACATGCATTCACAACCGTTCAGTCACTTATTAACGCATTCATGAGAATCCCCATCTGTATCTACCTACCTGTGGGGCCGCCTTAAGGACTTTAGTTTCGTAACGTGCTAACAGAACGCGAGTCGTAACGCAAGTAAGCATTCTGGATAAATATTGTCATTATTCAACTCGATAATAACAATGACGTATAAGACTCGATTCAAGATGGCCGTCGTACATGAGCTCATTCGCATGTACAACGTTTCGTCAGGCATAACAAAGGATTGTCTGACGATCACTGACCGTGCAACATAATACCCATAGCAGAGCGTTAATTATGCGTCCGAGCAAGGGTAGACACTCGTATTTCAGGAGCATTAGGGGAATCTGTGCATGGGGCTATACACGTATACATATATATACACGTGACTATGTGTCAGCTGTTACATCACAGTGTGTACATACAGATAGCGTTATACATATGGGAACCTATAAAGCAATGCGATTGCGTACTCGCATATGTATATATGTATATATATATGCATACATATATTCTAAGTACTCGTATGTAATGAACTTGTGGATATATTGTTGATACCGCTGTCCACATACTCATTAATCGAAGTATCAATCAAATTACGTCTTAGGGATTAATCTCAGTATTAATTTTGACTTGTTGACTGATAAGTGAATAGTTATAAGAGAATACGTATCTCGTTTATTACTACCTGCGATCGTACAGCGGACTTCTTGATTTAACTATTGACGTATCTTATCCGTATGTACACTGATAAGGGCTTAACAGCTAGACGCCGGTGCCGAAACGTTCTATCCGCTTCATGAATATTTATCCGATATTCTGACAATCAGTTTCGTGCCACGTAGCGGCTCCCGCGAGATATTCGTTGTGCTCCCCGTTATTCGTCGCGCCAGGAAAATTGTGTACGCGTCCTTTACGTAATGGCCGGTACGTTGCCTCTCGCGTTTGTCGCGTGAAACGCGAAATCCGAGGGAACAAAAGTGACACTACGTGAAAGCTTACAAAGTGCTCCGTAAGCAGTGACTTTCGTTCGTATTGTTAACCGAGAGAATTTCTTTTGCACATAATAAATTGGTTATGGGAAAAAAAAGTAAACAGTTAAAAGTCTCTGAAGCGTTTCAGCCGGATTTCTATGTCGGTGGGAGACACCGTGTACTTTTCAATAGAGTAATACACGATAAGACCGTGAAATTCATAATAAATTCGTCTGTGAATGTAACGATACGTTTTATGATATTGCTGCTTTCAATTTGACAATGTGATTCGTGTCTTGAGTTACATGGTGGAATATAAGACGCTGTTAGAGGAAAAGCTGAGATGCCGGGCCCGGGAAACGTCGTGGCGTAAACGTCGTGAAAACGTGCAGCAATGCGACGTAGAGACGCGCGCGTTTCCACGGGACGACTGTTGTAGTCCGGTGCGCGATGGTATGTTAAGATAACCCCTCGCTGGGAAAGTCATAGACTACATAAAACACATGTCAGTATTATTACACGTCGAGTGCCGGCGCGCACTATTAATAGGTGGACGTACTCTCTATTACTCTTGATTAAGTCTATTGCACAGGGCAATGGCATTATGCGATAACGTTGCACGCTTATGCTTACGTAGACCGCGGGACTCTCGCGCAACTATTTTAATTGGCCGAGCATAAAAGTTCGTTTGTGCACCGAGGAGTCATCGAAGGAAAGCACATCTTTCTTGCTTCTTTACTCCTTGGCTCGCGGTCCTCCCCTCTTCTTCGTTCACGTACGTTGCGTTCTCCCTCGCGCTAATCTCAGCCTCTGTTTATTCTTCGGAGTTCTCGCGCACGCATAGTGACTCCGAACGAATCCATTAACGATATTGATTAAACGTTAACGCCTAGCCTTTTTTCGTATTTACGGAGGAATGGAATACGCTTTATGTATGTCGCTTATGCGTGCTAGAGAGAAAATATTTTTCCGCGGACTCTTCCTTACCGACAGTGGTATTTTGCTTGAAAATGCATAGGATGCTTTTAGAGGCGTGAACGAGGTAAATAATCGCGGATGATCGGTGCCCCACTGTGCTTCTCGGTTACTCGAGGACCCTTTCGTGGCTTAAATGCTAACGAGATTCGCAAGTCCTTTTCGGAGGATCCAGGAGCTTTCTTTCAATGTGCTGCAGACTATGCCAGAACACGTGTCAGGAGGAACGGAATTCTTTGTAGTTTCCTCTGGATACGCCAGATGGGACTACTGACACGTAATAAAGTGTAGCAAAGAACGAAGGGTAGCAGCCACTATTCCTGGATAATCCTTAGGGATCCGAGAAGGACTTAGGGTGGTTTTTAGTGAAACGGATATTTTTTTTTCCAACCATCGGTTCTCCTGGCGTCGTGTGAACTCGTGCGTACAGTAGAATCTCCTTAAGTGTTGCTTCGATAGGTGCTCGCTTCTTCGATCACTTATCTTGCACCTTGAGGCATCCGCATCATCCCTACTATCACTTACCGAATGTGACTTATTGTAGAAACATGGAAAAGCTATGCTTTCGAAAATAAGAACAATGAATCCTGAGAGGGCTGCTAAAGAGTGGCAGCTATCGTTAATATTGTTCGTTTTCTTCGAATCGTCCTCCCCTACATCCTCGATAAATTACACTTAACGAAAGTCTACTCTGTATGGTGTGACGGAGTTAAATATATATATATTTTTTGAGTAAACTAATGTACGTCGATCAGGGTAGATAAATTAATAATTTGCGTGGAAGGTGCCGCATTCGTTTTACGATATTACTTTGGCGGGATTTCTTACAGGCATGATGCCAATGAGTAGGACTTTAATACTCGGTCCTGTTTGTTCTCATAACGAGACAGCGCGCAAGGAGTAACGGAGCAGATGCGGATGTTGAGCCGAGAGTGAATCTGGAGCAAGAGTTAAAAAATGTCAAGAGCCTACGAGGTTCGAGTAAACCATCATTAGCCTTACACTTTGTACGTTTATACAGTGTATATGTGTATATGTATATATATATTTTTCAGTCTATATTTTCTTCTTGCTAAATCCCTAGACTTATTATTATTATTATTATTTGTTTCTGACGTTCATCCTATATACTAAACCATGTTTATATGCCTCCCTACATCAAGTTCGTCTACCGTATAATGAATCTATGTTCGACTTAGCCGGTATACATATATATATATATATATGCACATGGTGTATTTTCCATCGATTGCTTAGGACTCTCACGTCTTCTACTGTATGTACGAGCAAGACTTCCCGGTACCGCTGCTGCGAGATCGTCCTTTACCCATAATACCAGGAACGGCGTCGTCTTGGCGAGCTTCGTGCTATTTTCGTGACGCCTATACCGACGTCTCCTGTCTCCAGCGTCCCGTCACATTCGATGCTGAATCGACACTGCACGTTGCCAACAGCGCGCATAAAGCGTTGACTTCAGGACGGAAATAACGTCACGTCGTTTATCGTGTACATAGAACCCTTGGTACCACGTGGCTCCCTCGGTTTCGTTCTTTACGAGCGTTTACAATCCGGCCTGAGATTCGTCACTTTATTTTGCCGACGATCATTCCAAAAATTTTCGAGCATTCTTAATCGACAAGTATTTCCATGATATACGGGAAAAAAATAATGAAAAAAATTATCACCCATATAAACTTATAATTTGTCAGATAGTATAACAATATCATGCGTACATGTAAATATATACGTATATATCTATAACGAAGAATAAATGTATCTTCATCCACGAGTCGAAGTCCACTTTTCTCAGAATGGCCAGTCGTCTGTCGCCGTACATCGCCACAGGCAGTGTCTTGCTCGATTGACCGCTAATTATGCCACGGAGTAATTAACGCTAATTGCTTGGCGTGCATTCGCCCGGCACTGACTCTTATCGTAAATCGTGTACACAGCACTGCGCGGCGACTACACGAAGAAAACGGGCCCCTCGTCCATAGCTTCTCTTTATTCCCCAAACAGGAATTGGCAATACTGTCGGTATACGTATATTGGTATTAGATACCCACGTGATATATCTTCCCTATAGGTATACGAATTGCATTGGAAATCTACCTGGGTTCTTTAGGTACACTTGTATGACCCAGCTACTATCTCACTCTACGTCACAGTAGCAACGCGTGTCTCCAAGACACGAGTCGCGCGAACCTGAAACGTCTTTTTTGACTGAGCACATAAAAATTCGATGTTTCCCGGGCAGAGTGCAGTTTGTCAACGGAACGACGTCGGAAACATGAAAGCACCAAGTAGTCAGCTTTCAAACAACTTGACTGATACTTCCTTGGCAGTGTGTACCGTACAGGAAGGAACTTGAAGGAAACAGAGTATAGAATAGGAAACATGTCAGACCGCAGGAAAAACCAGTCGTCGCGACGCGCTGTTGAACGACGGATTCCTGCGTGTTTATGTACAATGTCACGCGACTTGCTCGGTACCGATGCATAAGACGAAAAGGTAAAATACAAATGTGTCGTGAAGTTCGCGCATTCCTACCTAGCACAATGGAGCCATTCGCGTGGGTCAGCGCGACACGTTAGCCGTATGTGCAAACCCTGCGCTATTATCGCGGACGCGAGGAACCTTTGTGACACAATTAACACGAAGTTACAATAGCTCGACTTTGATTACGTTTATTCCCACCTACGCGTTAACGCTGAATGCTGATGGTATGCGACTTTTTTATTATTGATAATTGTTCCGGCACGGTTGGATAGGCGTGACAAATATAGCCGTTGCCAGGCGGAGCGCTTCGTATTGTAAAATTAAATAGTACCCGCCTTACACCCGTGCGATGATTTCCGAAGGATGTGGATCGCGATGACATGCATAGATTTGACGCCGATCGTAAAATTGCACCGATCGAATTGATTGAGAAAATGAATAGACAGTCGAGAACTCTCTTTTCTATTGGCAGTTGACGACGACACGCGAGTCACGTGTACTCGTGTTGCGCCGATATTTTTACGTAATCAAAGCTTCAGCGGGAACGATATTATTAGTGTGTATTATGACAGTTTCCGTAACGCTAATTAATACAGGCGTCGTAATGTAACGGACGCGCGCGCCACTTAGGCGGTCGGTGAACGTAACTCATGAGTCATCTGGTGTGACTTTTCTCTATTGACTCTGTATGCAATACGAGGTGGCACTTGATACCGAAAAGCGTATGCTTTTCTAACTGGTCTCTCGAAATTCAATAGCCCTGTCTACTACTGACTTATACTCGTATCCGTGATGGGTCAGGTATGTACGTGGTTATCGGTTTTTTTTTTTACTTAGAAAAACAAAAGGTTGACTATTCCTGCCGAAACAGCTAGTCAGGTAATTGGGCTGTGTAGCGTCTTCGCGACACGCAACGTTGAGCGCTTTGCTAGAGACGTAAAAGCTTTTTCGCGTCTGGTTTTTCTTGGTACCGAGCGAACGGACTTCCATCAGGAGGCGCTCAGGGTACAGAGGGTAGGCAGAATGAAAGAAAAATAGAAGCTAATGGAAAAAGGAGGAAGTTGGCTGAGCATTGAACGAAGTACTCTTAGCAATGGACACTGTATTAGATGCTTGTCGTAAATTGCGATTGAGTTGGGTCAGCAACCTCTGATGAACGTCTGAAGTTAGCAATGAATTTTTAGTTTAGTTAGTCGTTAATCTTATCTGGCCACTTGGACTGTATGTTTGTAGATAGGAGTGCTATAATAGATCTGTGCTTGTGCCAGATGGAACATACGAGGGATTTCTCTCGTGGGATGTATCTAGGTCTTCCCTAGATTAGAACCAGGTCTAATTGAATAATTCCACGCACATATTTCGGATACCGGGTCCGCCGGTTTTCGCCTATCGTCCAATCGTCATCTGGCCTATGTTTCTAACGCGATCGTCCATTATTCGCAAGTCCCCGACTGGGACTCACTGACCCTTTAGGGACGCATTGATTTTTAGATTAGCGGATACTTCGAGGACTCTTACAGTTTTTCACTTGGACCTTCAATATGGTGTATTCTGAAGTCGTACTATAAGAAAAATATGATATCTACGTAGAGCCGAAAAATGGACTTTTCTTCCTGTACTGATTGAAGTGGTCGATCGAATTTGAGCTACTTTAATTACTGAAGAAATCTCATTAGTCGGGTCCAGTTGGCTTTGCGAGTTAATTAACTTTGCAGTCGTCATCCAATTTCTGTGACTCGGACAAGCATTACGAGATAAATTGCGAAGCAGCAAGCTGGAAAATAAGAGACTCGAGGATGATGATCCTTTGGGATGCCGAATTTTTCTTCGACTTGTCTGTTGAACTCGCGTTGATAAAAACTCACGTGAACTATTTTATATCACAGACAGACACTTATTACCCGAATCCTTCGTATATGTTCGTATCTTAAGCTTTTTCAGGGGAAACTGCTTCGTCCCACGTTTTAGACTGTTCGTGACGTTCAGTGGAGGTGTACAGTAACTCGTCCTTTTACGAAACTGAATTTAACCAGCGATGCCTATTAAATTTTTATTCGGCAGTATGAATAGCTGTTTATCTTTTAGATCGCTTTATTTTCGTTACACGAGTTAGGTATCATTATTTATTAATATCATAAAGGCACGTAGACAGTCTATTCTCGTGCGGTAGATACAGGCAGTCCTTCTCCGAACTAACCTAAAATTAAATAAGACGATTTTTATCAAAGACCCTTTTAAGTTGGATAAAGTAGACACGATAAATACGAGTCGGACTCTTTTGCGTTGGAAAAATATTATTCGTTTACCATTCGTTTGCATGATTGCTTAGTTTACCGAGTGTCTTCCGGCCGGCGCCCCCCCCTATTATACCAGTGACGAATGCGAGTGCGTCCCTTTCGGAATACGAATTTTTATTTTAAACGACCTACGCGCCATCGTTACTCATCACTGCGAGTTGCGACTTACGAAATTTACATTGTTATTTATATTACCGCTGTTCTTTCGCGATCATGCTATACCCGTAACCAACCACCTAACGTCAATTGAAAAAAAGATTATTACGTGCAGATTTGACTTTTATTATTCGGGTTCAATCACTATTTTGAATCTGATTATTTTTCTATAAATAAATTCAACTTGCCTCTCGTACCATTTGGAAATAAATTTGGACTGTAAAACGGGCTGAAGAGCGGCTCCCTTACACCACGTAGATCATTACACAGCAGAAACCGTAAACTAACGAGTTATAAGAGCCGTTACTGTTTGGTACACGCGGTCGAAAGTCAATATTAGCGAAGTGTGAAAATAACTAAGTATTTCGAGAGCACTTAATTCACATAATACTCGCAGCCGTGACTGAGTTCAAAAGGTATTTTATTATTGGAGCATGTACGATTTGTAAAGTGGAACGTCTCCGGCACAACTGTGAGCGATGGCTGTGAAACGATGCTCTGAAGTGTTTGAAGTTGAGAAAAAAAATTAACAAGAAAAATCGATACAGCTTCTCAAATTAAAAATCTTTAATTGCCCCTTTAATCAAACGGACGAGATTACGCATGCGAATGCATTCGTACGATTTATCGGTGCATCCAACGAAATTGAGAATGAAGGTTGCGGCGAGTTGATTGATACACGTATTCCTTAGATACTTTGCTATCCTCGAGGCCCAGGACCTTGTAGATATACTTTGCATAGTGTATATACGTATAAGTTTTATGTGTGCGTATATATATATATATATATATATATATATATATTATGGTTATATTTCGTCAATATTCCAATTGCTACCTAACTGCTCCTCCAGCAGTACAAAAGATCCACTGGGTCCACAAGCTTGCGATTTATATGCGTCCGTTTACACAGGATTCTCATTCACCTCAAGTGCCGCCCAAAATTTACATGGGAAATTCGTTAACGGCAGTGGTCGACCATCGATTTTCATTTTAGCTCTGCGCTCGGTGATCGTGTTCGCCTTTCTGGAAACACGCGATTGCTTTATTATCGTATGGGTAATTTTGTCGAGCGAGCTCTCCTGGGCAGTAGTATGACACTTCGCTAGAGAAATCTACTATAATCTACTACTTTATATACGTATAAGTTTTATGTGTGCGTATATATATATATATATATATATATATATTATGGTTATATTTCGTCAATATTCCAATTGCTACCTAACTGCTCCTCCAGCAGTACAAAAGATCCACTGGGTCCACAAGCTTGCTTGCTTTTTCTTCTACTTAATCGATCTTCGAAATTTTTTTGAAGTACCTATCATATAATATCTTACTAACATCAATGATTTATCGCACATAACAGCACCCGTCGTTATTCGCTACGCGCGATACTTTCCCGAGCAATGGTAGCCACTTTCCACGTAATACTCTCGTAGTCGTAAGTAAAGGTGACAAAAAATTAACGAATCCCGTTTCGTCCTTTGTTACAGGTATCCGGTCGTTAGTTCCTCCTGGGAGTGGATGCCATAACCGTGGACGTGAGTATACACAATATTCCTTCACCCAAAACTTTTCGCAAGCTACTGTATAGCGAGTAAAACAGATTAGCTGCACATTAAAAAATTGTCAATCGCTTTTTTACAGCCGGTTGATCCGTTTAGGATTTTTGGTATTTCATTGCACGCTCATACGTATCTGATGTGACGTAGTGTATAAATATGTATAGACTAGACAGTGGCATTTCTGCATCCATGCTCCACCCGACCAGTTGACATAATTAGCGACCGAGCGTTAATTCGAATTTTCAATGCACGTTGACCCCCTCCCCCTCTCTTATGGTACAGTGTCACGCCAGCCGCTAGTTAGTCCGAAGAAAAATCCACGAGGATTCTTTTGGCCGTATGCGGAGTATCCAGCGCGGTGATGAAATTTGATTATCATAAAAATGCCATGACGTAGCCATTAGCATAAGTCCTACTCTTTGGGGTCTCTTTCTTTCCCTTGGGCGCTCGTATACTTAGCTCTTTGTTCTTGAGGTTGCGCACGACCATGGAAAACGGCAGATTTTCCTTCGCGGCCACGTTATTCGGATTACCGCGATGCACGTAAAAAGTGTATACCTATTATTTTTCTCCCCCTTTTCATCTTTGAGACGGAGGAAAATAATTTTTCTCGACGATTCTTTTTCCTTCTCCTGATCGTTCTCTCACCTTAAATCCCTTTTTTTCTCTCTCTCGCTCGCAGTATTCTTAGTGCAAAGCCATCTCACGAGTTACGAGCATTTCGTTCTTCCGAGATCATTCACCTCTGGGATGTTACTATGGGATTAAAATTACCATCCTCCCTTTTTTTAATTCTCACCTCCCCCAAAGAACTTTCCTTCCTCTGTTTACTGATTCAGTACGACCCTCTTGTGTTTTCATCTTCTACCGAATCTCTGCGTTTACTCAACCACGGCTGACTGCGATGCTTAGGGAAACCTTGAACTTGTCTCCGTAACCGAGAGATACGAAACGAGCTACTTTAGAACGAGGTAAAAAAAATTCAACCTGAGGAAGCCTGTACCCACTTTTTCCGTCGATCGGGAATACCTGCAAAGGTATTGAAATCCTTTACTCTCCGTACCATCAACATGTAGTAGCTCTTCCAGCAGTCTGAGCTTGCTCGTCAAAGGAACAATAGATAAAACCTTCACCTGTAAGCCTAACGTTCGTCGGCATATGTGAATGCAAAATGAGAACTGATGATATATAACCATACATAAGTAGAACAGTTTTTGCCTTTGTTCGATCCAAGCACACACTGTCGCACTATATACGGTGTGTCCCAAAAGACCCGTAAGTAGATGCTACAATTTTGGGACACCCTGTATACGTGCTCGCTCCCATTCTCCATTTCTCAAGAAGCCTCGTAGCCCCAAGCTACCTTGAATGAGAATTGTCCCATGTTCATTCGGAACCAACGTGTCACGAGATCGAAGCATTTTAACGTCATTGCAACAATACTTGCTTCAGCAAGATTTTAATAAAATATTTATTACCGTTTTTACCGAAACTATACAGTATCCGATATTCCACAATTTTTCAGTAACAAAAATTATACAAAAATATTATCAATTTTTATACTTCCTGTCGATTGATACGTAACGTAAAATTCGGTAGCCCTCAGGTTATACGTCGGACGTTATAGTCTCGGACGTGCTATTTCATTAGCTTTTACAATCCCAGGGGATCGATTAACGTTAATCGACGAGGATGATGTTTCCCAATGGGTATCCGACGACGTATCGTCCAAGAGATAACTAATATATATCTTCCCGCGACCTAAGAAGAGAAACTTACGTCTGTGGTATATTCCTAGGAAAACAGTTTCTGGGTCTATTCCAAGAGCTACCCGCAGCACCGCGGTAGCATCTGGACCAATGTAAACTAAGTAACCTTCTTTACGTACGGCGCGCGGATGACGGATAGAACGCCGGAGGATCGTTAAAAAAAAAGTTTGCCCAAGGGAACAACTTTCGTAGAGTTTAACGTCTTCACATTTTTCCATGGTAATGCCCCTGTTGGTTTTCTTTTAAATTTTGCATTACGTACGACGGCGCCAGAGTGATCGAACTTTGCAGCGATACATGTACTGTCACGTTAAGATTTCGCATCCTGGAACGAATAACTGGCGTGTTCAGATCACGGAACGCTTTATCGCCCCAGGGGGAGTGTCGATGGAAACGCGTCGGTCGAGAACTCCTGGGTCCAAAATTAAACATTGTATGTACGCATCAGGGTAATTTTATCATAATTATTTTATGCTCCCCGTACATCCGGTCACCATCGCGTCAATGGAACCACACGTGTTGACGTCGCGAAAATGGCTCAAGTCTCAAGTGACGTGGAATCCCTAGTCTCAGGATAACAGTCACAGGACGTGTACTAGTTGGACTTCCAAGGGATAAGGGAAGACAGAACGATGGCCTCTTTTCGCGACACGAGATGTTACGTGCTGCTGCCTTCTTCGCCGTCGGACACGAATAGAACGATTAAAACGTCAGCCAAAGAGATAGTTAACGAAAGTCTAGCTGGTACTTATGGTATTTAACGTATATACGACGGAGGGATTGCCTAATGACTTTTTCACGTTGAATTATACCTCTCGATCTCGTTGCATATACGGTGCACGTGAATTTATGATAATTTTACGAGAGAGAGAGAGAGAGAGAGAGAGTCTTGAAAAAGAAAAATTTTAAGGATTAACACGGTTTGCGAAATTTCATGCAACCGCTAGTCATTTTTTGTATTTGATCTTTTAAACCTCCTGCCCCTCTTATGGTTTTGTATACATATAGTGAACGCTGCTGTCTGTCGCGGTTTGTTCCCTGGAAACAGATAGGGCATGTTGACCCCGGGTGCCTCGTTGCACTCAACGACCACAAACAATA
This sequence comes from Calameuta pallipes, assembly GCA_030142375.1. NCBI lineage: Eukaryota > Metazoa > Arthropoda > Insecta > Hymenoptera > Cephidae > Calameuta > Calameuta pallipes. The sequence goes on from JARQSW010000635.1 coordinate 860,180, forward strand.
AAGGTTTATTGTTGACGAGAACGAGCCGAGCGATTACCCGCTACTATAATTAGTCCGGTCGTGACGCTACGTATCATCCGTCCGCTGACGGATCTCCGTTGCTGCGCTTTTCACCCGTGTCTCTTGTATATTTAGACGTGTATATTGCTAATAATTGTCGGGAGGATTTTTGACTGTTCACTTTTTAAAGTTGGTCACTACTTGAGGTCGATGATTGTGAACTTTTTTGTACCCAATGACGTCGGCCACTGCTGCTTTTATTTCTTGGGAGAAAGTATACGAAATTCGGCCGACTAACCGAATCAGGCTGAGTTGAAGGGTGACTGTAAACGAGTCCGAAAGCTCCTTGCAATCCCCGGCGGCCTTTTAAAGAAGTGCTTTTCCTCTCTACCTGCCAGCTGTTTCTTTTTTTTATAAAGTCAAATGTTAACTGTATACTGTCGGAGTTGCACGGCCGCTAATGGCTCTTTAAACTTTTTCAAGCCTCGCGGCTGTAGCGCGTTTTGGCAAGATTGCAATTTAATAGATTTTTTGTACAATCTACGCGCGTGTGTGTATGAAACGCATATCCGATGTCGATAAGTTTGTTTTTCAATGACTTATAATTTTTCGGAAATATTACTATCCTTTGTTTGTATAAATTTTTTCTTGCTTATTTACGTATCATTACTGCTGTTATACATATGAGGAAATCGTAGACACGTATGGTCACAAAACCGCAACCTCTCTCCAAGTTCTTGTCGCATCTACATAGACAAAACCTATGCGGTGAGCGAGACTCGTTCTCTATGAGGGAAAAGCAAAGTCCGTAACATAACAGAGCGAAGGGTGTTGCTGCGCGCAGCGGACGATCAATATCTAAAGGGCGTAACATTGCGAGAAATATCGGGTAGAAATCTGCTTTGCGAAATTTTCTCAGTAAATCGAGCGTGGAAAGTGAACGACGGCAGATCCTTAAGTTTTTCATTGTTCCCATTTCTTGTCGTCGTTTCCCCCGTCCCAGGTGCTCAAGGAGAAAGGTGTATAAAGGATAGAGGATCGAACGGGAAATGTACTGTAAAAACTCTCGGAAATCCGACACCCTTGCTACCTCCATTCCATAAGCGAAAAAAGACAGTTAAGTATTCGAAGCGACAGCCATTTTGGCCATCACACCTTTGCCTTGCAAATTGATTCGCCGAGCATAGTCCTATTTCGTATTTCTATTCGCACAGTAAACATTATGTTACACGCAGTTAGGCTCGTATACCTGCCACTTTGATTTCACTTGGTCTTTACTTGACGCGCTACTTGTCGACGTCACTTTCGTTACCGATCATAAAAATTTGACGACTCGTGGAATTTCGTAGGATATCATGCGAGATTACACCGAGTCAAGTTCTCGTTCAAAATATTTTTACCGTCGGCTGCCTAGCTGCTCCTCTTCCGCGTGAAAGAACGCTACGAGTCTAATTTCCATTTTATTGATAACTGAATAAATTATTAAGAAATTTTAGTCCCGGCATTGGGGCTCGTTTTCAAATACAGAAACGCGAAAAGGAACAGTCGTAAATATCGATATGAACGCCGAAAGACATTTCATAAATTGTCTTGAAAATTCTAAACCCCAAATGAAATTCAAAACGTTAGTTCGAGCTGAAAGCTACGAAATTTTTATTGTTCTTCAAGTTGTCGCACATTTTTTTCTCGAATTTTAAGTGAACAAAATATATACATATATATCGAAAGAGTCTTATCGGCTAATCATAACCCACCAGTCTCGCACCTAATTAAAAGCTTCCGACAGCTTGAAATTAAGAGCGTCGTGATTCGCGGACAGCTTGATGTTCCTACCTAACGGCCCTCGTACGTTTGAAACATCCGCGTGAAGTCTGATCGAGCATTGAAAAAACTAATTGTGAATGTTTTCTCGTAGCGTGACGTTTTTAGGCAAACGTCATTAACATTGACGAACAACATTCTAGGTTATGTCACAGCGATCTCTATTAAGCATCACTTTCAATTAACTCTTCGTCACACATATAAATGTCTGTCACATGTGGCACCCTCTTTCAACAGCACATTTACCCGATGTAAAGTACCTTAATTTATTGATATATTTACCTTCTTCGGGTCACTGCAATGTAAGCACGTACAAGCTCGAATCGATAAAATGAAAACATACGATGGTATCTCAATTTTTCTCTATCCACGTACCCGTTTCTCCTGCGCCATCCTACAAATAATCGTAGTCATACCTACTCAGACGGATGAGCGTAATTACGATAGATGAGTCGCTGGCAACATCTGTGTTTGCACAGCTTCACGTCATTCGGGATAACAACGATATAAAGTAAGTAAAGTCCGGATAAGTAAAAACGCGACAACGCGGAAGGAAGATGTAAAAATAAAAGTAACCAAAAAAAGGAAAGGAAAAATGTAACCGCCACGGTGTAAGGCATTTCAGTCTGTAAGGAGCACAGTGCCACCTCTATGTGTTTTACACAAGCGGCCCTTTGTTCACGCGCGGACTATAGTAAAGCTCGATATTCGATTGGCTATCGAGGGTGTTTATACGTGTACTAATTTAAACTTGACTGGCACTTCCGTCCCGTTTAAATGCTTTAAACGTGACTGAAGCCATTATACCACGAGTCGTGGGTGTTGGCAAAATTATCGTTTCAGTTATGCAGCTGGATTTAGTCGGTTGAAACGTGCCTAGAGGTAAACGTTTATTTTTGGTTAAATCAATATGAAATCATACTCCTGTATGGAAGCCAGCGGGGGATACCGTTCGAGTAAATCTGTGTCTTTATGGGTCAGTCGAGAAGGAGCGTCATGGTATACCTAGTGATGAGCTTAATGCGATTTTTTCACATCGTACGAATCGGCTTGAAAATAATTCAGTCCGAGGAACGCGGCGTCGTCTTCACGCGTTACGTAAGCGCCGCTGGAATACATCATAAGTGGCATTTAGAATTCCGAGCAGGATTTTACTAAGCTCTGCGTTCGGATCGGCCTTTGCATATCACGAACACGGGGAACGGTAGTTTAACGTGAAGAATGCCGAAATTGGATTAATAAACCCCTCGTACAGGCAAACGTAACTTTGGTACACGTGACGACTTACGGGGGGTTTTGATTAAAATTTAATCACGTGACATTGAATTTTCTCGATCTCGGCTCGCTTCGCTTGAGCCGGAGTGGACGATGGAAGCGAGATGGGGATGCACTCCAATTACTAGATGACGCTACGAGACCTCGCGTTAAGTGCACGATGCATTATGCAGTTTTGTGAATTAAGGTCTTGGCTGCTCGTACGAAAAATAGCGTAAAACTCCCGCGAAAATACTTTTTACCGTCGCACTAGACACGCGGAGTGTAAATGAACTAATGGGATCGCATGTGACACACACGTGTATTCGTGTGCAGCATGCAATCTCAAGTCTGCGGCCTACGTTCCAATAGCCGGATTATTGCTGTTTTTAGTTGGTTCTGTACCATTATTACGTACTGCGGTAATACGAGGCGACGTAAGTAGCATTCGCTTACGAATGATACGCGTCGATCTGTGATAATAAAATTACATACCGTTCGATAAGATAATAATCGAAGACGATGTCGTTGTAGCTTGGTCGGACAATAGGCTTTTATGCATATCGTATTGTATATGCACTTACTTGTATATCCTTTCTGCAGGTAAATATAGGTATAGTATGACTCCCGCCGCACCGTCACACCGTCTCCATTGTATTTAACCTCGTTCGACAACCTGTATGCTCGTTTCCTGTCTCGTTTGGACATGCCGTGTATACATGTTATCCCATTTCTATACAGGAGCCTTTTTTACGTGCACCTTTGAACGAGGATCAATTTACCCCGTTGCGTTTCGGCGTTAAATTTCGAATTGATCGTCGACGCTTTTATCCTATTGGTAAACTGCGCCACGCCACACTTGATCGACGTTACAAGTTTAAGTAAACATATTTCACCATTTGGGACATGGGCTGTCCGCGACAACCCGTAGAACCACCCCTTTGATACAATATTTGATGCTAGATCCACCCTTGTCCGTAACGTCATCGTCACGAACCATCAACGCGTTAATTTCGTCGAAATTTGAATTTCATCCTGGGCAGACAACGGACGTTTCCGGGGAAACAGAACTCCTGACGGCGGCCATGATTTCGCTGGGAACGTTCGACTACGGTTCTCTGGGACGCTCGACGTGAAGTTTCTGCGCTAAAAAATTGACGAGGACGAGAAGATGTGGTAAGGCCGGCAGAGGGGGCACGTTATACATATACGTATAAAGCGGACTGCCCTTTGCCGTGGACTTTTCTAATTAAGTTGTCGCTCGACGAATGGAAAACCGATTTCCGTGGAATAACTTTGTGGAAATATTCGAAGAGTATATTCTGTGCGCGCGCGCGCGCGCGTGTGTGTGTGTACACACAGTTAAAAGAAAAATTTGATAACTGTCGTGAAATCACACTTTTCGATATACCATGGTAATCCTAACCATGTAAATTAATCTACAAAAACCAGTATAATTAAATTCTGTAAGCGGAACATGTCTGCCTTCTTTTTAACGTGCACGTTGCCAAATCTTCAGTTGACATACTCTAATTGTCTTGTTAGCCATCATCGTGCGATGCTTCAACCCGAGTGACATCATGTTTTGCTCCTTGCATATATACAGCGGCTCTTCTCTATGGTTTACTAAATAATACATAGGCCCGTTCTGGAATGCATAATTCATTTGTATAGCGAGGGCGGATTTTTTTAATATAGCATTTTTTACACGATCCGATCATATATTAATCGCTATAAGAACTCGTTGTAAGGTATGTCGTCATAACTTTACGTATCAATTCGAAAAACTGTACGGTCGATGTAATGTATCTGGAATGCAAACCTCGTGGACCATTGAGTATTTAAGTCTAGTAACTTTTGTTGTACGTCAGACAGTTACTCTTTAGCACGGTTTGCAATTCAGGTATCGAGGATCAAGAAAAACACGATCGATCCTCGAGTTAATGTTGAGCACGTGCGTCGTGATGTCGACTAGCGGAGCGTCGTTTGGTATCCTCGTGAAATTTATAAAGCTCAATTTTGAGATACCTCAGGGACACCTATAGAATCCATAAAGATCGTTGATTACCCTACGGATCTGGAATCCAGGTTGGCCGGTAGCCGGTTTATTTATTTGTGAGGCTCGAGCAATATGAGAAAGACGGAAGGATATCGTAAAAGCGATTTGTCTTTATTAAGTCTACTTGATTCTTCTTTTTCTCCTCTTCGTCTTCTTTCTCTGATCCCTCTTTGCCCGGCTACTTCTTCGACAGGCTCCCAAGTGATTAGACCAGTTCTGTCTCGGCTCTTTTTCTCTGGTTGATTCATTGAAATCAATCTCGATCGTTTAGCCGCGCCTTATGCGAGATCATGGATATTTGATGACTTCGAAAATTCATTCAGGTAACGGTACCTAACGGCCGGAAACGACTCGCGGATACCAGATGCTGCATACATTGCCGACGTATACGTTAAAAGGTGGTTGTCCGGTCGCGCAGACTAATGGAGCAGTATCGGAACGTTACGGCTGTTAAAGGAAATAAAAGCGCACCGGGGGGTTTATTGGCTATCATTGGCTCGCATTGGCTCTCATTCGAAACATTCAGTCCATTCTTTTATGTTAGTGAAAAGACTCTGCCACCAAGTGTAAAAGAGCCGATGAGCATCGACGCCCTCTTGTAATTGTGTCTCTAAATAAGTAAATACCCTATGAACAAACGTCCTTACGAGCCATACGAAAGGAACTATAAAATTAATATCTGGAAATTTGTTCTAATGTTCGCAGGTGTACAAGCATGGTATGATAAAGGGCAATTAAAAAAAATCCCCAAAAATGAAACCTCTTATCCTAGTGATCTCCTCCTTCCTCCTTCTATCCCTGACCCTCGGCTTCACTCTGCAAGAGGATGATCTCGTTTTCGACGACGTGGGCGAAGAATCCTCCTCGCTCACCGCCCATTCGCACGATGATCGTCGCGATCATCGCGAGGATCATCCAAGGAAGCCCGACTCCAAGAAGCATCATGTCGAGAGACTCTGGGGCATACCTCATATCGCGATCGTGTCGGCAGGGCACGTTTTCAAAATGAAGATCCCGCGGCAGGCATTCAGCGGAAACGTGGATCATTACGAGGTGAGTTACCCCAGTCGATTCCTGGACGTAAGCCAAGCTATCGGTTATCGCCATTCCTCTGGGATATTCACTAGGAATTCTCAATCGACGTTTACTTATCTTTACCTTCGGAAACAATGTGGTGGCTCCGTTACCCGGGAGAGGAACCATTGAATTGCTGGCGCGCAATAGACTCAAATATTGGGAGCCTTTCACTTTGCATTGCTTATATCGAGTAGGATCATTCGAATTGATGGATACCGTTGGATCTTGCTAATCTTCGTTCTATCTTTGTTTGTCTGCAGGCACGCGGTGGCCTTGGGAAGCCTCTGCCACGCTGGCTCTATTGGGACAAGGCGGCGTCCACGTTCCTGGGTGTTCCATCGACAAAGGACATAGGACAGCACTTTGTGAACATCAAGGCCTACGGGAGGCACGGCGACGTCGCCAAGGATGGCTTCGCGATACAAGTAATCCCTGAGAGGCGCGACCAGGTCGCTCATAAAGATGGCAACGTGAGTCGAAATTCCTATTTAACATCCTCCTACGTTTGATCTCAGTTATCAATTTCGTTCCAGTTACGGTCAGAGACTTCTAGAGTGGGTTGTTGTCAACGGTTTCGCACGATGACTCCAGCATACATGTGGCTACTTAAGCTTTAGTTTAAAGTCGCGTTGTCGCATTTAAATCCCATAAAGAAATTAGCCCTGTAGACTCTTGCTGATTGATGCCAATTGATACCGTTGCGTATGTACGCCAGCTCCTAGGCACTTTGTTCTGATATCGAACGAAGCATCGTTGCACAACCCTAATTCCCTAGGGATCGGATCATCTTGAATATATTAATGTCACTTGTGTAGACTCCTTTGGAGCGCTGAAGAGGCACGAAATACCTTTGAATTCTACCGTGAGATCGTTCGGTGCATTATCGTTACCTGAATCTATGGATTAACGTTAGACCCCAAAAGTTATGGGTGCTCCAGGGTCTTATCAAGGTTTTTTTTTTTTCTTTATTGCTTTCAGACGCACTGTAACGAGGGCGAAGATCAAACGATCCTGACGATCTTACTGGACGCAAGATACGACAGCCTGAAGCCTTTTGTGAAGGTCGACGCCATTGAGAATCTCGCCGGATTTCTCGGATTGCACACGGTACGTTTGTTTTATTATAACGAAAAATCGTCAGTCGTAAACAGAGTCGAGGACCTATGTGTCTACATGGTTTTCATATACATCTCGCAAGCTGACTAATAGAGAAAAGGACGTTACTCTTAAAACGCGCAGTTAGGTTGATTTAGATAAATCAGGACAAGACTTTGACTTAAAAAATACATTCTGCACCTGCCGAGGTGGTTCGCCTCGCGAGGAACTCTGCCAAGGAGAACGTTACATTGGCACGTATGAGAAATGAACCGTGGAACGCGTAATACACGTCGCCGTCCGTATTAAATTGAGAGTTCGCCGACGTTGGAATATCTTTCAATTTTCAGTATCGTGATACTCTGATCCCCGCACAAAGGAATATGTAAATACGTAAATCCTCTCGACCTCAGCAAGAAAGCCTTTCTATCCTGTAGCGCAAAAACTTATTTGATTCACTTTGAATGTACCCCAAGACCGAGCCAGAAAAAAGAAAGAGCGAAATGCCTCTTTCTTTCACCAATGGCATGTTCTTCTTTGGATAACATGTGATACTAAATTGTCTTTCTTTACAGAGTGCCTTTTCTATTCATCCGCACGGTGCCAAGGACCCTCCAAGCACTGCTGACTCCACGGTAATCCTTGCCGGTCCAGGAAATGTCAAGCATCGCAGGAACAAGCATACCTCGATCATCCAATGGCAGGTAAGTTAGAAAATAGCAAATGAAATATTACTAGCCTAAGTCCAGCTCTGAATCGCTATTCGAATAGTTTCCCCTTTGGGAATCATTCAGTGATATCTCGTCCCAGTCGCACGTGAACGTGGTTGTTGCGCTTTTTGTTCCATGTAACAATGCTCTTTCGTTAGTGTAATGATTCTTCGTTAAAAAGCACCCCGCGCACTAGTAAATGACATTGCATCGTTAGGTAACGCCGGTGCATATTCATAGAGTTATCAATTTAATAGTATCGTTTAAGTCTGAATACGGCAGTTATATCCTGTGCACGATGGAGTGCGCAGATTTCACATGGGAAGTTTGTTCAAACGGTAATGGAAGGCAACAAGATGCATTTTGAGGCCGCCAGTCGTGAGCTGCTCAATTCAGGGAGGCTTTAGTATGCAGAGCCAGGCAATTTGATTTGGAAGCTCAGCCCCATCCTTTATCTTCTATGTTATACGTATGTTCCATCCTGGAGCGAATGGACGTTGGTCCTATAGATTCAAATAACAGTAGAGACTCGGGCACGATTCATATGTTGGAAAACGTGTCCTAGATTCTCTACCGCTATCGGATATGGGATTTTAAATATTCATATTTGTTTTTCACATAGCTGAGAGCACTTTGGAACCCCTTAGCTACTGCATATACATGTATATATAGACACACATACTTTACACCGATGACTGAGAAAAGATGGCTTTCACGTTGTATCTTCGTAGGTGGGCTGCGACGGTCACTTGTGGCGTCATCAGGCTGACTTGGTAAAGCAGCTGCGAGAACAAGCCAGAGACGGTACCATAGCTGAGGTTCTTCAGCTTCCCGTACTTCTCTGGCACATTAAAACCGACTCGAGTTCTCTTTTGAGAAGTCGTAGAGATATCGGTTCTGGGGATTATGGCAATACCGATGACTACGAAGCGTACGATGATTATGAAGATTATGGAGACGGTCAAGGGGAAGACGATGACGAGAACGAACCGATTACTGAGCTTCCCGAGGAGAAGTTACGTGTATCTGAGGCTACCGAGCATGTGGAATCGGAAGCAGAACATCCGCACAGGCATCATCATGGCGAAGAGTCTATAGACTGGAAGGTAATTTGCTATTGACAAAAATTCATTTCCCTTCGATTAAATTATCTAAAAAGATACTGATTAACTGTGACGAAATTACATGTTTTTACTTTCAAATCTCACGTAGGTCGAGGAAATCGATGAACAAGAAATTGTTCCAAGAGTTCTAGGAGGCATTCAGAATTCCATACCGACTGCAACGAACCAGACGGTAAGTCATTATTCCAAAAGTATAATTATTGCTCTTTTGGGTTTATACAATTGGTTAAAAAATTTTATTCGACAAGATACGTCTTTGATTGGCTTTTGTCATTATTTGCTTTCTTCAATTTCTCCATTCGTATCTCGAACGCTTAAGAGGAGCAACGTGCTTTCGAAAATTCCTTTCTGCTGCCTCTATGATGACACAACCTAGATACCAAACGCCTACGCTACGGCCTCCTACACGGATCGTCCTTGGTCATTAATCCTTACACGTACCATCGTAATAACGCAACAGTATCTGTCCAATGAGTTACGTCTTTCCTTCTTGTCCATTGAATAGAACGATCCGTGTCGGATTAGTTAGGAGATTGAAATTCAACAAGATTTTATAGCCTTTTCGAAGGTCTTCAGGGAATGAAATAACAAAAGGATGTCTAGGCTACATCATTCGCTATCTTCGCTCCCTTAATCTGTAACTAACAATGTTTTCGTGCCATACATCGCATCTACTAACAATTTCGCAGACAACCATGAAACCGACAACAACACCTCCACCGCCAACATCGTCGTCGCCACCTCAAACAACAGTAACAACCACGACAACCCTACTGACACTTCCAATAACATCGATTCAAGAGAAACCATCGACAACGATCATTGGTACTAACGTCAGTGCAGCAACAACAACCTCCACTCCAGCAACAACTGTTATAATAACCACGACAACAACAACAACAACGAAACCCACAACCATGCTGCTGCCAGTAACTGAACCTTTGAAAACTGATGGCACCGAAGAACCCACAGAGAGAACAAAACGAATTGACTTTGAACTTGAGACTGTTGTACCTACGACTCCCCCAAAATATACAATCACTGCGCCACTCACGGTAACAACCCTTCCGCCAAGTACAACCAACGCATTCAGTCCGGATACGGAGAGGCCTGGAACGAATTGGACTACGGTTATTCTAAGTGTCACGAATGAAGAGGTAACGCTTAAACGCTTCACGCTTATCACTCTCATTTATATAATAATCGCGCGTTCTGCTTTGCGTCGCGATTCGGCACTGATTGTGTGTCGAATTCGCGGCACTTTCGCTTTCTATCAATGGCGAAGTCACATTATCAGTGATATCTGATAAACTGGGTATAGGATTAGTGTTTACCATGAATATTCATCGACTATTGACTCATCGATAGTAAGAATGGTTTCCTACGTGGACCGTGTTCCCTTATCGAATTTTTTAATGAATTTATCTCCTCCTTTGTGAGACTAGATGTTGTTACTGATTGACATTTTAATGAATCATCTCTTCTCTTTAGACAACCGAACAACCTACGATGCCTACCGTGGGAGTCACTACGACTGTTCCGGTGACTACTACTGTTGCCACTACTCCAACACCCAGTCCTGTAACTACGACTCCTACTTCTACCGCGCGTCAGCCAGGAATGGTTCCCAGCACTACAACTGATGCGCCAAGACAAACAGTTACGACGACCAAAATGACGACTACTATGAGACCGAGTACTCTTCTTCCTGTTGTTACGGAGAAGATCGAATATGGCGTTCACAATTTCCCACCTAGGCAAGACAGAAGACTGAAGAAGATACCAGTTACTGCTGGCAAGCCGCTTAGCTATATTATTCCTGGAGATACCTTCAGTGATCTCGAAGATGGCGACACTAGGAAACTCAATTTGAGCCTTTATCTTCAAGGAAGTCCATTGAAGCCTACCCATTGGCTTCAATTTAATCGCCATACTCAAGAAGTTTATGGACTGTAAGTAACATGTTTAAGTTTTTTCTTTTTTTCTTTTTTATTCAAATTTAGACTCAGAGTCGTTCCAATCGTGCCAGATGAAATATACACGCCTGAAGAGGATTGATAAATGTTAGAGTAAATATAAGATGTGTCATATGCATTTCTCTTGCAGGCCACTCGAGAATGACATTTCTACCTGGGATTATGAGTTGGTAGCTGCCGACAGTGAAGGTCTCACTGTATCTGACAGACTCGATATTCACGTACAACAGCACAAACTAAGTCGCACCGTGAATCACGAGTTTAGTATTTATCTGAGATTCGAAAAACGCAGCGAATATCCTACCAATGTCGATTGGGAGCTTCAGGTACTTTACTCAGACTATGATGTATAATATCAAGTATCTATAACTACAGGTAAAAACAAACTGTATAATTAATGTCATTATATATTACTACAGGTTGTCCGTCGTCTTGCTGAATTATACGGAGACAGTGACCCAAGTCAAATAACAGTTCGTTCTATCGAGATGCAACAAGATCAAGCAATCTTCACTTGGACCAATGACAGTCTTCCTAGGAGTAGTGTGTGTCCCAAGGAGCAAATTGACAAATTATTGCACGTGAGTAATATTTTCAGATAAGATTTTGCTTGATAGAAGTTACATATGATATTCAGTGAACCTTATGTGATGATCACATGCTGTCGCGTTTCTAGGTTCTCGTTGCTAACGAGGATGGTGATCCCAGCGTTGCGCTCAAAGAAATTTTAGCACCGACAATCAGAGTTAAGCGAGTCATTTATCAAGGCATAGGGCAATGCGAGGAAAGAAAGTGGCCAGAGCCACCAAAGGTTCCTACAGAGGAACCCACGGAGAACCTTCCTCCTATGCCGAGAAACCAAGTGGATCATATCAACGCGACTGTTGGACAGCTGCTTGTATTCACAGTACCAGATGTAAGCGTTAAGTTACACTTTCTTGAGTTCCTTTGGATAAGCTAAAAAAGACTTGTATCATATACAAGATTATTAGTGCACTTCTTGAATAGACATATAATTGATTGAGTACATTTAGAAATATGTTAGAAACGTCCCCTAAATAAATGTAACATACTAAATATGAGAACTCAGCACCATATCGCATTTTCAGGATACATTCTTTGACCATGAGGATGGATCGACGCGTAATATGAGGATGTCATTGTTGAATATTGACATGACACCCATATCACAAAATGATTGGTTACAATTCGACAGTAAAAATCAAGAATTCTATGGTATACCGCTACATAACAATGTTGGACGTAAGGAATATCAACTGACGGTTACAGATAAGGATGGTTAGTATAACTTACGATGAATATGATTATGTAGGTGAAACTGTAAACAATTAAATATTAACTCTTTCAGGTGCAAGCGCTACCGACAGTCTCGTCGTTGTTGTGCATCCCGCCCCCGTTATGCAGCACAACGTGGAATTTTTAATGACTTTGGAAATTCCTTACGAAAGTTTTGCACAGTCGGCCTTCCAGAAGCGTAACTTTGTCGAAAAATTGCGTGACCTCTTCCAAGACAAGGATACAAATTCCATTGCCCTGGATAGCATCGACAAAGGCAGCACTATTGTCACATGGCACAATAGAAGTTTGCCTACGTCATTTTGTCCCAACGAGGAAATCACCAGGTTACGCGAAGTCCTCGTAAAGGACAATAGAACGCTCACGGATAGAGTGGAGGAAGTGATGTGTCCTAATTTCCCTGTGAGACAAGTTACGCTCACCCCCATGGGAATTTGTCTTGGCGAATTGACCGGTATTCACTCACCGGACAGCCACGTGCCGCCTGTTGACGATTCCACTTCCGTGGGAGCATCGCACGATGATTACCTTATCACGTTTGTCCTACCTGCAATTATTATCGCCGCCATGTTGATCCTTGCGGGAATCATTGCATGCGTGCTTTATCGTCGAAGACGAAGCGGAAAAATGAGCGTCAGCGAGCAAGATGATGAGCGGCAGAGCTTCAGGAATAAGGGAATACCAGTTATATTTCAAGACGAGCTCGATGAGAAGCCAGATCCAGGTAAGTTGTATTAATTTTCTTTTTTCTCTTACAGGATACGAGTCTCAAAGATATGATAGTAATATATTTATTCGCGTTTTAATGCAGGTAACAAGTCGCCGGTCATTCTGAAAGAGGAAAAACCACCACTGCCACCCCCTGAATACCAGAAGAGCGAGGACGGTGCAGACGTTCCTATGCTTCAGAAGGAAAATTCAGAGGAACCTTACCAACCACCACCTCCATTTGCTACGAATCGAGATAACAATCGTCAGAATCGACCAAAACCAACTCCCACATACAGAAAACCACCACCGTACGTGCCCCCCTAACAAAGCACAGTCCACTCACCAACTCGCAAGTACATGCTAGCAATGCTTGGAGATTCCCCAACACACATGCAAAACCAAAATAATTATCAGAAGATCAATCAGTTAAACGGCCAGAATGACAGCTACGCGGCCCATAACATTTATAGCAGTCGATAAAGTTTACGTTTGACAATTTCTTAATTAAAAGCAATGAACGATCGATGGCTTCCTCTTTTTTTTCTATCTCTCTTTTTAATTGTCACCCCGATCGAGATTTGGCGACTGCGTAGATACTCTGTTTTATTACGATATACATTGATATACATACGTCGATCAAGACAACGAAACGATCGCGTATCGTTTCTATCAGAACTTGAGCCATCGATCTTTCGTGAAACATTTTTTACTCACTATTTTAACTTCATTTACGATTCTACAGTAGCGGATATGGAATACAAATCACGCGTTGCCTTTCGTAACGAATTCCACTCTAGACTAGGGCAGACTCGAAACAGCAGCAAGTACTCTAATTCAACTAGAAAGGTGAGACCGTTGGACGATGAAGGGCGGTAAAAAGTTTTTTTTTCTGTCGCAAAAAAATTCCGTAGATACGACAGTAGAAACGTTCGCGCGCGCGCACTCGCACTCGCACATCCTCGTACACGATATTGATGAAATCAGTGCCATTTATTAAGCAATAAGAATATATCGAATTGTGAATTATCCAGGACAGTATGCATACTTATATTATGATTAATACATCTGCGAATAACTACGATTCGCGATAATAACGGCGATGCAGTCTCCAAGTAACGAGAACTCGAAAAAAAAAACTGTTACTCTATTATACAACGTACCTACTACGTAAAACACTGCCAGAAATGATTTACGAGGACAATGAAATTAAGGGGGAGAGAGAGAGAGAGAGAAAGAATTAAGAATCGTAAAGCAGTATTGTGATCATACGAAATCGAACAGGTTCATCTGAAGTGATGTGATGAGCTTACGTTCGTTTCAATATCATGTCGATATTGATTTCACAATAATTAATAAATAAAAAACCTGTTCGAATGTCGTAGCTGATATGGAAAAGACGTACGAGTGGTGAAACTTAAAAAAATGTTTTTCTCAAAGAAAAAAAGTGACTTAACGATACCGTTTTTTGATGTAACGTCGCTGCAGATTGAACCAGCAAATGCTTCCATTGGCACTGTAGGCCATGCAGAAATAAAACTGAAGAGGAAATAAAATAAATAGTATATAAATACGTATACACATTAGCCGTTCATCGTTCGATAGACCTTGATCTAGTAGATGTTTTTAAAACTATGACACAAGAGAAGCGACGCCACTTAAATACGATACTGCCGTACTGACTTCGGGACTTGCGGTTTCCTTCGTTAGATCTTTTTTGTCTCACTATCTTTTGCTTCTCTCTCGTTGCTCGAAATTGTGCAAAGCTATCGTCAAGGCAACGAAGCCGCCAGACATGTTTTTCTTTTTTAATTCCCTAATCGCGCACAAACACTCTTCGAACACGTTCTTCGAGGTGTCCAACGACCAATCCTGACTTTTGTATCTTTGAATAAGTTAATTCTTTTCAACGCCGAACTGAAAATGAACTTACACACATATTCGTATTCGATTGTGTCACGTTTAAATCAGCGTTGAGAATTTTTAACCCTGTTATAAGCACTAACGCATATTCTTACTCGAAGACGATGAACTATTTAATTTAGATTTTTATATAGTTACCAAGCCAAAAATATCTAATATTAAATGAAAGAAAAAAAAAGAATGATAAAATGGTGAAAACACTGATCTAACGTTATTACGTGGCCCGTATCATTCGAATGGAATATACGCCTTGTAATCTTGTAACCATTTTTGAACCTTTTTAGCCCGCTATGTTATACTATACGACAATTAAATAATAAACGAGTTGCGAAAAAGAATTATTAATCGCGTTAATCCGAGCGAAAACTACGGGTCACGTGACGTATGCTCGCGCAACAGTTTTTGTCAATCCGATATTTTTGAAAGGAAATAGGTGAAACGAATAAAAAAAAAACTCGTGATTCGACTTTGAAGGTACCCGTCATGCTATTCGTAAGTGAGCCGTGACGAGTTTCTGCAAATTTTGGTGATCACTCGTGTGACTCGTGTGAATGATGCTAATGACGATAATAATTGTGTATGTAAAATGATAAGCGGATGTTTGATATGCTAGCAAGGAGTAATTAATTAAACTACAATAACGTATTACTTATTCATTCGTTTCTTTATAACGTAAAACTTAAGCACATCTTTTTAATATGATAACCAAGCCCTTGTCATGTCACGTCTTGTTTATCGCAAGGATGGCATTTTTTAATTGGCTACGTGATACATACTTTTTTTTTATACTCTTATGTCTATATATTTTGATAAGCGTCGGATCTCAAATGGGTAAAAGCTTTCGCGTCGATAGGTATCGATAATATCGTGATAGACTTTTCGCTTCTAACCAGCTGTTGCCGATTTTGCAAGTCCTGTACTTACAGACTCGATTAAATACTTGAAAATACGGGCTGGCCAATTGGATACGCATTCTCGTTTAAGAGCTCGGTAAGAAACAGAAAAGAAGGAAGGCAGGAAGGAATAGCATAAGTAGAAAAGGAAGTGTACGAAGACACTTGCCCGGATATTGGCAACTAGTTAAATTTCATTGAGACTTTTTTGACTACTTTGATTAATGAAAACTTTAAAGCAACCTGCTATGGGTTTTTGGGTTGCTTCTTAATAAGTAATATACAGTTTTCTATGTAATCTGCGATAAACAAGAACAGATCATATCATGCTTTCCTCATATCATTCTTCTACGCATATCCATCAAACGCTACATCGTATTATGTAAAAGCGGATATTGTGTATCATAGGCGTGTACGATATTTATAAGATGGGCAAGAACGACAAAGAATAACAATACAAGTGGTAGAAAACAGTTTCTCGCCCAGCTTCCGAGAGAGACTCGGAAACAGAGAGAAGTCTGAGTGCGCTGACTTTCGGATTGTCCAATTGATAGTAGGATGGACGGTTGAGCGGTGGAAAATATTTTGTAATTGTAAAAAAAAATTGTGATCGCGACGTTTCTTATTTGAATCGCGCGCGTCTTTTTGATCCTTGCAAATACGCGGGAGGAGAATTAAGACGCGAATTCGATCCGCACGTCGGAAAAGAAAAGTTCCACGAAGAATAATGTCGCGCAATGAATGTCTTATACATATACCTAATATCGCCTGGAATTTTTAAGATTATTTTTGTTCGTCATAACGCTTCGATAATAATATATAAACGTATTCATCGGTACTTGTGAAAGTAGGTGCAGTTGTTTTTTTTTTATCAAGCCTCGAGGCGCCCAGTTAAAATTTGATAAAAGGAGTATAAGATCGAAACCGAAAAAAAAATATTTCGACTCGTGACGAATCTAACGAGTAATTTTAAATGGGAGCCTCGTTACAGTTTTACGACCATATAATGATATATCGTCCGTAATATATGGAAGAATATGGAAATAATAATATACATATGCAGATAGGTCTGACAAGTATATATTCAACACGTGTAAAGTTAAAAGTTAATAAAGTCATTTTAGGGTAAACTTTTATTTTCTGTCAGAAACTCGATGCGACTTTATAATGAAAGTGTTGTTTGTTTATGATGTCATTTTATCCTGATGGAAGCACCTGCCAATGCGTGAAACAATCATCAATCATGACATTTACATCAAAATGTAATCGTATGAACGTTATTATCAGATTTAGCCACGCGATATCTGTAGATGATCTAATCAGATATGCGTCAATTAAATCTATCTAACCATCTTTGATACGCTTATATATACGGCATACGATAATATCACGCAAAGTCGTACGATAAGGGGTGTTTCCAAACTTTTTTGTCTTTGCCAATTTTTTTATTACGCCGTACACGCAAATGTGACGCGTCACATGTCAAAAAATGAGAACGAACAGCAATGCAGAGGGAGGGGTACAGAACCAAAAAATTGTAGAATATATATATTTTGAAAAAATAATTCTATTGTAGCGTTCTTGTTAGCTCTATCACGCGGACTCTAAATTTCTATTAGCTATACGCTTATCTACTCGCAACATATAATACTTTCTGCAAACCTCTGAAATTCGCTGATAATCAAAGTAACAACATTGTAATTACTCATCTTAGTTTAATCCTGTCACAAGATCGATTCTGACAAGAGATCTCAAATTAAAAGTATACAACTTGACTGGTGTGTGTCGTGAAATTTATTATCTCAAAATTAAATAAAAATATTTTGTAAAACAACGTCAAACTAAGGTAAGTGGTTCTGTACTCACGTGATTCTCTATCATTTTTTCTTAATAAATTTTTCTAACTCACTGTACTCGTAATTCCAGGTACAATAAATACATTACGTTTAAGATTGCATGACGAGTGTGAATACAGTCTTTTCTGATCTACCGTTAACCAATAAATGATATTTTCGAAATATCCATCTGGACATACTTCTGCCAATTTTCGTTATAAAATTCTCTCTGCATAAAGCTGTAATCGTTTATCATCTTCGGTACGTGCGTAATACCTTAAATCATTACGTGCCTTAGCTGGAGCGTATAATTTAATAAAACGTATGTCACCACCCGCACAACTTACTCAGGTGGTATGATAGGGTTTTACCCGATTTTGCAACAACATAACGTAATGAAAGATTCTGAAAAATACGAGTAAATACGTCAAAAAATGGTCCCGAGGTGTATCTACGACAGGTAAGCATACTGATTCTGTCTCGTCGAGTGTTAAACTACGTGTTGATCAATTTGTTCATTAGCGAGAAGCAAACAGAAATGTGTAACGTGTGACGTCTGTCATTCAATAATAAAAGCACGTGCTTACACGATTCTTCAACAAGAAACTCATGACCAAATGACAAGAAGATTCTATCATAAGAATAATGATATTTTCCGAGACCGTTACGTTTATCGTTACCGCATTTCTCTTTCTCCTCTTATAGCAATTCGAAATACCTCGGGCTCCGTTACGTGTTTTTCATGTTGTACACTGGTGGAGATGATCGAATCCAATACATCTGACGTAATTCTCCATTTTCAAAATTACTATTTTCCCTCCAACGAAGTGCACGCCATCTTTTGAATTACGTAGTACTGTCGGTTCACATTCCCCATTCTCTCGTAGCCGAGCAAATAAAATGTCCGATGATTTCTTGTACGGACGCTTCGTTATACTATCACGGATTTTCAACTGGGATTTCTTATTTCGTAAGAATATTAAATTGTCTCGTGTCAAGCATATGATTAGAGGTTAGAAATGGACAAGTATCTCTGCCGATACTTGACGGTATTTTGTTATAGCAAGCTCGGCGCAGCAATTCCTTTGTAAACTGGATGTTAATGATAAACAAAATGGTAAGTACGCTATTCCAAACCGGAAAATTGTAATAACTATGAAATTCTATTTGAAAAGCATTATTCTACTACAGGGACTAATTGATTATGTCAGAAATCTGTTTGATGTTATTCGTGAATCACAATCCAATTAAACTTAATATAAAGATGATTTAGTTCCTTAGGAACACAATGAATATTCGTCATACCTCTGCTGTGGTACACCTGATTAAAACGGTACTTTAATAATTCATTTCAAATTTCGCGAAAAAATTGTTTCTAGGCTCCTAACCATAGACGAAAAATTACGTTCTGAATTATTTTCAAATTTATTGCGAGACCATCTCAGAACCGAGAAAGCTCATAAACGCAGAGACATCACCGCAAGACACTTTGCTTAAAGCTTGAACAAATAAGTAATACCTGTAAAGAGATCCTGTCAACGCTCAACGTGTGACGTAACGCAAACCCGAACAACGTTGTCTTTTCTCAGCACATATGACACGTGTTGTTATTACAATCATATCCAATTATCCGTCATTCTACACGGGCAAGACTTTACTAAATTCATCTTAAGGGTACTGTATAGATGTGAGAGAATCCTTTGCAGTTATTATCGATATGCAGAGAAACCAGTGGTCCATAACTATTTGGTTATAAAGGGGGACACGCTGTAGGAACGATCATGCAAAGACCTCGTGAACATTAATAGTAAGTATGTATGTTGTTATCGAAGAGTTGATTTCTTGTACGACACAGATTGAGGGTTATCATGCTAATCGCCGATTTATTTCGTTATCGTGCGTACACTCCGGGGTGCGTACGAGGTTTCGACACGTTTCAAAAGGATGTATACTTCACACTCACGCTAATTAATTTTATCGATAAATGGAACCTATGACAATAATTACATGTACATTGGATTACATTGGATAACGATATTTACGATGGTCGGATCATAAGATAGGCTAAAATTTTTTTCTGCTGAAAACGTAATCTCTAGTAATGGAGTGGAAAATTTTCAGATGATCCTTTTCGTAGATCGATTAACATCTTTTGGCGTATTTGTCAATTTTATTTAAATTCTTGAAATGTTTTTCTCATCTAAATACAATCCACTTGCTCGCAGGCGGAATTCATGAACAATTGTTTGCATAATGTGTAATAGTTTCATCATGCAGCTGTCTTATTCTTATAAGAATGCTAGACTTATGAAAGGTTTTATGCATAATAAAGTGCTCGTCTTATGTAATTTCGCCAAGATAAAAGCAAAAAGGATATTGGGGATACGCAACTGAACTAAGAAAATACCTTTGCGTCATCTTGAAGATACTTGATACTCTTTGCAAAAATAGTATGAGAATTTTCAGAAGCACGCAGAAAAACAGCACCAATAATAGCATACCTTTGAGTGATACGGTAACGACGTTTCACGTCAAGAAATAGGTCCTGAAATATTAACAGTCATTAGAATTGTTAGCGTGCCAGGAATAGCAAGCGTATATTGACTGATTGGAAGCATCAGTAAAAAATTTAGCGTGAATTTGAATTAGCGTCACTAACTCATCGAGTGCGAAGTCTCTCGATTATTGATATAGTTATGAAAATATCGTCGATTACTTTTGTAAAGAGTACCCAGACTGGTAATCTGGTTTTCGAAGTGCTACTAATTTATTCACGTAGACTTAGATACAAGAGCACGCAATCTCAAAATGATCTGTTCATCGGCATCTAAGTCGTTTCGGGCCAAAGATCGGAAGACTTACTGAACAGCGGGATGTTATTAGGCTAATCATAAATTAGCGATAACTTCGCTGGAAAAATATATGCATTGGGTTAAACAAAAATAGCTTAGCGAATGCAATCACGCATAACATTCGCGATAAACGATATAAAACTCGAATGACTCCTTTTACGTCGATTTCAGAGAGTATGAACCAATGTTGCGGAGAGCGATGAATACGATTAAAAAGTTGAAATGCACTGATAATGATTTCTTTTTATTTATTTTTTTCCCAAGTGACCCGTCCACTTTATCACGTAAATACATAGATGATATTCAAGTTCATTCCACACGATGGTCAACTACGTATATGTGAAAAATGATATTCATTCGTTATTCTTTGACTCGAAAATGGTTGTGCGAAATCATTTGATTAAGAGAATAAGCAGTTACAAGATCATCGTCCGAGCAATGATTTCGGAATTTCTAATCCAAAATAGCTATTAATTCTTTATGATAGTAGTATTCAAAGTTTTAAGATAAACTGATGTCAGTTATTCATAAAAAAAATTAGCCACACAAATCAGCGCTATAAATTATGAAAAACAGAAAAAAAATATTTGACCCACTTCATCAGAAACTAAATAACAAAATTCCTGATGAACGTTCAAAGAAAATATTAAAATGTTTATTATTCCGCAGGGTTGCGAAGTCTTTATGGTTTATTTTCCAAAAAGTGATATAGAATATGCACTATCCTCCAAGATATACAATCGTCCGAAAAAAAACCAAGTTCTTAAAATTACCCATTCGAGAGCCATGAAAAGACAAACAGCCACGAATATAGTTGGATAAAGTTTAGTATAGTAGACTCGCGTGTGCTCCTTTGCCACCACCACGTGCTCACTGCTGGACAGCCACAGTGTAGTAGGGGTGTGCACGTGTAAATATTTACCGACGCATGCGCATAGAGTGCGCGTTGTTGGTCACGTGAGCACGCAGCTTATAAATCCGCTGTTGAGACCGGCCGGTCTTACAACTGCCGAAACAGTTCGAGGCATTGCATACACAGTGTCAAGAGTGTTCGTCAAACACAACAAGAAGTCTTAGTGACAATTGTTTTATATTTTCTTATTGAATCAGCAAAAAGTCGTACGTGTATCTTTCAAGCAGCTGTTTACATCCGGTTGCCGACGTGGACAAACGTTTCTCGTTCGTTTTCTCGAGCACTCCGTTGTTTCTTTACGTGAGTCAACAAAGCATCGCACTGACGCATTACGATTTGTTCGCTGCGTTTTTCAATCCTAAATTCTCGTGAACGGCCCTGCGTGTGGACGTAGTCAGCGACCACTGCAAACCTGAAAAGTTCGATTTAGAAAAAGGGGCGAGTAACTGGACAAAACGAGCGGGAGTAAACTATACTCGGATCTCAACTTCGCGGACCTTAATTTCCGATAAAACTCCCCGAGATGGCCGGCAGGAACGAATGGGACTATACCCAGAACGGTAAGCAACAGATTTATTATTTTTGACCTGAGTTTGTGGTGGTAGAGCGAATAGGATATCACTTGCAAACTCGCCGAGACTTGTAGACCTTTGAATGGTAGAGCATTCTGTATACCCCCCCCCCCTCACCCTGAATAATGCATAAATTTAGGACCGTGATTCAATCGGTTTGATCTAGCTTTTGTTTTCATTTCGAAACTTGTTATTTGTTCCTTTTTTCTTGTTATACTGCATATATAATTAAAACAAGAAAAAAGACAGGTAATTGCGTTTAAACCTTAGAGATCCCGTTGCGGCAAAATGACATATTTCGTAGCCGTCTCGTGAAAGGAAACAATAATGGCCCATTTCTTAAGGAAAACTATATTCGATCTTAAAAACTAAACTTACTCAAGCGTTTCCTGACAAGTTTTGTTTTTCGTTTCCTTCCGTATTGGCAACCTGGTTAATTAAACTCACGTTTATGTTTATACGCTTCTACATCGAATTTCTCAAGACACAGGAAACTATTCGAAGGAGCCAGCAATAATTTCTGTTTTGAAAAACTTTCGTTTCCTCATTTTCTTGTATTTTAGAATGAACAAGAAATTATTCCTCGTCGATGCATTATGTAAGGCTGCGTTATCCTTCAATAAAATTAAATATATTGATCTAAAGCACGTCGTGTCAGAAATTAAATATAAATAACGTAACGATCCTCCAATTGCAATACTACTTCATGTATGTAAATATTTTTTTCCCATGTGAGATGTCACTTTTACGTTAACAAATGTAATTTGTTAATTATCTATTCCTTTAGGTTATCAGTTTGTTTTTACTATTTTTAGTTACCAAGTTTCCTCGACGTCCATTTTGCCGTCGCTTTTATATATATATATACCTACTCTGAAAAGATGGCCGCTCGCGTACAAGCAGAGACACGGACGCGTCTCAGATAAAAATGATCGGTTCTAGTTAAATTACTTACGTGAAAATTGGAATGTGTCAACACGTGTTTTCAAAATCATGATTCATATCGCAGTCATATAAAGTGAGGATGACGCTAAATAAGTCTCTTGCAAAAGGTAGACAAGCGCTTAACAATAAGGCTTCTAGATCTTATAAAGGTATCTTGAATTTATATTTCTTTAACGTCGCGTCTGTCTTTGCGTAAGAATTACATACGTATATGGTCATATACTTCATTAACATACGAAATACGTCCGTGACACTTGATAGGTTCATGATAAATAATTATAAATATGTATTGACATAATTAATTCAACGTCTGATCACGGTGCGAACGTACGATTACTTAGCAGATAAACAAAGCTTGGATTTTAAATTTGGACTTTGGAAACCTACCATTCATATTTATTACAACGTCCGCGTTACACGTTGTGATGTCCGAAATGAATGTTAACTATTGCCGAGTCATTTTACAAGGGATAATGAAAATTGTAAACTAGTAATCAGTCACTAACGGTAAAGATGGCCGGCTCGTAAGAGCGTAAGGTTAGTGTCTTAGAATGCAGGGCGAGCAGTCGGTGCCAACTGGTAAGATAGTCTTCGTAAAAGAGACTAGAGCTGCAAATGAAAATCAATACTTTTCTTTAGGGTCGACCGATGTACCTACTATACTAGCAATGAGGGTCATAGGCCTAGTTTCACTTTGCGGCTTCCGTGCGAACCCCGAAATGCCCTTAATCTAGACCAATTTGTCAGCGCTATCTTAAAATCGTCGGTTCTTACAAATTAGATCATGTATTTACATAAGTTCAATGCTTGAAGTTCACAGTGCACGGCGTGTGACGAGCAATGACTTTAATTTTCTTTGGCTCCCTTATTTTCTCTGCTTTCTGTTTGACGGGTTGATTCGACTGTAACGATACGTCTAACGCTTGATAGATTAGCTCGCAAAAAGAAAAGTCAATCCGAACGATCTCTGTTTTTTAAATAAAGTATCAATCTGTACAAAATTTGATCGAAGTTTTTTTTAATGACTTCGCGATGAGATTAATATTTAAAAAAATGAAGCACGTGAAGATCTTCAAGTTTATTTTCAAAAATAACAAGGAAAAGGAAGATTTGTTGGGGAATTTACTGATAATAAAATTCGAGGAAATGGACAATATTATCTGTAAGGGATGTGGTTTCATGCTTAAAAATAGTATAGCTTTGTGAACTCTTATTACGTTCAAACTACGTGTATCTAGATTGCACCACGTTACATAAGTCAATTGACGCTTCGATATAAATTTCAGACAATTTTTGTACTTTACTCGAAGTAATATTTTTACTCGTTCACATACAGTTTGAAGTATCTAGAATGTTCTTACACAATTGGAAATAACCAATTCGCTTTTGGCATGTGTACTTTTGCAATCGTCGCCATCTTGTCTTCGTATATTACTAATGGCTGCCAGGATAGCTCCATTGGAAAGAGAAGAAGTCGAAGAGAAGTTTTTTTCATTTCGAATACTTACGAGGCCAATGTTCATACTAGTAGCTATATAACCAGTTCATTCCGGTTGATATACGTTCGCCCGTGCATGCATCCACGTCACACTGACAACACACAGCCTCCTTACTAGTACATTGCCAAATATAGAAGACCCAGGTGTCCAATGATTTGCATATTTTTGCACACGAATGACAAATACGTTTTTAGCGTCTTTAGGAACGTCTTCGTGTCACGTGATCGAAAACGAAATAATTTCTCCCTTCTACCTGCTTCGAGAGGAAAACAAAAATTCAGACCATTATTTCCACGATGACTGGTCGAAACCTCGAAAAGATAAGGATGCATTTTTTCTTTGAATTTTTAAATCGTCTCTTGCGTCATTCGGAGCTCAGTCCGCTTTCTATTTCTGAAAATAATGTTGTTAGCTTTTGAATTCGCCTATACGTCCGCTAATTACTAAACAACGACAAGGCTTATAGAGAAACAATCGGATCGCTAATCTAGAGACAGAACCCAAGCATGAGACTCGTAAACTCATTTAATTTGTAGTTAATTGGAAATGACTGTGTAATGTGGAACTATGTTTAGTTTTGTTTACGAGGCGACGAAATGACAATCCTTTATACTTTCACCGTCTTCCACGTTTCGCTCTAACAAGTGGTTCTCAAACTGAAATCACATCCATCGTATTCTTCGGAAAGATCTCACCATTCACGATTACCTAATGACTATTTCGTGAGCTTCAACGACAATTCCTTCGTTCGCAATTAATATCACTTTGGCGTGACTTTGCAGTTTGTCTCTTGTAAGGACCGATACGCACGTCCGCGGGTTTGCGAAGGCGCGCAGTAACAGGAAGATCCGTAAAACTTTGACGTATTGCAAAATCGGGGTCAATGTCCTGTAGCGAGCAGCTCACGGCTACTAATGGTTTTTTGCGTGGATCACGCCCTGGAGCTCTTTTGCATCGAGGCCCAGTTTCGGAGGCTATGGCTTCTAACCTAACTGAGTAGGTATAGATCAGCCGCATTTAGACTTGAACGAGAGGCTAGAACGTGTTTCGTAACGTTGGATAGAAACAATTATTGATTTTAAATGAATAATGAAACAAGGCTCGTACAATCTGAAAACCTGACATGTTTGCATGATCAGAATGAAAACTCTTCCGTGGGTCGGGTAAAGTCTGTAGAAAGTCGAAGCACCAAGTTAGATTGGCTAAATGTAAAATATTGTAAACTGTGCGGCAACAGCTACCCTAGTGGAAATTTCATTGTGAAAATCTAGTTAGGCCTCTATTGAGACCAGTCAAGACCTAGATATGCTCTGATCTTAAAGAACACTAATTTTTAGCTAGAGTACGAGAGCTTGGAGAACCATTTTCAGTTGCTCCACAAAAAAGATTTTACGTAGCTATCGATTAGCCAAGCCTTCGAAAATCATATAAGTCAAGCGTGTATCTGTTAGGTGTGGTCGTGGCTTAAATTAGTTACAGGATGTCACGTGTCTCTTATAGATACATGACGACCAGCGGATGTGCAGACGCGTACAGAAAGTGCATCTACCTCGGTTACAATTCCATATTTGATTTAATGTATTGTTTATATAATTTTTGACTGCCATCTGGAATCTTGGGAATCTACGTGACGCGAGACACAGCTGCGTCTTTTTTTCCCGTAAAGTCACGTACCTTTACGTAGATACAATTGTTATACTTTTTTTTTCTTTCATTTTTTGACAAAATATACATTTTTAGGTTATCAACTCGTATAACGTTTTGTCATTAACGCTCGTCGTGCGGGCTTGTTTCCACGATAATAATAACCGTATATGATTAACACGTTACCCAGGAACTCTTGTGTGACCAATAAGTGGTGAAAAAATTATTGCCTTGATGGCAAACAAGGCTCCTGACAATGGCCCTTGGCCAGGCTTGATTGGAAGGACCAAATTGCTGCTTGAATTACGCGATACGATTTTACAGAAACCCAGTACCTCGTTTATAGTAAACCAGTTTAGAATGTAAGATCAGGATACCAATTGCAGTATAATAAATTAATGTACGCTCTCGAGAAAAAGAAAGGTAATAAAAATTCTAGGCCTTTACAGTGGAATAAAACATTATTCCACTGTAAAGGCCTAGAAAAATTATATAGAGTAGCGCATGCGTGTACGGTCAGTTCCATTAAACGCTTTCCTATATCAATATAGGCTATGTTCCGGAAAATGATTGGTTACGTCAAATTGAATGCCGTTATTGGCATTGAACTTATTGCCAGTGTTATTTATTCTCTCTCGGCATAGAGATCGTGCTGCTCACGCTTTTATATATCATGTATATATGACTTTGGCCTAAATGAATATCATCGAAAATCTGTAGAAGTAAATTTACATGGAAATTTTTTCCAGTACGTTTGCAACTCTGTAATTGAAAATATGTACAGGTACCCTTCCTCGTGTTGTATTGTGTGTAAAAATTAGATAAACTTTTCTGCTGTGACTCAGTTACTGTCTGATCCCATAATCCATGTACAATATACAATATGTCACAGGATAATTTTCATACACGAGAATGACAAGCGAATAACATTATTAATTTATTGTTTGCTTTTGAGTGACATTGTTGGGTCTTATCAGGCTTTGTATTTATGACGTTTTATAAACGATTATTGACTGGTACCATATTTCACTATCACAGGACGACGGTCTCTTTCGCATTCTGGCATATCAATGTCAATGAACGTGCATTTATCTGATCTTAACGAATTCTGTCTTAAATTTCATATTATTTTCTATCGTTATACTAAGACCGTCGATAGGTTTAACGGGTTCTAAGACACTCTTACGACTTGATAAAATTAAGACATGGAACAAGTCTGATTAATCTGATTTGACAGAAAGGAAGTGCCAATTTATTACAGTCATCATTGAGGGACTAATATTAATTGCTTCGAAATTGACAGATGACTATGATAAAGTGACATTTGGTTCGCGCGGATAACAAATCTAAGAAAGTCGTCTGTATAATATCGTAATATGAAATTGATAAGCACGATAACCACACGATAAACTTTAGAACGGCATGTCATGTACTTTTAAGATACTTGACAAGGATTTGTTTTAATCCATCATGATCGATGTCCAAAGTCATCTAATTGTAATTCATCATATTCGCGAATTAATGAAACATATTGCTGCAACCGTGTGCCAAATACATATCCACGAATCTGATAATAAAAAAAATGACATGCATCGACTTGATAATTTTTAAATTCTCACAAATAAGAAAATTACAAAATATTGCAGTAGGGTTATTTCAAGACTTCGTTAATGCAGACTCGTATAATCGATTAAACCATAAAAGTGCATCGCTTCCCGCTTTATGCGCTGTAAGCTAAGAACGGCAAGGGTATGTTGCAGCTTTGCGAGAAGTTGTGCAAGAGGAAATTGATATAGGCATCGCATGAAATACGATAGTCATTCCTATCGTAAAGACCTCTCTATTTTTTCAATTATATGACGACGAAGACAAATAATCATTTCGATAACCATTAACGCATCGAATACGTGCAAATTTACTCCAAATGAAAAGTCAACCGGCACCATTGCAAATGCTCGTGCCAAACGTGCATCGGATATCCGTTGTAGGAATGTAGCTCGTGAACGATTGATCGAGCCGATAAAGCTTCTTCAGCCTGTAAGTAGCTTCCGCTGTGTATCTTCGTATGATAATCAAGCCTTCTCGTTAACAATAATAAACTCTTATTGCGTCATTGATATTTTAATTGAATATTTAATCCTTATCAAACTATCGAAGGATCCCATAGCAGTAAGCAAGGAATTTGTGATCTTCTCGATATACTTTTTCTTGCAAACCAATTGGTCAATCATCCTCCTACGTATTTGAATAGTCCGGCTGTCGTAGACAGACGTTTGTCAGAAGACATATTCGCGGATGGATCGTCGCAGATGCGATCACGATAGAAAGAAAGAGACACGTGACAAATGTTTGATCAAGGGCGCGCTAGGTGTGTAACGTCTGGTACTCGTCCTGGACATTGTGCACCCAGGAGTCAGATGCACAACTACGTGACGTCTTAACGAGTCGAAAGATCTCGCGCGAACGATCGCGTCAGAATGATAAGCCCACGAAACGTAACGATGCACTTCGCTCAAGTGACGCGCATTGCAGTCGCGGATTATTTACGACGAATATAAATTAATCGCATTACATTAGCGATACGTCTACCTTGCCACGTGTCTCTCTTGCTTCGCTATCAACGGATCATCGGAATTAATAATCGCGTCGTGCCTCGAGCGATAGGGAATCCGTGATGCGTGCATACGATACAGGTTTTGGTAGGTCGAGGTACGCACGGTTACGTAATTATCTTTAGACTGAAATGCTATTATCTCTTGACAATTAAGTTATCGCCGCGGGATTTTTATACCTGGTCGATTGCACCGACCTCCGGGCATTTTTCGCAAGTACGTTTTAACGAGGTTACGAGTATTTTCAACCTTGATAGAGAACAAATGGCTTCACCTGATTTATGCTTGTACTTTGAGCATCCGCTGAGCTTCCTACCAAACGGGACGCTGCCTCGGACCTTCGTAATCGTAAAGTTTCCAGACTAGTGTAACAAGGTCTTTATATACGAAGGAAGGTCATACTTCTCATTTCTCTTGGCCTGTCGGTAAGGTCGAGCGTTCCGGAATTGACGGGTTAAGTGATATCGGATTCATGCTTCCTGCGAAAAAGTTATCTTTCATGAATAAATTTATAAAGAGTTCCACGTGAACATAAAACCTTGTCAACCTTTTTACGAACAATGTAATTTTTCAAGTTTAATGTTAACAGTGTTATCCGGAATGAAATGATAAACACGTGTAGCGGACCCAAGGTCAATAATTTGTCAAAGGCACACGTCTAACCTTGCGAAAGTTGACTCACGATCAGCTGATCTCAATAACCCATAAACCAAGCGCAAAAAGTTAATCAACCGAATACATTTCCGTTTTGCAAAATTTCTCTGTTATTACTCTGATAAGTTAACTCTGAGCTTGTAAGCTACGCAGGAAGGGGACTGGAAATAATCGTCGTACCGATTCGATTAAATGAAATACATGAATAATTTATCTCGCGCTAGTCCTACGCGCTCTCAATGTCCTTCGACAATGTTACCCGCGTTATCCTACTTTTCAGTTTCCTTATTAGCCGCACGGAAGGTACTCGCTGCATTGACACTTCCGGTATCCAAGGATGATGAGGGCAAAAGGTCAGCCGTTAACTGTATTTTTAAGAAATCAAAAAAACGTACTGTATTTTTTTCGCTATTGAATCTACCGGAAATCGCTTTACTTTGTTAGCAAAATAAAAGAATGGAATTTTTAAAATAGCATGTTCATTCATATGTGTAACGAAATTTTTAATGTTACGCGAAAGTGGATATGACTGATAAGTCAACGATGACATATATGCTGACATGGTATCTCGTCGTACGGTTAGTTAAAAAAAGAATATTTATTTAACCTGCGAAATTTTTGCGCAATTTATACGGACCACGTGCTCGTTATTTATCGTGACACATCTTCTAGTTTAAAGCGTACTGCAAACAATGCCGGAAACATAAATTCTTATAAAAGTGTTACAGTCAGAAGCACGTGACATCTTTCTCAGATAATAGTTTGTTCGCTATCGAGACAGAACCTCCCTCCAATCGTGCCGCTTATCGCGCGACTATTACAATTAACTGAATATTCAAAAAAAAAGTTCGTCTCTTATCGTAGAATTCTAGTAATGAAGAGTATAATGCTGGGTGACATATGCTTCGCGAGTTCACATATTTTATTCTCTGAACGTCGCGAATATTTTCAAGGTCTTCTCAGCGTACGAATTCGCGTATACGTCCCACTCGTTATGTGCATGAATCTTACGTATCGTTCAATGTGAACCAATAATAGACTACTTAAACAGTGGAAGCGTGTAATGAGTTCGTTAGCATGACTCACGATGTAGATATACATATACGTCTTACAAATTATA
The DNA here is from genome assembly GCA_030142375.1 of Calameuta pallipes. Taxonomy (NCBI): domain Eukaryota; kingdom Metazoa; phylum Arthropoda; class Insecta; order Hymenoptera; family Cephidae; genus Calameuta; species Calameuta pallipes. The sequence continues at coordinate 890,783 of JARQSW010000635.1, forward strand.
TTATGAAACTTCGCAATAACTCGGCATTCCAAAGTAATTTCCAGTGCTCGTACGAGAAATTGTAATCGCTGCTTCCATTATCCGTACTGGTCAAGTAGTCCGATAAGGAGGAAATTGGAAGGTTATTTATATCAATGATTGATTCAATGCTTTTTTTTTATTTTGTGATTACAGGACCCAGCACGTGGGTGGAGAGATTCCCAATGGCGGCGGGTTCCAGGCAGAGTCCGGTGAACATCGAAACCGACCGTGCAGAATCCGACCACGAGGCTCTAAGTAGCAAACCCTTGCGTTGGAAGTATGCAGCGACTGCTTCACGAAAACTCGTGAATCCTGGTTATTGCTGGCGCATAGATACCGACGGTGAAGGCACCTGTGAGTATAGGACAAAAGTTCGTTGATTTTTCAATTACGCGAGGGTACTGAGCAATTTTTAATCTGAAAAAACAGGGCGGTATTTAAATTTTTGAAAGTATGCGATAGACAGTGGGTAATAGGTACGATGCCATGTGTAGAATTGTAAATTATGTTAATTACGCATACGGTAATTGGTGGTATGACGCGTTGGGATATTTAGAAAGTTTTTAGTTGGATCTGTAAAATTAAAAAAAAAAATCCTTTTCATTGGTCGTATTGACGTTTCGCGTTAACTGTTTGCCGGAAGTCATTGCTTGCCAGCGACATTTGGAACACTTGATACGAGGTCAACTAGAAGTAAGATTTATATAGTCAGCGTGACATTAACCTACGCGATTTTCTGAACGTAATTGTCACATGTAAAAGTTTTATAATCGCTCATGATCTTCCGACCTCCAGATGTAAAGACGCATAAAAATTTTATAGGATTTGTAGAAGTTAATATCCATGGCTGTCGCACGTAATGCATTTGAGGCTGTGTATATAGTCCGTACTCGTTATAGCCCCCGTAGTCTATAATGGTTAATCGAGTGTATCCTGTACTAGAGAAATACTCTGCCACGTGGCATTACATACACTGTATCGTCAGTGTGCATCCGAAGCTGCAATTCTCGAAAGCATTGACTTACGCTTGTTGTCGAAATATGCGTAGACTATTGTTCAATTATTAGGTTAGCGCAGGAATAATTGCACAAGGTGGTACACAATGACAAGAATTACATAAGTCGTAATTTATGTAATGGTTTATCATCCGGAAAATCAATTATTTAGAATGGTCACGAATACAAGGTTGGAATATACTATAAATAGTTACGTAATCTTTATTTACAGTCCTTACTGGAGGTCCTCTCATGGACGATGTCTACAAGCTGGAACAATATCATTGTCACTGGGGATGCAGTGACTCCAGAGGTTCCGAGCATACAGTGGACGGTGAAGCATTCGCAGGCGAGGTTAGTAATCGATGTTAGATATTTTATGGCAATTTTTTTTCGCGAATAAACAAAATTTTTAAGCATTTTCGTCCAGATGCAACAGTCAGGATGCTCGCGATAATTGTTTTTGATTAATCGAAAAGTCATATACGAATCATATTTCGTGAGTGGTTATAAGTACTTTTTTAATTTCGTACCCGGGTTTAATGAGTTGAATAAATATTTATATTATACGTATATTAGATATGTAAGCGTATATAATTTATTTCACGAGCAGTCAACCGATCGTTTCGTTGTCTCAGCTGACTCAATAATAAATCGCAATCCTATTCGTAATATTTTATTTGGCAATTAGCACTTGACTGGATTTTCAGTGTCATCTACAATTTTACATTGTGTTAAGCGTATCTTCAGCGTCAGACTCTATTGCAATCCAACATGTCTGCGTACCTCCAGCATTAAACCCTATTGTAATGGTCTAGTCGCGAAACCAGATGCGCTCGTGTTCTTTTGTAGGACTTTTAAACTGCGTTGTCTCTGCTGTGACGATTAATGGCTCGTTTCGCACAGCTGCGAACAATGTGGTAGTTCAGTCACGTGAAGCATGAATCATGTGACGATTGTTTAAGCGATGATCTCTCCTCCTGTTCCAAAGCGGTAGGACATAACCAGTCGGAAGATAAAAGAGCTCGAGTCTTACGTTGGCTTTGCAGCTCACCGAAATTCCTTGGGCTCTACGTGAAATTCAAACAATTCGTAGACGCCCACGGTCTTCCCTCTGTATTTGACGTTCGCTTATGCTCAACGTTAATAAAATATACACAGTGTTACTTTGCGGCTTTTCCATTTATGAACTCTTCCTTTTAGCACTATTATGGGTAGCCTCAAGGCTGTATCGCAACGAGTTAGCTTGAAATTTCGCGATTGTTCGATGACCATATTGGAACGGATATTCTCATTGCTAAAGTAAACAATAAGAATGTTACAGACTCGGAACATTATTACCTGGATTGGTAGAAGGAGGTGGGTGGGGAGGGAAGTGCGAATCGTATGAAACACGTGTAATCCGGTTATTACCAGTTTCGGTATGACATACCTATAGCTTTTAAGGATTGGCATCAAAGAATTATCAAGATTTACTTATTGTTTGTTTTTTAAGAATGCCTATCGCGCAAGATGTGCCAGTTTAGAAACGACGAATACTTCGCACTCTGTCACGTTTGGCAAATAGATAAAGACAAGAGATTTGGTATCCGCTCAAATTCAGTTCCAACTGGATATTAATTAGGAACGGTTTAAGCAATTAAGATGCCTATTAACGAGTCAATTGGCAATCGTCAAAGGCCTTTTCCTTCGTACGTCATCACTCGCATGTATTGAATAGTTTGTTGATTTCATGGAGTTTTCCTGTATTGTTTCCTATAAATTCTTCATTAATCGTCATTATCCGTCATTCTGTAGAATTAATAAAGATCACGAAGCTCGAATAATTTCACAAGTTATTTATGAGTTTCTTAGTATCCCGAGATGATAGCGATCGAATGTACTGCGCTCTCTTTCCTGCTCGTATAAAGCGTACGCGTTGCTATGGCAATCAATGAAATATTAGACTTTCGATCGGGAAATGTATTATCGAACGAATGGAAATCAGCGCAAAACGCGTAATATCGATCAATAGGATGTCGATGACGGTTTAATTGTTTTGAGCGAGAAAAAAAAAGGTTTTCTTATGGCCCACGGTGTAGATCCTTAAAAACTCAATTCAATAGCAAGTGGAATAGCGTTAATGATTCTACCGATATAAAAGAGGTAACAGTTTTTTTAAATTTTCCCGCCGATTTTCTGATTTCAGCTGCATCTGGTACACTGGAATACCAGCAAGTACAAGACTTTCGCCGAAGCTGCAAAGGCATCCGATGGATTGGCTGTACTGGGAGTATTCCTCAAAGTAAGTGAAATTCTATACGTAACTTCAGATTGATCGGCTGTTACCAAACTGAGTGGCTTGTATCGAGTGTACTTGAGACAATTGTAAATACATGTCAACGGAATGTCAGCAGTTTCTTATATGGATGCAATTTACTCAGTGGTTGCTCGTCTATGCTTTTACATAAGTTATAAGCCCTAAGCAGAATCCTTAAGAGTGAGTTCGATCAGCTGATTGACGATTGCGTAAACTACGATGACGCAATACGTGAATATGGATTGTCATTGAAAATTATCTGCACCTATGTGCATCGATCAATGTTCAATCTCGAAAAGAGTATGTACCATTAACGATTTCAAGGTTAGTCTCATATCCTGAAACGGCAACGTTTTTTTCGTGCATTCGTTAAATTTTCTATCGATCAAAAGACAAGAATCTCCTTTTGTGCCGGAAGTGTCTGCAACACTGTTGAGAAAATTGACTTGATCGAATGGACGATTAATACAGAAGGGTAACTCGCGTAATACGATAAACTGAAACCGTTCGTTCCAGTTGAGCTTAGAATAATCGAAATATTATCTAATAATTATCATTGATATAAAAAGTGTCGTCGCGCGATGGTAGATTATTACGAAATTACTTTTGGTCACTGTAATATACTTTTTTGCTGGATATCTCGTATTTCTCGTGCGATTGATTATCCCCACTTTCCTCGATAAAACCAGCATTCTCATCGTAAAGACCAATTTCGCGCACGTGGTCGCGTCGTTCTTTATACGTTTTTGTCACGTGGCTCCGCATAGCCGACTACTGTCCACTCGCAACGATCTTTGCATGATTCATCCACAACAATGGCAGGCCTTGACCACTCGAGAAATTCGAAAACAAATCGAATCGTCGAGGTATACCGAATCGATTGTCAATGCTCCGTTTCGTAGGATCCGTGACATTTACTACCAGTGCTTTTCTCGTGCTCGTTTACGTCGATGTTTCAGAACTCGAGCGATTACTTTAATCGTAGGAGATCAATCGGAATTCAATTCCACGCTCGACAATACAGAAACATAATTAACCAGAACGCATTCGATCGATTAGCTCCGGTTGCCTCAGGGTCAAAATGCACCGGCATTATGCACCACGTTATAAATGCACTGCAATCCTTCCTTAATCGAATCTCAATTCTGAAAATGGGAAACGCCTGAAAGTAACGCCAATGTTTCCTGTGTTATTAGACTTTAAGTACACCGTGATTTATCCGAGTAGACGCAAACCGTTGTAACGGTATAAAACGTCACGTGCTTTATACCTACACGAGTAAATCTCTTCGAGTACAACTATTCAGACCGGGTATTACAGCTTGCACGGTGCTTATATATCTTGTTCGTGCAATACAAACGAAAACAAGCGTGAAGCCTTATAATATAGGGAAATAAACATTGACTGAGATTTGATTCTGTAAATGAGGTGCCATTTTATGTCTGATTGCCTAACGAAATGTTCTTATTGATTTTTTTATAATCTCGTTATTGGGTGCCAATCTTTGATTAGGATTTTATGACTGATATCGACTTTTTTTAAACAAAATGCTAACCTTTTTTTTAGGTGGGCAAAACCCACGAGGAGATGGATAAGATCGCACGATTGTTGCCATACGTCTCTCATAAGGACGAGGTGGTTGATATCGTGGAGAACATCGATCCCAGCAAGCTTCTTCCCGGTGAGTCCGATATTTCATTATTTACCATACGTGTCTTCTTATAGTCTCTTTCCTTGTACCTTGACTGCGCTTTGACGATTAACAAAACATAGTAACTCTTCGGCGTTATAATTTTAATGATGCTTCAGTTTGTGAGTAGCTCCGATAATTTACAATACTAATCTCCAGCTTGTAACATTTTAAGCGTGATCCTTATTGAATGTTGATATTAATGTTGTGACTAATATAATCTATTGATATCTCAAGTACCTACTCCAGTTCCAAAGATATCTCGATGCATGTTCGACCAAAGAAACAAATAGAGCCAAAATTTATCCTTGTCAAATCACGTGGTATTTTCCACTTGACTTGCATCGATGCTTTTCTCTATACATACATATATATGTATATTTAATTCATTAAAGGTACCGATACTATCCGAACCCACGTATACTTCTCCTATGAATTAAACGTATCTTTGCGTATTTGCTAATTAAAAATTTTTAATAATTTTTTTCTCCCTGTTAATTGATTAAAAATATTTTTCATTCAATCACACTTTTCTTTCTTTCCTTTCTTTCTGTATATGCGTGGGTACGTATCGTTTGAACTTAAGCTCTACTATAACTGTATACGCTCCAAATTAATAAGCAAAAGTACTAACCCATTTGTCGTGTGTGCGTGTTTTGCCATATTGTTTGAAACAACAGTACGCGGAGGACGTGCCGGGACGCAAAGATGCGTGAATCCATGCATGCGTTGGGCCGACCGAATCATACGTCCTGAACACAAGGGAGACTACCAAGGTTGGTATTACCTTGGGACCAAATTTTCGTAAAGATCACTGATACGAGAATCACATGATCCTAATGAATCTCTGTCATTTCTATACGGGAAATAACGTTGTCATCGCCTTCGCAGAATGGTGCTTTCAGGTATCAACGATATAATGGCGCTTCGTGCGATACTTACTATACCGGTAATCAGTATAGAAGCTTGCTTTGCTAGGGATATATATATAGTATATATATATATACGCTACGTATAAAGCTCGTCCGCGCAGTAGAGCGTTTATACGAATTGCTAGCTGTCATTAAAAAATTACGTATACGCGATGAACAATCTCAGATGCTTATACAATAACAGGCACATCCTGCTGTACGCGGTACGAAAAGATTAAAACTAGTTTCACAAAGACTTATATTCGCTTCGCGATATTATCGAAATTTGTCCACGTAAACCGAGAGTCTGAATTAAGTAAAGCAAAGCTTCTTTAATTTAAACTCCGGAGATCTCGCTGGATCTCGAAAAATGATTGACTCGATCGTATTATACCCTGTCAACTGTGTACACTTTCTATTGACTCGAGAGCCCCGGTTCTTTGATTATCGAATTTGCGATAAAACCCGTGTTAATCGAGCATGTCAATATTGTCGATCAAATTCGCACGATCCTCTTAATCCGTACGCAAACGTATTCATTCTAAAATTTATTTTCAATCTATATACGAGATTTAACAGTTTTTTTTTCCCCCATTAATGATTCGACAGACGACAACGGCTACTGGACGTACTTAGGCTCGCTTACAACTCCGCCGTGCAACGAGAGCGTCACCTGGATCCTGTTCAAGAAGTACATCGAGGTTTCTCATCATCAGCTGAACATCTTTCGCAATCTCCGCAAGTTTCCACGGGGCGCTGAGTGTCCCTGCCACGAAAATCATGGCGCGGTAAGATGTACTCTTTTTTTTTCTTTTTAATCCTTGACACGCGTCATCATCGCTATGCACAATTACGTCATATCGTTATCCTTTCGCTGCCACGCGCTTCACAGACAATGCACGGGTTACCTTTACCTCATTTTTGTCCTCGTGATCTTGTTCGCCACTTTTTTTTTTCCACCGTCGATCGTCAATCAGTTGGTTCCGGAATTCTTTACCAGCTCCACCAGCTTCGTTACGTTTCATATGCATGTCTGCAAATCGGGACACAAGAACGCTCGCAGCGCCAGCAGCACGTTTTCGAACGTTGCCGACTATTCGTAAAATACACGCTAAATTTACTTCGACCCGGAGGCAACGCTCCGGGTCTACCCACCTGTGCACGTATCTCGTGACTCTGCAAACTAGCACGGTTTTTTTTTTTTTAATACCTTGTACTATTTTTTTTTTCTTACTGTCTCGTTACAGGTGATCAACAACTTTCGACCGCCTCTACCGCTGGGAAATCGCGTGTTGCGCGAATGCGGAAGCTTCTAAGTCCCTCGCGGTACTTCGAACGACATCCGACGAAGATGATGAAGAGAAGAGGTTCGATGACAGCCATTGCGTTTTTGCCGGCCATTCCGGGGGGAATGGGGGGGGGAGAGGGGGGAAGTAGGGGAGCACGATTGGTTATCAAGAAAAATTTAGATCTTATCTTATACTTCTACGTTTACGTTATCTGCTCGATTGTTGGACGTGCCTTATGTATACTTAGTTCGGTACAATATTGATCTACCACCTGCTTGTAATATCTCTGTTTACGTTGCATTAGAATCTGGATTGTCCCACGCATGTGACGATCGAACGATTCGTGATTATCAGTTTGTGGATTAATATGTTAATCGTTTACTCATCGAATATCTAAACCGTCCAGACACACGTTTCCTTAACGCAAGTGATAACGTTAGAGATGAGAGATATCATGTGCTTCGGATTGTTTTTTCTACGCACGTGACATGCAGATAGATATCGGATAATCGAGATTCTATCGTTTCGAGGATAAACTAATAAGCTGAAATTTTTTAAATTGACTCCATTTTTGACAGTTTCATGAATGCTTTCGACGAATTTTCGAACAAAGTAGAAGCACACTCGGTGCGATCGATGTGGGAGACGTAAATGATTTAATTTTTGACACTTGTATCCCATACGTCGTGCGTTCTATATGTATCCGATGACGTAAGAAGAAATTCAGTTTTACGCCATGCTTGTTTCACTGTACGACTGGGCATCGTCGTTCCCATGAACGGGAGTCAAGATGACATTTATGTGGTGCTATGCATCGTCAATTCAGATCTGTTGCGTTGGAGGTTGGTACACTAATTTGTTATGCTAGTTGGTAATTCTTAATTGGTTTATTTATTTTTTTTTTCTTACACGGAATGAGAACGCACGACGTACTGTAAATATACACACGAGGTCGTCATATTCCGTGCGAGTTCGTACATCCTCTCAGATCTGATAGGCTGAATCTGATAGTGCCTACGCGTTTTAAGAAGTCTGTAATGCGAAAAATGTAATAGCAGCGGGCAAAGGAAAGAAAAGGAAGAAATAAGTTTAAGTTGCAATCTGTAATGTTTTTTTCTCTGGAAATTGTTAATCAAAGGTTTTATAAACTCTTTAACGGCACGCGCGAGCCTAACGAGGATTTTCGAGTAGAATTTACAGCGGCACTTTGACAGACACTATTTTTAGTCGCCGTGCGCGTATGAGGTATAACTTTGAAAAAGTCTCTTGACTTTTCATCGAAAAGTGCCCTCGTCGTAGGGGGTGGATAAAAAAAATCATCGTTTAATACTAACCGAGGTATATAATGTTTGATGTAAAAAAAATATATATATTATATATATGCAGTATACAATATAGGTGTTTGTTCGGATTTATAAAGTGGCGAGTCAATCGATGTCTGAAAATTTAAGCGAACGCCAATTATTCTTTCTCTTGACTTAAAGCGCAAATGAACGATCAACAGAATTTTTGCGCGAAGGATTCCCTTTTTTTTTCAGACACCGTTTTCTCGCGTCATGCTATATCTCATAACAAGTTGACGTTATTATATAGGTATCATCGTGCATCCTTATTAACTATTTTCGATCTATTTAAATCATGTATCATTCTCAATGAAATTCCGTTACCTCGGAGTTCGCATGATTCAGCCTCGATAACGCTTTCGCGAAACCGAGACGGATAACGCGAATTGCGCGTACATATATATACATACGCATATGTGTAGAATATATATTTATGTATTATGTACTTTGTCGCGTATATATTTCGATATATACACATATATATAAGCAAATATGTAAACATCAATACACGCAATAGTAACGACTTGGCTTTTTTAGGATTACAACAATCTTCTCGAATTTATATGCAGAAATTGCAAACACTGAACGATATACCAGCACACTTGTGATTCGAATTTTCAGGGACATCTTGTAGCGCGGATAGGCATTAAAATTTGATGCGCGAATAAATTACGTAAGCACTCACATAGTTACAGGTACATATTATACTAGAACATTAATGTTTTGCATATCGCAACATGGTTAATTTTTCTAGAAAATATTTCGATGCGCTCTCATGTACGAGAACATTCACATGTAGATTTATTATTCAATTAAAAGAATATATATATGTATATATATATTTCACTTTTCGTGTAAAGGACACTTGGATACAGCTACTGCTAGGCGTTCTTTCCCATGAATTTTTTTTTTTTCCGTAAAAGCGATTCCCTTCAGTGCGAGACAAGAAAAATGTATTTAAGAACGCGGCGTGCGACTGCGCATTCTAAAACTGAAAACCTATACAGTGCGTACTTTATAGAATAGAAGACTGTGGTTCGGCCGACAATTTGGGCCGACCGTGATAAAGAACATAAATAAATGACCCCCAGAAATGATGATGGTCATGAAACAGTTTCTTTAATTATTTTTTTCGTATTTTTATTTGTATAAAAAAAATGTGCGGGAAAAGTATATGGTTTCCAAAATCAGTGCCCCATATTGAATGTACTTGTTAAAACTTTTTGAAGGAGCTTCAGTATTTACAAAGAGTATGGTCTCTGACTTCGATGCTCATGGCCACCAGACCGAACCAAGGACGCGCAAAGGAAACCAACGACCAAGAGAAAACATGATCGTAACACGATACGAGCAAAGATTCCGCTACTGGCATGAGTTCCTTGAAAAGAGCCGCCTCGGTTACTTCCCCCGTGTTTGATTTTAATAAAAGTCACAAGAGAGATTCGAGAGACGTATCCGGCGATGCAGATATGAACCTGTCAGAATGTAAAATTTATAAGGACTTGCGGTATGGTGTTGTTGAAGCTCAAATAATAACGTGAAAATAATTAAGTAACGACGGCTCACTCTTCGCGTCTACGAAGTCACGTGTGGATATTTTGAGCGTCATTAAGAAAGTCGAGGGGTACGTCATTACAATATATCACACGTATGATATACATACGTTCCCACGCGACTAAGCAAAGCGCGTTGTTATTGCTCGGACTCTATCAGTATCTTCGATTTCCAGTTTGAACCGGTCTTCTTGACTCACCAATACACCTTTGTTACCTCGAGGTTACTCCACCTTCGTAAGTATTTCGAAACCTTTCACCTTAAGCTGCGTTCACAACGCGCGATACCCTACCGAGGAAGCGAGCACTTATCGATACTTGGAATAACTTGTGAAGAATATCACTAGAATTTCAATCTGCTGATTGTACAAAGAAAGATGTATGTTGATACAAAGCAAGATGAGATCAGCGCGGTATTTTTTTTTATTTCCATCAACTACACGTCCCTTGCAACGAGGGCATAGAAATTACATTGACCATAGGATGTGCACGCCAGCAGCATACAATTGACACCAATTACCGATGATAACGCACGTAATATGCATAACTGAAGAACGGGAGGACTGTGCGCCACTTGAAAACGATTAGCGATACTCACTATTAATGTATATCTTCGATGCGATGCATTATATGTGTCGAGTGATAAACAATTAATAACTGGATCATTATAAATATCTAATTCGTCATTATTGTCCTTCGTCATCGATATCCCTTCATTAACATAGGGAATGCATATCGAAAAGGTTGGTATTGTGCCGGACCGTGAAACAAACCACAATTTCATACAATGGATACGACGGCCGGTATACAGTAATTTTCCGCTGTCGTTTCTGAGTAACCTGTCGTTACGAAAAAGGAAAGGTACGTACGTAAATACGATTGGGCAGGAGTGGCGCAGGCACGAGTCTCAACATACTTCAAGCGTCATCCGAGTTGTACGCACGTGCGAAGTCGGCTGACGGTAGGCAAGAATTTTTAGACACTCTTACGTGAGATACAGGACGTGTCAAAAGTAATAGTAGTTTCTTCTTTCGTTTTCTTTTTCAATGCTGATTTTTTATTGTTAAAGAACCAATCAAACTATGGACGAGATATAAATTGTCCTATGGGAATCATCGTGACAAATTACATCCTTCGTCGTGATCGTTGAAGATAATCAACTAGAGGTTTAATAATACGTGTTGTTTGGTTATGTTTTAAATGGTATTGTATGAATAGTTATGGACTATATCCAGTGCACGACGTAAAAGTTTAGGACCACGCCTCTTTTTTTTGTGGCAGTGATCCAAGTAAAGGGATTTAAAAATATTGAGAATTACGACTATCGACGTTAATATAGTATTCTTAAAAAAAGGATCGAATATTTAGTCACATGATTTTATGCACGCGACTCTGCCACGTTTATGTCTTTGGTTATCTTCTTCGTATCTAAATATCATAATGTTTATCGATTTTTATGCAGAAATATGATAAAATATCATTATGAGATAATAGGATAAGCATCTGTCTTCCCTAATTCAGATGCAGATACTCTTAATCCATGCTTCGAGATCTTTGTCAACTATGATTATTATTTATCAGTAGTAGAAGAGTGATTTTCGTTTGATATAATAGCGGTTTCGTCTGCATTTCGTAGTGTAATCTATAGAAAAGAATATTGGATTGTATTACGGGTACTGTATGTAATAATTACTTGATTTTACACAGTTATATGTAATATATATAGTTATAAGATTCACACTTCTATTCTTATATCTGGAATATAGTCAGGAAGAGTTATATTGACTATAACTCTTGATGGTGTCAAGACATTACGTAATTTTAATGTTGGCTAATGATTTTTTTTTGCATTCCTCTGGTTCTGGACGGTTGTGAATTATCTTAAGGAACATAATGAGTACTTAATGCTGGCTATACGTTGGTTTTATGATTATCGTTGGAAAAGTTTTTGTCATTGATGAATAGATTTTTTTTAATTCTAGCATTTGTTCCTTAAAATACATATATTTGCATTCTATATCACCGAATGATTTTCGAAGCAGTTTTATTATTTGTAAAGCGACTCTGACTAAAATTGTAGACTTGTATGAGCTAACTCAGTATAGTTTTTCAAAATTTCCTTTTAAGAGGTTGAATACCCTGACACCACTTAGGTTAATTTGTTAATAAGGGAGAATTCCGTCCATCTTATAAACATGGTTCTTATCGATTCTAAATGGATATATTTATATTTATCATGTGTTGAATTGTAATATCCTTTTCTTATCGTATATAATCACAGTAACACCATCTCGTAGATTTTAATTCAAAACCAAAAGTTATCATACTCTGATAAAGTAGGAACTAGTTTTAATATCGACCGGTTCTAGACACTCGACCAATAGAAAATGTGAGTATGGTTCCACGGCTTTCCGCTCAGGTGGCGCATCGACGCCAAAATAAAATTCGGTTCAAGAAAATCGGCCCACTGGGAATCCCCGAATAAAATACGTTCCGGTTAACAATTTCGGTTTCGGTTTTCCACTGTAAAAACTTTAGGTATCCGTTACGATTTTAGATATAACATTTATAAAATTTCGGTTATCCATTTCGGCTTTAGTTACGGTTACGGTCTCTGATTCCTGCCGAAAGAGACGATTTAAAAGTATCAATTTATTTCTTGTATTTTTAATACTGTTTTACTAATATACAGGATTATTCGCGCTAAATGCACCATCTGAAGTTGTCCTGTCTATTTAATTTTTATCGTAGAACCATCTGAAGATGGTTCACGTTTGTCATGAATAAAAATCAGTGAGAAAGTCATGAGATTTGAAGACAAGCTTCCATTGATTGAAATTGAATGATAGTCAGTTTAATTAGAGAATGCCCATGGTTTTACACGAAGAATACAAAATGTATATTAAACGTTTAATAAGTCCAAGAAAAAACCCCTAATTGTATAACGCGTTTTATAATAACATACAATTGAGAGGCGCGTGTTCTGCAATTTAGATTATTCTCTTGTTCTCTATTTCGGCTCTCCTTTTAAAGACTCGTTCCAAGCGACGAGTGCGTCTGTCTTTTATTACTTGAGCAAATAGCGTTTACGAATTCCCAGCGGCACGGTGCTACCGTTTATCCGATATTTACATTGGGGAGATGGATGTATTACAGGATTAGTTGACCCCCATGGCTTTTTGATTATTCAGGCTCGAGCGCATCCAGACATCTGCCCCATAGAAAAGATCACCTCTTGAAAATCCCCTAAACCACGGCGATATCAATTACATTGTTGTTATTGGGTAGCCGTAGATGTGGTCGCAGATAATACACTGGTATAAGAGCATGCAACAATGGACAGGTACGGTGTATACCCAACGGGATCCTCATAAACGCAACATGATAGCCATCAGGTGTGCAACTATGCGTTTAATTTGGATTTGCAACGAAATGGATACTCTCGCCAATATGCAGCCCTGTTTCTTCCTATATATGGTAGGGCACTACCCTCAAAATGCTTCAGTTGCACATTGAAAATGAGTGAGGTACAGAGGCAAAACAGAGTCTCCAGTGATTTCAGTATAGCTAGAATTCTAGCAAAACCTATTCAGAATTGTTCAAGAAATGATCGAGTATCGATTAATGAATATAACTTACCAGTTGTTCCTGCCGAAGAAACGTTCGGGAATATCAGTGTTGATTCTTACAGTACCGTGAATTCGCATGCGATACGAGAACGTGTTTCTCCAGTCATCGCTGGCGCTTCTTGCACCCTATGCAAAAATAAAATACAGAATATTTCGTCCAGTGTTAATATATATAATTCGGGAGTTCATTTAAATTCGATGATCGGTTGCTCTAAGGCTACTGGTGGAATCATGTGCAAGAAAATAAAAGGAGAGGATGAGAAAGAGGTAATACGGATACTACGTCACGGTGAAGAGAATCAAAATACTGTAGGAGCTGCTGATGTTGCTAAAGCCAATAAAAATACCTCGTTGATCAACACGTGGAAAGACAGTGCTCCGGCTATTATTGATAATAATGAACTATCGTGGCTTCAATGTACACGGTACCGACCACCTCGTTTGCCAAGAAAATCATCCGCAGGAAAAGCTTCTAAGAGACGCCCTGGCACGAATCCACGAATTCCTTTCACTACGCTTCAGCTTCAAGTCTTGGAAGACAAGTATAAGAGAGGAGCATATCTTTCCAGAAGAGACGTTCTTCAATTGTCAACGACTTTGCGATTACCTCAGAGCAGGGTAAGTACATCTATGACATGTTTGACAATGAATAACGAGTTAAAAGTTTAATATAGTATTTATTCTAGGTTAAAATCTGGTTTCAAAATCGGCGTGCTAGGGAGAGACGAGAAATACAACAGTTACGCAACAGTACGTTATCGGATAGCGTTAATAATTCTGAAGAACAAGTATAAATTGTATATAATGAATAATGATGTAGTGAAATACGTTGCACAATGACACTCAAACGTTCAGTATACGTGTAGAGGTGATTGAAGTGAAATACTGTGAAAAATACTAAAACCAGGAAAAATTATAACATTCTTTTTTACTCCAAGAACCACGTACAACTGCGTGAATAAAACATAAATCACCATAATAGACAATAATTATTATTAAATATTTGTACATTAACAATTCATTCTATTTATAATAAATACCAAGCAAATAAAGGTATCGTTTCTTCTTTTTAGTTTGAAGCAGTAGACAATAACCGTGTAGCAGGTAATACATTTACATCTCACAATGATTAAGTATTTATTTCATTATTTTGTGTCTGTATAATCCTATTTTCCTTCAGCATATGCCTACTAGGCAGGTTTTCTTATTGTGTGCGCATCAGCTGGTAGTTGTGAATAATACATTAACAGTTATCATTAATAATACACTAAAAATAGTGCGTTTCGAAAAATGACTGCACTTCGAAAATCGTCAGAGAGCAATAATACTTTCTCTACCTGCTCCCACGCCTATCCATTTCACTGAAATGAAAAAGATATATTAACGCTTAGTTATTTCGATAAATCGTGACACAGTGATTCAATGATAATCCCTTATAACAATTATAAAAAAAACAATTTAATTACACACCTGGTACGTCCAAGTGCTCTTCTATTAATCGCACGTATTTCTTTGCATTGGGAGGTAATTTTTCTAAGGAGCGAACGCCTTCCGTATTGGTTTCCCAACCTTTACAGGTTTCGTATACCGGCTCCACCCGTGCCAGCTCCGATGCATTGCTTGGAAAATAGTCTATCTCTTTACCATCCAAGCAGTATCGAATGCACACCTTAATTTCCGATAGTGTATCCAGGATATCCAGCTTCGTTAAGCAAATGCAAGTATATCTAAAAAAAAATAAAGTTATAACATATTTAATAGAATAGGAGGTTCGACTGCTTCTATCAAGAATAAGAGCATGACCCTCGGACCTATTTCCTAATCTTGTATAACGTCTATCAATCAAGTAAAAAAATGTGTATTTTAGTATTGAAATAGTTTCTGTAGTCGGTCCTGGAATAAAATAGCTTAAAGTGAAAGATGGAAACACGTGTTTCGAACTAGGGACTCCTGTAGCAAAATTTCTCACTTGCCAATGCTCTTTTGTCAAAGGTAATGAATGGTTGTTCATTGATTTCCATTGATTTGCCGCATGTTACTTTCGGCAAAAAAGCATTGGCAATGAAAACTTTTGCTATGGGAATAGCATTTTTTGATCCGTCACTATTTCACATTGTACGTCGACTATAATTAGCTAACTTAGTTACTTAAAATCAGTATGTGGTAACTACACAACGCATGTGCTGTTACTTGTATGCATCGCATAAGTAATGTAACTAACCCATTAACCATTCCTGTAAATTTAAGCAAGGCTAAATCCAGCCAACCGCAACGTCTCTTTCGTTTAGTGGTCACGCCTATTTCATGACCTCTGCTTTGTAGCATCTCCCCAATAGCATCCAAGAGTTCAGTTGGGAATGGACCATCACCCACTCTCGTGGTATATGCCTTCACTACACCAACTACTTCCCCGATTGTGCTAGGTGGTAAACCAAGACCTGTACATACACCACCAATGCTACAATTCGAGCTTGTAACGTAAGGATAAGTGCCAAAGTCGATATCAAGCAACGCAGCATTGGCTCCTTCCACAAGGACTTTTTTACCATCTTTCAACGCTTGATAAAGGAAGAAGACAGTCTCCTTGACAAGAGGTCTAATGCGTTCAGCATATCTGCACAATAATAGATAGGATACGTTCTTAGCCGGTACAATTAGTCTTTTCTGATAAGTTTATGTATTATTGGCATACCCCTTGTAGCGTTCCAGTTCAGCCTTAATGTCTACGTGTAGCGATGGGAACATTCTCTGGAAAAATGCGACCAGAGTTTTGAATTTATCAGAGAAATTTTCAAAATCTCCAAGAAGATCACCGATTCTAAGGCCATTTCTTGCGGCCTTACTCGAATATGTGGGCCCAATTCCCTTCTTCGTAGTTCCCAAGGATTGTGTACCCTTTTCTAATTCTTGTAATCCATCAACCTGTTGATGAAAGTCGAAAACGATATGAGCCCGATCCGATATTATAAGCCTGTCTTTCCAATCCTTAAGACCCTTTGCCTCGTTCTTCTCCAATTCTTCAAAGAGTCCCGGTAAATGGATGACGACGCCGTTTCCTATCAACAGATCGATGTCAGCGTTACATGATCCGATATATCCTGTCTCGATTAGGCAAATCTGGTAACAAGCGGCACCAGCTTTGTCTTATTAAATCAATGAATCGTAATAACTCGGCAAAGCTAAGGACATGTACTCGGCATAGTTTTAAAATTGCTTTTCGCGACAAACTTGGGATAACATTATGAACCACGGGAAAAATGGCATTCGATGCATCTTCATTGAAATTCGATGTTAATCTATAATTCGTATGATTGTCAAAGTAAATTTTATATTTGAAATAATACATAACTTTTCGCTTTAAGAAATTGCATAATGAAGATAATATACATAGGTATGAATTAAATTTTGTATATTTATTAATTGGACACAGTGGTCTATCAAATCTGAATAATCTCATTAACCCCTTGACATACAAATAAAACGGAAATTCATGATCCTGAAAAATACTATTTAATTTGGCTCAACTGGACAGTTGAGAGACAGTTCTTGACGTTCTGGGGACGTCTAAGTCTACAATGGCACATGAAATGAATGACGTCTCCCAGACGTCATTGTATGTCAAGGGGTTGACAATACAAATAAAAAATTGTATTTTTCATTTTGCCTATAAATTAAAATTATCCATTACCTATAACGGATTTGCATTCTGGATTGATTATTCCACTAGGCAGAAGATGAAAGTCGAATTCGGCACCTTCTACTACTACTGTATGACCTGCATTATTTCCACCCTGTGAAATTATAGTAATATTTGAAGTTTGGGATGGTTTCTATTAATAAGTGAATTGAGTACACAATGCAACAAACATATACTGAAGGTATTTTATGAGGTGCCAAAGTAAGTATCTCTCTCATTGTTATGTATTGGTTCTATTGTGTATCTTGGTAATTTATTGAAAAACAAATGAGGTGCAGAATTAAAACATTTTTCATATGGTTATGGTATGATTGGTTAATTAAGTATTCTAAATAAATTGATATTTGGTTTAATATATCCAAGTAAAAGAAGAATGTTTTACATAAGTTTTATCTTAACTACTTGGCTCTGCTACGTTGAAGATTTAGCCAGAAATAGTGAGAGGCAATGTGTTGATAAATAAATGCAACAGTGGGTGTATATGTATATATAAAAAATACAGGATAGAGCATTTGTTTCAGTACTCAACACAACAACATGATCTTGTGATTATGATGTAACTCTCTGTTCACCTATACGTAATGTTAAATACTGAAACAAATGCTCCATCTTGTAATTTTTTGTTGCTGTATTAGTTACCGTCCCTATTACATAATTAGAGCTTTAAAATGACATCATCTTTCGTCACCAAAATTAGCTCCAACATTTGGAAAGTAACTGACAGTTATATTGTTTTCAAAAATAATATCTCAAGAAAGTATCTCCAAGGTCTAACTTTCCTATGCCAAGTTTTGCAAACTCTCCTTAGACCGTGGAGAAAAAATTTGCACAAAAATAACATTTGTAACAATAGAAATTGTATGTAATATACCAAAAACTGGTATGTAACTTGAAAAATAGTTTATTATATATGAGGGTTCTCACAAGGGCATTCAAAATTTTCAAAAATTCTGTCATTCGCAATACGAGTTCTCAACCTTTTAACAATAATTGTCCCATTTAATTCTTTCGACATTCTAATCAAGGGCAATCAGTAGTAGATATTTGCAATACTTGGGTTATTAGAAAGCTTATAGTGAATTTAAATTGGTAAATATGAAGGGCTAGGTAAACCGATTGTCAAATCCTTAAATGCAACAGAATGCTGAAAATAAACCATGTACAGAGTGAAATAAAAAAAAAGTACCCATTAGAAACTTATCGTACCTGACACCTGCAAACGATGTCAGCATCAGTAGCCAGCATATCCACGACTTTTCCTTTGCCCTCATCGCCCCATTGCGCGCCCAGAACAACCGTGACCTTGGCCGGAAGACCGGTAGTTAAAGTTCTCTGTTTCTTCTTCGGTGAGGCCAAATTTCCCTCACCATTCTCCTGGTGGACGGACTGTTGAATTCTTTGGCAGGTCGACATCTCGCGTTAACGCTTCCCCTTTTCGGATCCAAAGACACTAGTTTGTTAAACGCAACGGATGAAGCGGACGACACTGGACGACACTAACGACACTCCACAGTGCTCCACAGATCAGGCGAAATAGGCGTCTCTTCCGTAATCGGGCTCATTCGTCTGGGAGGGAATTATTTGACAATGCTAACACTAGAACGAGTATGAATGTCCCCAGAAATTCCCGGTAAATATCCCTGATTGTAAGATCGATAGATCGAATAACAAACCGAGTTGCACAATATTATTTATTTATGCAATAAAAGTGAACAGGTATATGCTGTGAGATGATCCAATATATTACAGTAGCATAATAAACAGAGCTATTATTTATTTATTTAAATAAGTATCTACCTTATATACGTTCACATGATACAATTATATTACTTACAAGTCAATCATTTTATCAAAATAAAGGATTAAATCGATTATATTGGATTAAGGTCGTGGGTATCCGTCAATGATGGTGACCCGCGACCTTTAATTTTTTCGGATGACGAATTGCACGCCCTGTTTCGCTGTCGGAAGACTCAGACTCGGAGTCATTGTATCCGCCGATTCCCACGGAATCTGTCTTGGAAACTTCGCAGGATTCTGCAGCAAAGTTGCCAGTTATCTTTGCCTTTTCCAGAGTTCGAACTAAGGATGAAACATACAATTTAAATAAAGAATTAAATCAATTTAAATAAGACGTACCATTTTATATACATACAATACATACTTTGAGACTCCAACAAATTGTTTTGACGTTTCAAGTCATCAATGTCTTGTTGGTGGGAAGAGTTTTTACGTCGCATATATTGTATATAATCTGCAGCTTTTTTTAAAATTTGAGCTCTGCTCGCAACTTTTTCTCCTTGTAATGAAGGTACAGAGTCTCGGAGGCTAGAAAAGCTGTCTTTGATGTGATCTCTTCTTTTGCGCTCTAAAGCATTATGATGTGCTCGTTTTTCAGCCTGTAATATTAAAAGGAACACCTTAATTAATTCTAGACGCGTGCACATATTTTATGTATCTGATTAACTGTTAATCGACGTCTTCTTTTGTTGCAATGAAAGATAACCTTACTATCAAAGTACTAA
Organism: Calameuta pallipes; assembly: GCA_030142375.1. NCBI lineage: Eukaryota > Metazoa > Arthropoda > Insecta > Hymenoptera > Cephidae > Calameuta > Calameuta pallipes. The sequence goes on from JARQSW010000635.1 coordinate 910,735, forward strand.
TATTATAAACAACAACTTTTTTTATGAGGGACTCAGGTTCTATGGAAAGTTTATGAAACCAATGTATTGATCACAAACCTGTGAGTAATATTGCGTGTTATTAGAGTGTCTTTGCCTCGAGTCTGAGTCGTCTCCTTCCTGAAGCAAGATTGTAAACAAAATATTTAACAGTGCTACTTAGACCCGAAAGCTTTACTTTTAGTTTGACATTTTTAACCTGTACTCACGTCACTATAGATATCAATATCTCGATCATCGTCGCTCATCCTTGATTGTTTAAAACAATTTGTTAATGCCAAAAATCCAGACGATCAGTGGCCTGCAAGTGGGTGATTATTGCTTGACGGGCAAACCACGAAAACGTCAAACGAAAGGGAACAAAATGTTCCTATGGTGATCAGCTGATCAGCTAACACTAATAATTTGGTCATTTATAATAATATCCATATGTGATAGATTAAAAAAATTATAGAATGTGAAGCAATCTGCAAGAAGAATCTATCGGAAAAATTATGAGACAGTTTTACTCTACTGTTGTCAACTACCGGAAGATAGCTGTTATCTTTCCAATTTTTCACACCATGCACAACGTAATAATTATTTTAAGAGAAAATACTTCTACTAAACTTAATATTTTCGACAGCCATTCGAGTTTTATTTATATTAGAAATCATAAGCACAGATCATCAACAATTTGAGTCTTGGATGTTTAGAATCCTCTCTGACAAATGAAACGGTGGGTTCTGTCAAGGGACTGTTTCACGAGTCTTCCATTAAAACGTGGAATGTCCCTACAGGTTCGTTGTCGAACAGCTGATTTAACGGGTCTCGTTTTCTTTATATTTTCTGAGTTTTTCATGAAAAGCAGCAACAAGTTGCAAAATAATTAATATAAATTGATGGCAGATCGATAACAAGTTAGAAAATGTGCATTGACGTGTCCTAATGACGTAGCAGTCAACACGGCAGGAGGGAAATTAGTGTCTAGAAATGTCCACGTATGTCTCAACCTTTTGTTACTGTTAAAAATAAACGATTCCCAAGATCGTGAGAAGAGGATTCGACTTTTCGAATCGGTGATGAGTGTTTAAAGTTTCTTAACCGAACGATGAAGCTCTTTTATGGCGTGGTTTTTTTAATGCTAGCATTGGTTATGGTATCCAATGCAGATGTGGAAGATGGTTTGAAGAAACGAGGTGATATTACGCAAAAGTCAAAATCTAATGAAGAATCAGAAGATGAGAGTTCTGAAGAAGATTTGGAGAATGCATTTGAACAGTTGCGTGAACTTAAAGCATTGCGTGACACAATACTTAAATTAGTGCCATCGTCAGATCCGTTCTTAAATGATAAGATCACCAAACAGCAAAAAGGTGACTCTGAGGATGAACCAGAAATTTCAAGCAAGGAACCTCCTGAAAATTCACCCTCTAGAAATGTATGGATGAAAGCTATGATTGCACAGCCAAAAGAATCGGATACGTTAGATTCTACTATTCTTCAGACTTTGGAGGAAGATGATTGGGACTTACCTGGAGTAGAAGGCTCAGATGAACAAGTTGAAGAAGAAGTTCAAGAGCCTTTAACTCCAAAGCAACAGGAAGGTAATGTAATGATCGTACAAAATTAACCAATTTGCTTAATTAATTATATCCTTTATATATAATCTTATAACACATCACTATTGATATTAATGAATTCGCTTACAGCTGAAGACTTATTTAACAATGCTCAGGCAATTTTGAATGCAACACGTACAAATAAGGCTGAAGCATATAAACTGCTTGTTGCTGCAGCAACACTAGGACACAGAGAAGCTCGTTCCATGTTAGCATGGGCCCAACTTCTAGGAACTCAAATTGGGTCCTCTTCATCACGAAATTCCAATCAAGACATTCCTGCTGCATTGCAAACATTTAAAGAACTTGCTGAGACTGGATTACCTTCTGCTCATATGGTTTGCATAAGCAGTTGACTAGAAAATATATTAAAAATATATAGAAAATCTGTAAATATAATCTTCCATAGGGCATGGGATTTTTATATGCTACGGGTCTTGGAGGTGTTAATGCTTCTCAAGGAAAGGCTTTATTACATTATACAATAGGTGCTCTTGGCAGAGACACTCGTGCACAAATGGCTTTGGGTTACCGTCACTGGGCTGGAGTAACAACTCCTGCATCATGTGAGCGAGCCCTAGATTTCTATCGTAAAGTAGCAAACAAAGTGGCAGAAGAAGTATCTCTTAGTGGTGGACCCGTTGTGCAGAGAGTAAGACTTTTAGATGAGCATGAAAATCCTGGATACAATTCAGGTATACTGGATCAGGATTTGATAGAGTACTATCAACTGTTGGCGGAGAAAGGCGACATACAAGCTCAAGTGGGACTGGGACAGTTACATTATCAAGGTGGCAGAGGAGTACCTCTAGATCATCAAAGAGCTCTTCACTATTTTCAACATGCAGCAGATGCTGGAAATCCGATAGCAATGGCCTTTCTCGGAAAGGTTAGTAAAAAGTTCTTGTGAAAAACACTGTGTACTATCTCTCCGACACTTTTTAACACTTACCATTTGCAATTAATTACCAGATTTACTTGGAAGGAAGCGATATAGTAAAACAAGATAACGAGACAGCGTACAAGTATTTCAAAAAAGCCGCCGAATTGGGAAATCCTGTGGGACAAAGCGGACTAGGTTTGATGTATCTATATGGAAGAGGCGTTGAAAGAGACACGGCAAAAGCTTTACAGTATTTCAGTCAAGCTGCTGAGCAGGGATGGGTTGATGGACAATTACAATTGGGCAACATGTATTTTAGTGCGTATCATCTCACCGATTAAAATATCTTATCGCCGTGAGAATATTGAAATGAATATAAAAAATATTCTGTTTTACTTTTATTGAATCTAGGTGGAACGGGTGTACGACGCGATTACAAACTTGCAAATAAGTACTTCAATCTAGCGAGTCAATCAGGCCATGTATTAGCTTTTTATAACCTTGCTCAAATGCACGCCACAGGTACTGGCATGATGCGTAGCTGCTCCACCGCTGTAGAATTGCTAAAGAATGTGGCAGAACGTGGAAAATGGAGTGATCAACTCATGGCAGCGCACACGGATTATAGAGAAGGTCGTATAGATGAAGCATTTGTCACTTATGCTCTTCTTGCTGAGATGGGCTACGAGGTAGCCCAGAGCAATGCTGCTTTCATTCTCGATAGAGGAGAAACGACTATCCTTACCGAAGAAGAGGGATTAGTCAGAGCACTAACTTTTTGGGCTCGTGCTGCTGCACAAGGCTACTCCGCAGCTCAGGTATTCTATCCCTACATTTAACGTTAATGTTGTAAATATTTGAACATTTTTACATTCACTCATACTCGGACAGGTGAAACTTGGCGATGCGCATTACTACGGTAGAGGAACAAAGGTGGATTATGAAGCTGCTGCTAGTCACTATCGCTCAGCCTCTGAGCAACAGCAAAATGCACAGGCTATGTTCAATTTGGGATACATGCACGAACGAGGTCTTGGTCTTGCGAAAGATCGTCATCTAGCCAAGCGTTGTTACGACCTAGCTGCTGAAGCCAGTCCAGATGCTCGTATTCCTGTTGCTTTGGCCCTTATCAAGTTATCTCTTCTATTCGGACTGGATTACTTACAAGAGTTCAGCTTAGCTGATCAGCTCGACAAGTGGGATCAATTGCTTGGTCAGAACTGGGACTTATACCTCATTGGACTTCTCACGGGCATGCTCAGTCTCGTAATATACTTCCGTAGGCCGCAACCTCCGCCTCAGAGACCAGTACCCCCTGTTAACTAGTCCTACTTTCATACAAACTTTTGGTAAACCGTTAATACAGTGAACCACATTCAGAGTCAACAGTATCGTGTTACGTCTAAATACATTTCTATGCTTTATTTTTTGGTAATTAAATCCTGTTTATATATTGTAAATTTCATATGCCTACCATTATGGGACCGTGAGACCGTTTGAATATGTTTTTGTGAATTCATATTTGATCAAGACATTAAGAAATACTTGATATGAAGATCTTATCATCGGTATATGGAATTTTCGTTTTAGAAAATATTTATAGACCATAACGAGAGTATGTATTTCATATGTGGTTCAATTATTCACAAATACTCTGTTTATTGTTGTTTCTATGATATGAATATGAAGACGGGACTCTGAGCTTGGTTCGTAAAGTTATGTGATGCGAATGTGAGAAAGTGAATAAAATAACAAATAACCAAATAGAGTGAGATGGCTTATAAAACGTCTTCTATTTCCTAGTACACGTCTAACAATAAGAATACAATATGATAGGACGATGATGATACCAAAATGAAAATCCAGTTGTTTAAATAACCGTGCCCGACTTTCAACCAGTTGACTTGCTCGGTAATGATCTGTCGATCAGTACACAAACGAAGATAAATGATTCAGCTAAAATTTAATATATTGAGTGATATGCATTTGTTGTTACTTTAGTTTGTATAAAACTTTAAGGGACTCCAATGAAGTGCTGTAAAATAAAATAAATGTCAACTCAATATCTTTTTATGTGAGGTAATGATTCCTGTTCTATATTAATCATAGCCTCTTATTTGTTTTGTCTTTTCCGCGTTTACGCGTGTAAATACCACTTGAAATAAAAATAAATTTTAAGGTAATATTCTAAACAAACTAATACCAATAAAGTTGGCCCACCGTGGAAGTTCACACTAGCAGACTTGTAAAGAATTTGTTTCCTCGCAATTTTACTGCGTTCGACTGGCTAGTATGTACTTACTTTTCCATATAAATTCTGTAGCTCTTTACACCAATGATTCACAACTATGTATGTTTGCTATGGTAACGAGCGATATTGGATATAACAAATCATAGAGAATACTTTTTTTTTTTCTTTGACAAGAGTGACATTCCGCATTAGCAAAATTTGTATGGTATTTTAATAAAATGTCGAATATCTTTGTACGAGATTCTAATATTTTTCTATTCATAAATAGACACCTGCCAACCTCATAAATGTAAACTAGCCTAACGTAACAAATTCTTATACAAGGCAAACAGTGGAATATTTAGTGTCGGAATGCCAAAGAAAAAAGGAGGTGCAGATAAAGATAAGAAGGCCAGAAAGAAATGTTATATGAACGAGAGGGAGACGTTGTTTTATGAACAACAAATTCTTGATAATAACAGACAATTAGCGCGGTAAGTGAAACTATCTTCAGCGTGAACTAATAGTTCAGTTTTGGAATATTTAAGTATGACTCTAATTCAATTATTACAGATTACGATCGCGCAATGAGGAACTCGAGGATACTGTCGAGGAATTAAAAGAAAAATTACGTAAATTAGAGGAAGACCGTTCAGACGTGATAGCTCATTTGAAACGTATGCTCGAGTTAAAGACTGAAGAAGCTCGTGAATTGAATGAACGGTTATTGGCTTTGGAAGAATTACGGAAGGAGGAACAAATTGCGAATAAGAAGAAAGAAGAGGCGATGCAATTGAAATATCACACTATGGAGAGTAATTTGACAGCTGAATTGAAACTTGCAGCTGGTAAACTAAATGCATTAGAAGATTGGAGAGCGGCTCGACTTGATTTAATGAACAAATTTGAAGTACAAGAGGAACAAATGGCAGAACAAGAAGAGCGACATAAAAAAGCGCTTTACGATGCAGAAAAAGCTTTGATTATCGGAAAGGCTAAGTAATGAATATATATTATTGTATTAATTTTATATATTGTCACGCAATGTGATCTTAACGCAACTTATTTTTCTTTCTAGAATGAAAAAAGAAATGGAGGAACGTCTAAATGAACTGGCTCAAAGCTTTAGAGAAGCTACAAACATTCGCATAGCCGATGCTACTCATCGTGCGATTAGAGAGAATATAGCTCTTAATAAAGAACTCGACGCAATGCTCAATGTTTGTCATGACTTGGAGTCAAAAACTAAAGAATACAAAGAACGAGATCGTATGTTGCGACTTCAAGCATCTCTTTTTCAAAACGAAGCGAAAATGGCACTTGCTAAGACGCTCAAGCAAAATGATTTGATCAATAAGCTTGCAGAAGAGCATATAGATATGAATTTGAAATATGGAAAAGTGTGTCGGGAAAGCACTTGGGCTCGCAAGAACGAACAGATCATACAAGATTACAAGAGCAAGTGTGCAGACATTGAGAATAAGATAAGAATTCTCGAGCAGCACATACAACAGACCAAAGAGAGCAAAGAACAAGTCTTGAAAGAAGTACGTGGCAGTTCTCAGGAAATTCAAAGACTCAATACAGTTTTGAATGAGGCTAGAAGATGCATCATGGAAGCTTTACAGCTTCAGGCAGCGGTTCACGAAGAGGATGTTTGTACCATATGCTATCCTAATGTCAAGGAGAAACTTTTGCATTCCCTCTTAGACATTTTAGGAAAGGAAGATTGTCCGTCACTCCCGGAAAGTCGGAGTTCCTCTCAGGTATGGTTTTTTTTAAAATAAAAATTGACAAACTATTAAACGCTTCATGATGTTCTTTTGTAATATTTGCAATATTTTATTTAGGTGGAAAGTGTGGACAGTAAATATACGTATGGCAATCTGGGTTTAGTACCAAACGCAAGACCCTACATTACAATGGAGGAGGAACTACAACATGAATCAGAAAAAAAGGACGAACATTATCTATCCGAGGATGGTAAAACCGAACGTACGGAATTCTCGAATGAAATGAAAATTCAAGAAAACGAGAAAACAGACACAGTACCAGAATGTTTGTTAGAAGACACAGAGAGCTCGGATATTCTGTCCCCACGTGAAACGGAATCTGATCAATCCGACCATTAAAATTATATTTGTTAAAAAACTGTTATATTATCATCATTATTATATGTTATTTTGTTCATTGATGTAATTAAGTTTATTCGTGTCGTTGCAATAATTGCACGGATACAAAGAGTGTGTACTCTTATTTTAACTGTCTATAATATATAGATCTAAGCAGAATACATATTTTTTATATTCCCACTACTAGTGCGAATGAAGCATACAAAACAGTTGATTTGTAAAAGAGAATAAAACAAAAATGAAGACAGTATCATCAAATGTTAAAACAATGGAAGTGCATATAGGCTAATTATTCCTGCTAACGGCAGTAATCGCTCTTTTAATTTGTATACTATACGCTTTTTGTTGGTAAATAAAAAATCTTTTGAAGACGATAATTTAATACAGTCAAAATGGTAGACCTTTATGGAAAAGATAAACGTAATATTTCATTACCGCGCCGATTACAACCATTAAATATTGAGGATTCGGAAGTGGAAGATGGAAAGGATAAAGTGGTAATTATCAACATGCAAAAGGCTATGTATGATATACGAATTGATGATTTAGAAACACGTATAAACAGGTCATTGCTATACATAAAACAGTTTTAATTGCAATTCTGATCTATAATTATTATGAGATTTCCAATTAGATTGGAGATACAAAATCAGGAACTTTTGGACACAGCCAATAGTATCGAATTTCGCATTGATAATTTAGACTTAGAAACTGCTGATCACATAGCGCAATTCAATCGACAAATATTTGCCGAAACAAGCAAAACAGATGAGTATAACAAGCGCATAGATATGCTAAATAAACGAAAAGCCGAAGAGAAAGCAGCTCATTATAAAAAGCGAGAACTTATGAGGAAAAAGTTTTCGAATACTCTATTTGAGTTGACTTCTAAGATAAAAATTCAAAGTAATGTTGAAATTATGTTATGTTAAACAAAGAAATTAGACCGTCTTTAATACGTATATAAGTTATTAGACGCAAAAATCAACACTTTGGAAGATTACAAAGTGACAAAGCCATCTCTTCAAGAAAAATTAAGAGAAACAAATGAATTGATGGCGAAGAAGGATATAGAAGTTGCACGAAAATTGGAAGATATCCATAAAAAACATAATATCGAAACAGAGAAGTACGTTTACGGGTATCAAAATGAATAATTGCTAAATCGACGTGAATAAAACGAACCCTTTATAATTCTAGGTTGAAAAATGAAATGCATACGCGACTTTTTGAATTAGCTGGAACATTTCAAATTGAATTGTCCAGTAATGTAGTAATTCCCGTACATAGATTGATGCGCGAAAATATCTTAGTCAAGAACGAATTAATACAAATAGCAAAAGAGTATATGGTTGTCAAAGAGAAGAACCGCCACAAAGAGTAAATATATAGAGTACATACCTGATTAATATTGCGAAATTTATTGAATTATTTGTTACAGACATAACCTGAATTTGTACGGAAAACAAATAAAAAATGGTCGGACCGATAAATTTCAATATATAATTATTGCAAAAATTCGACGTGTTTTACTTCATGCGTTACGCGAAATGCATAAAGAAATGACTAGACGCGATCTTCATACGCTAAAATCTATGTCGTATGAAGATTCACAAAAACTCATAGAAGATGCAAAAATAAAAGCAGATACCTGTGCTACACGCCTAAGTAAATTTGAGGTTTTACTTCATCGAGAACAAGTCAAACTCGGGCTGGCAAAATACAGTAGGAGAAAATTAAAAGCAGTTATAAGAAAACTAATTAATATTCTGTACGATGTAAAATACGTAGTAGCACGTGCATTGAAGGTAACAAATAGTGGTTTCGTGTTGATTGTATATTTTTATGGTATATACATAAGTAATTTCCCTAATCAGATCACAGGAACGGGAGAAGATATTTTAGAAATGGGAGATACTCAATTAATGTCGCATTTGTTGGATATTCTTAGTCGTCCCAAATTGTTAATGTTCGCAACTAAAGTAAAATCGTACGTGTTGCGCAAATATTTCTTTCGTCAGGCAATATATTAATCCTATCGCATATTTTTTGAAGGACAAAATCAGTGCTTAGAGCGGATCATGCTTATGAGATTGGAGACTTGGAATTTGAACCTAAGCATATTAATATCGATCCCCAAAAACTAGTTAAAGAAAGGCAGCCGTCGGAATTGAGCAGACTACAAACTTTAAAAAACCTTGGGATCGATATATTTGCAGAACCCGTTGATCAATCAATTTCCGTATGTCCATATTTCTATTAAATAATTTTTTATTAAATATGTCAAGAAACGATGATTTCAGGATGAAATGGAACATGCGACAATGGTAACAGAAGATTTTGAGGAAGAAGCAAGTAAAGAATCAACTACATCTACGGAGACGTTTGAAGAAATACCGGAAATGGAATTAAAATTAATATCTGAGAACGATTCAACGGGTCCAGATCACGAGACATTTGAATATGTAGAAACAGCAGAAGAGTAATCTACAATGTGGTTAACTGTAGGTACACTACTAGAAATCTGAAGTTATAATTCAGTCTGTTATTTAAGATTTAATTGAACAAATTTATAGTTTAAAAATATATCCCGTATTTATTAAGCTACATTAATTTTTTGCAATGATACATATATACCTCAATGAAAAATATGCGGGCAAAGTAACTTTCCATCAAGTCACAGTGAACTCAGCAGTTGAATTATTGTACTGGAATTTTGTGGTCAGGCTTTATAAATCTTTTTACCTTTGATTTGTTACGTTTTCTATAAAAAGAAGAAATTATGAAATATTAATATATCAGAAATAAATTTGAGCAAATATGTCTTGTACAATAAAAATACGTACAATATTAGGGCACTAGGTGCTAGAATATTTCTTTGTTGCAGAGATTTGAAACGATCCTTAAGTAGGTTTCCAGCTGGTGCACTAGCTCTTAGACTACCTGCAAGCTCATCTGCCATTTGAAAATCAGGTTCTGGAGCCTCAAATTTTCTTTTATTTAAAGTTTTAGGTTCAGTCATCTTTCTTTCTTTAAGTTTCTGTCGTTTTTCTCTCAACTCTTGTGCTTTTAATTCTTTTGAAGTAAGTTGTTTTTCAAGCAACCGAAGTTTATATACATCTGCAACTTTTTTCTTTTCTAGTTTCTCCTTAGCTTGTTTAAGAGCTAATTGTTTTTGTTCTTTCTGTTTCCGCCTTTGTACCAATGTTTTCTTTGCATTTTTTACTGGTGGATTTACTGATTTAACTACAGGATCAGTATCTTCTAAATCTGAGTCTTCAGATTTATTGTTGGATTTTACTGGTAAACCTTCAGATAATTCATTTATCCAATTTTCAGTTTTCTTCTCTGTTGTCACCTAATAAAATAAGATATAACTTTAGAAAATTATTCCTTATGAAAATGTAATTTTGAAAGTTAAACAGTAATTAAAGCATGTACTGCTTTTAGTATTTATATTATCACTTTTATTACCTTAGTAAACATTTTTGTAGTAACCCTATTTAAGTGTTCCTCCTCTTTAATTAATTTCTTTTCCTTCTCTGCAATGGCAACTAATAATTCCTGATGATCATTATAGGATGGATTATAAGATGTACCAGGATGGGGAGCTTCTACAGCTGGTAGAATAGAAGGCTTTTTATAAAGAATTTTTGGCACCCTTTTACGCTTTTGACCTGTGTTTGCCGAAGTGTGCCTAATCGTATCAGATGTAAGCCATTCATTATTTAGTTCTGATTGTGTCACAGATTCCTTTTCCCAGATATCAGTTGTAAAATCACCTCTCTTAAATCTTGATTTTCTTTTAGATTCTGCAAGAGCCTTGTTTCTTTCTGCAATCTTTTCCTTCAACTTTAATTGACCATTCAATTTCCTCTTAGCTTCCTTAAGTCTTGTGATAGGATTCTTCCGTTCTTCAGGCGTTTTCACACGATTTCTCTTGGCAATCGGATCAGGAACTGCGGTATGTGGTTTTAGGATAGCAAAACATCGTGGCTCTTTTTGTTTCAAGGCAAGACGACGTTCTTTCTTTGTGGTTAATGTTCTAACAGGTTCATTACTCCGTTCATTATCAATGACAAAGAGTTCAGAGTCTAACCTTTCCGAAAAAGGCGTTCCAAGCCGTTCTTCGAGACGCTCATTTTCTAAAAACTTATCGACATCCTTTATATCAATATGTTTTCTCCAAGACCGCTTCGTTTTTTTGGAAACCTTCCGTTTCTTCGCCGCAACTTGAACCATTTTCTTAATAGTAATTCCCTGGATACTATAAATATATGAATCACTTTACTTTTTCCATATACCAATCTAACTAATTAGTATATTGATTCTTTCAAATCCACCCGAGGTTTGTCACTTTAGAAATGAAAGATTATATTGGATTGTATGCAAAAGGTTAACGTTCTACCACGAGAAAATGCAATGCTTTTTGCATAAACGACACAATTTCATGATCGGGAACTATCACATGCGGCCGTGGCCAGAACCAATGTGGGTATAGTGGACTACAAAAACATCCCTAGATGATGACTTCCAAGATTTATTACTTAACTTTTTAACCTTTTCCTTCTTCTAATCGTTTGGTACTGATTAATAGACTACATAAAAAGGTTGGGGTTCAAACTTTTTTTATATCAAAAACGAAATAATCGACCTGTTTGCTGAACAATTTTTATTTTTAACCAATATAACCATGGAAGTACGTCATGATTCAATGCAACGTGTCCAGATACCCCTATAACAATTTTTCAGCAAATCAGAAGTCTCGGCTATTCGCGCAAACGACTAGTATTATTTTAATTATCTCATAGGCGATATACGATTGATCACATAACATTCTAAACAGACTAACAATCGTCAACAACTGATTGCGCTTCGATTGTCTTTATAAAAAAAAAATAGATTCAGAAATAGTAGATTTATTCGCATACCCATGAGAACTGACATTACACGATCTACTGAGTTATCCCGACTGTTTATCCACAAATAGATTTTCTTATTTTTTTCAAATCTACAGATCACCAATCGTTTTAATTAGAATATTCGTGACCACAAAAAAATTCCGCATTGATTCCAACTCTTATGGAACCAAGCTGAACGAAACCGATTGAGAACGAAAGTTGTCCACCCAATGCAGTCGAATATTATGTTTTTGATATTTACATAAAATGATTCACCACCAAAGATTTAATTTATTTTAGTTAATTATTACTCTACTAATTATCACCAAACTACCACTAAACGATTAGAAAATAAAAAAAGTTAAAAGTTAAGGTTGTCTGTCTAACTTTAACAGGTCAAGATTATCACTTCATGCAGTGGTTATCAATGGAAAATGTAATGGGGCGTACAAGAAGATGAACTCATGCTAATACGCACTATTAAAATTATACGTTTCTAGATAATTGTCTTTGAGAAATAAAATCTCTATAGGGAAATATTAATTTCTTTTTCTGTGCATAAATAACTTGGTACGAGTAAACGGCATTTAAGTAAAAACGAATTTTGGTATGCGCATGTTTTTAATGTCGTATCATTTGCGACTACTGGCGACAATCGGTACAAGCTAGCCACAACACCAAGGAAAAATCGCGGTGTCGAATGGCTGTCATTGCTTCTTCTGACAGATGTTTCGTGTGATTAATTTGCTTTGTTAATTAGCCTGAGAAAGATTTTCGTGAGTGTCATACTCCACGTAGACGTAGCAGCTCACGTAGGAGCATAGTTGGCGCAGTAGGGTGTTTTATTTCGTGGTAAATGTCTAGCACACACAACGGCTACATCTCGCTGAGGATTTGGAATTTAGGATTCTGAGCCAGCTGTCCTCTTCACCAGTAGGAACAGCACCATCACATCACTACCAGTACTACTACCATCATCGTCATCATCATCATCATCAGTACCACACCGCAAATACGAAACATCCGGGCACGGGTGCCAGTAGTGTAGTAGTGATTGAATAATAATATTGAAGCTGTTCGTGGTTGGGTACGGGCACTCGTGAAAAATGGCAAAGACCTATGACTATTTATTTAAATTACTGCTCATCGGAGACTCGGGCGTAGGCAAGACGAGCATATTATTCAGATTTTCAGAAGATGCGTACAACTCGACCTTCATCTCCACCATTGGTATGTATTACTTCTATTATCGCTTTCGTTCCTCTTATCTTACCATTAGTTGCTCTTCTTGGACAGCAGCAGCATCCTGAATGTTTTAATATCATTAGGGTGTGTCTACAGTGGATGCACCTTACCTATAAACCCTACTTCTTAAGAGACAAAGGGTACATTGTATTGGAACCAGGTCTTCGACACCTGCACGAGTCATCTGGTTTATTCTATGTCATTCTTCACAACATTAGTATATCCTAACCTAGTGAGATCTTTATATGGTTATGAGAAATCTTTATTAACGCTATTCTATTAAAAATTTTTTCTTAATCCTGTTATCAAAATTCTCATTCATGAAAAAATGAATTGAAAATATTATACGGAATGGTTGTTGCGTACTTAATATCAAAATGTAACATTCTACTATGAGTTAACTAACTCTTTTAGAAAATTTAATGCTGCACATCTAGTTTTATATATATATATATATATATATATATATATATAAAATTATATATATATATATAATTTATTTGTGTATTAGGATTTCAAATAAATTACAGCCAATTCATATACATATTATAAGAATTTAGGACTATTACAGTTCGTTATCCTTTTTATGGTAACTTCGCTGCTGGATAAGTTATTTCTGGTAAAATGGTATATTTATAACTTTAGTTTTATCAACAGGTCTTTGAAAAATAAGATTTTATTTTGCTTAATATGTAGCAATCAATCTGCTGTCTATATTTGTTCCTTGTTCCCTTATCCAACTTCTTCCTTTAGTCACCTTATATCTTTTGGCTATTGGCCAAACGGATCCCATTTTATGCTTAAGTGTACAAACTGTTCTTCAAACAGATATAAATGTTACTTTGAAGGACTTTTTTAACTCTAAAACTAGTTACTAACTAAAATATCTTTTTTCAGGAATTGATTTCAAGATCCGTAACATTGAGTTGGATGGGAAAAAAATTAAGTTGCAAATATGGTAAGTACTAATTAGATTTATTTCAAGAGACATACAGAAGTATATTATCAGTATATTATAGTAATAATTTTATATAAATTTAAAAATTCTTTAAGGGACACTGCAGGGCAAGAACGGTTTCGTACAATAACTACAGCATATTATCGTGGAGCAATGGGTATAATGTTGGTCTATGACGTGACCAATGAAAAGAGCTTTGAAAACCTTAAGAACTGGATTCGTAACATCGAAGAAAATGCGTCCTCAGACGTAGAAAGAATGATACTAGGTAACAAGTGTGAACTCACAGAGAAGAGACAGGTATATAAGGAAAGGGGTGAACAGTTAGCTGTGGAATATGGTATTAAGTTTATGGAAACATCAGCAAAATCTAGTATCAACGTTGAAGAAGCATTTTACACCTTGGCACGTGATATTAAAGCTAAAATGGAAAAGAAATTGGTGAGTTTATTCGTACGTTTAAGTAATGTTATTTTTGTAATACGATTTTCATATCGTTTACTTCATTATAAACATTGATCTTTATATCTTTGCTTCTCTGTATGTTATAATTTCCATTATTCATTGCACTATTAATTTCTTACTTTTTAATTCAAAGTAAAATATTTGTCTTGTACTGGTGAAAGAAGTATTTGAACTTTATTCATTATTAATATTAGAGAATGAAAGTATTATTATCCTCAGATATCACTCTCTGCAATTAGATTGAAATTCTTAAAAGTACTTATTTAGTATTCATAAGCATCATTAAATTGATTTTATCAACTTCATTCTCTGATGATATTGACTCATACTTTTAAAGTAGCACAAAATAACGATTGTTTCTCTGTTTCCCATGTCTCTTTCTCTGTGTTCGGTGCGGGTCTATCTTGGCAGAAGGTAACTCTATCCCTAAACTGTCTTTTAGTTACTAACTTCCTGACAATTCGGTGCTATTATTGCATTCTACAACCTACTATTATATAGTTATGTGTATGGCTACCACCAAGGAAATGGAATCTATTTATAGGAATAATACTATTGATTCCTTGGTAAGACCTATACATATTTGGCCCAGTTCAAAAGGGCAATGTAAATGCACTATTTGTTTTTACTATTACGATATTAATAGTTTGGAAGTAATATAAAATTGTATGCAGATCAACGCGTGTGAAAATATGATATCAGGTAGAAATATTTGTCATATTTTAATGACATATATATATATATATATATGTACAATAATGCACTGGTCGTAAGAAAAGGAATCACTTTATATTTGTATCTCTATATCAAGTATTTCAAAACTTAATTAGAGGCATCTCAATCAAGAAGGAAAAGACTGAACATTATCTACTTTGCTCATTTTTTGAGGCTTACGTTTTTAATGTAAAAAATTCGTCACTTCCACTGTAGATTGATAACACGAACTGTTTTCTCGTATCTAATCGCCAGAATTAACTGTTTTCTTTTTATATTGCTGTTTATTTTTTCATCCTGTATATGCACTATATTTCACACTTTGCATTATGCATTATCTTTCTATTTTTATTTCCTATGTTATTATTTTTTATGTGGTGATGGTCCAATAATACAATAATAGATTATAATTAACAGCAATAATCAGTTTTTATTACGGCTATATAGTTTTATACATTTTTATAATTTTACCAGCTTTTCACGTTAATACAGCAATACGATCATCTGCATTATAATTTATTTAATTGATATGTCAGTTTGCAGTATCTCACCGATTAATATTCTAATTAATTGACCATTCCTAGATTTGCAGAAAAGATTGACTGTTTTAAATGAAAATTATATAGAATGGAGTGTCAATTCGATTGACAATAAAAATTTATCTCACACGCTATATGTCTTTTTATTATGCAGGAAGCGTCAAATCCACCTAAAGGAGGTGGTCACCAATTGAAATCTTCAGAACCGCAAAGGAAGCCTCCAAGTTGGATCACTCGCTGTTCCATACTCTGACCCCACCAACCCTCAACAACCCCTTAACAAGGCCCATTTGTCTACTATTATTATCTACTTATGTTCTTTTCGTCGAACAAGATTCATGTTCAACGAGGCTGCACATGTGCTTGCTTCTGGGCTCTGTGATTTTACTCCTTGATAATGGATTCTTTGCAACATTTAGGTGGTGTTTTTATAAATTATCGATATTCAACGTTTTCCTACTGGAGACTGAAGGGGGAGAAACTATCGAGGTCACAAGCTGGAATTGCTATTTCACTGTATGATTTCATCGTACTTAGTGATCTTTTATGAAAAAGTTATATTGTTTTATGGATGGGGTAATGTAAGCAACTGTTCATGCAAGTCCGATACTCGTGTGATAAGGTACTGCGACTTCTTACGTTATATCAGTATTGAACATATTTTAGTTAACAAAAAAAATTGCGAGAAGCACTTCCAGCGTTACAAGCTGTTACAATTTTCCACAACATTTTAGTTTGGCATTTGAACTATCTCAAAAGATATATGTGACAAATTATTTTAAAGTTGCGGCGACGCACCCCTTTCCTTTTTTCTGATCGTGAATGGTATTATTGGATCGTTTCTCCCCTGATTTACTCATACAATGACGAAGCATCAACGACTACTACTTGTGAAAACAAAAAAAAATCCAGAATTATGTATGCAACGGAAATACAGATTATTTCATTGTAGACAGATAAAAAAAGCCCGTATTATCATGCCGTAGGTATTTTTGTGTTATGATTTAAAGCATCACATGTGTGTATCAATAAGACATCACGTATTACAAGAATAATGAATAGTGATTATCGAGGAGAATCGCATACAATAACTAATTAAATAAGACCATTCTAATACGGAGAACACGATCATTTTTTCACACTGTAATTACTCAATAGCTTTTTCACAGAATTAACAAGATAACAATATAAAATATTTTAGCGAAGTAATTGTTATATTAATTGAAGTAACAAAAATATGATGGGTGTGTCGTACGATGGTGGAACAGGATAAATCGTAGTATGATTCGAAGATCAAGGTGGTTAAAGGATGAACTCAATCTGTTAATTGAGTAAAAATTTGGCAATTATCCGTGAGAATTACTTTCCTGGAGAAGTTTACCTTAAGTAAGCATAGGCGGGATTTATGTACAGAGGACTTATTATGAAAAGTTTTTATTATTTGCTTGTTGTTTGTCGCAGCTTGCGTGTCCTTATCAATTCTGCATTTTAATCTTTGGACTTGTTTCGATTCAGACTTGAATATACAAACGACTATAATAATACATTTTATATTAATCCTATATGTTTGTCTTTGAGTGTTTGTTCAATTTCCTATCTTTCTCTTTGGTCTCCTCTTATTTTTTATCACATAAACTTAAGAAAACCCTGTGCGATGTTACTGATATTTGATAACCTTTTTTTTAAATTCTTCGTCTGCCTTTGAGTTCATTTTTTATTCGGTGTATTGCTTAACGATCGTCACGTTGATTAACACTATTAACAACATCATTATTGATACTATTGTGAATAGCCTTTAAGTTATCATTGAATTCTTTATCACTTTCTATTCTCAGTGCTAGTTCTTTTAACAATTGCTCCATCTGTTGAGTCATATATATTATTCATTTAAATTCATTGCAGGAGACTACTATTTCTAGTATATTACCTGTATGTTGAGTTCTTTAATTTGTGGATCTTCAGAATTTGTATCCTTTGATGTAGTTTCAACAGATTTTGAAGCGAGTTGCTCTTTCAGTTTTCTAATTTTCATACTGTCATTCTGATGAATAGCATGTGCACACAAACCAACCGTTTGCAAACGTTTATTCAATTCAATCGTTCCTTCCACAGTGTGACGTAAAAGCTCACATTCCTGTTGAATTTTTTCAATGTTACTGAAAAAATTGATTAACAAAATGTTAATGCATGAAATATGTAAGTAACATGTTACTTTGATATTACAGAAATAGAAATTACCGATTCATTATATCTACTAGACAGGTCATTTCGTCCGTTATCTCAATTAACGATTTCTCCAAGATTTTATTATGGGTATCTTTGCTTGCTATGCCTAATTCTAAATCTTTGGCCTTTTGTTTTAACTTCAAATTTTCAGTTTTAGCGATTCTTGCTTGCTCAATCAAGGAAGTACGTTCTTTCGAAGTTAATTCTTTATGCATTTGAAGCTTTGTTAACTCAATTTGACTCTGCGCTTTTTCTTCTTCCAAACGGCGTATAATCCCCATTGCAGCCTTCAGCTGTTGTTGTATTTCCGCAGAGGATCTACGTTCGTCTTCCAACGAACTTTTTAAATCGTACGCAGAATGTCGAGCCTCAGAAAGTTCTTTCTTTGTCTCCTCCAGAGCGTCCTATCCGTTTACATTTGACTCAGTATCTTTTTGAATATACGTTACTTTTTTCAAATTCGCAAATTTTTCAAATATTGATGAATTACTCACGGACTTCCACTGTAGTTCATATAATTTTTCTCGTATTTGAAGTTCCAAATGAAATATATCAAGATCCGTGACCTCCTGATTTTTCTCCATGGCGAATGCAGTTTTAGGAATAGCATTACGTTTAGTTTTCATGATGACTCACACGCCGATTTATTTTTGGCATTTGAATTGACCAAATCGCAATATGATACCTTATACAACTGTGGTAGAATATGGTAGAGGAAGACACGTTAATTAAGTATGAAAGTAATTTTTATTTGATAATTTTATATTATAAAATGGAAATTTACTAAAAATAGATGATTTCTATACACTATCAATGGCTATCCATAAACTGTATGTCAGAGAGTAAAAGAACGGTGTTTGGCAATGGTCTTGGCTGGGGGCTCAGAACAGTAAAGGTTTGTCGTTCTACGTCAACATTGGTCCTGAAACAGAAAGTATTACTAAAATAAGAAATATTTCTTAAATCGTTATTCTTAACATAATGGATATGATTCAAATTACACGCAAACAAATCCAGCGACATTGGTTTGAACGACGTCATCCTCCGGGGAATCAGCAAAAGACACAGAGAGCAAATGATGCAATAAATTTGGTCCTGGAGTTACAGCTACTAGCTTTGTTAAATTATCCTCAGCTTTCATTCCAAGTGGCATACAAGAGGCAGGAAGGACAGGTGCTCCAATTTTGTAAAGTCGAGCCTCACTCCATTTTACCTCAAAACTATGTGGATATAGAGGTGTACGGGACCCATAAAAATATTCTCGAACTCCTTGATCTCTAGCCTCTATTCTTTGTGTCTGACTTCTTTCAACAACCCCACCACTTTTAGGTAAAAATACTACCTTTACAAAGTCTGGTATATCCCTGACTAGTTCATTGTAAAGTCTTTCTTGATCCAATACTAATATCGCATCAACTTCAAATGCTTGAGCAGCATGAGTAAGAAGTTTGTAACCACCTCCTTTTACCCACCCACAGGTATTAATAACAATTCCAGATACTCTGGCTTTTTTATTTGCTTGTAGTCTGTCGGAGCATACTTCTGCAAGCCGTGACACTAAGAGATTATACAATGCAATATTAGCACTTGGAGTTTTATGACCAAAATGAAAGACTAGTGGTGCCTGTTGACTAAAACCTTCTACAACGTTAGAAGGTCTTTCTACCAGTAATGCACCAACTGTTCCTGGAATCGCTATATGTCCTTGTCCAACATCAAGATCTACAAAGACAGGTCGTCTTCCCATTCGAACTGCATAATTTAATAGTAATCTGCACAATGTTGATTTTCCAACATCACAGGGTCCAACAACCATAGTAATAGGGCCTCTAGTATCATCTTTTTCAGCTGCTTCCCTCATTCTTTCCATAGCTGCATGACAATTTAAATATAATCCCATAGGTGTTTCTTTAGCAACATAACTGACATCTGTTTTTCCAACTAATTCCACTGTGCATCCTTGCCATGTGTAAACAGCTACCTTGGCGCCTGCAGTAAATTCATACTTTTTGCCTTTTACGAGTTCTGTACCAAATACTTCTGCTAGTCCATTTTTAAGCTACAATATAATATAATGTTAGTTCAAATATTCATTATCAATATCATATTCTCTATTAGCTGCATCACAATATATTTCATGTACAGAAGTAAATCTCCTAAATACCTCTAAAGTGACTTTCTCGTTTTTACTTTCCACTTCGAAACGGAGCTCGCAGTCTGGATCAAGTTTAAACTCTTGAGACGTAGTCTTTTCTTCTGACATTATTAAAATAATTTATCTTTCTTAGTTATTGTCAGTAACCTTCAAAAGATGTAAGTGCGTTTTCCTCTTCTGGCAGAAATCGATTCCGCTTACTATTTCTTCGCTTAAATATAAAGCCTTATTGGTTGGTTTTCACAGAGTCCTCCAATAACATAGTGTATCTAAGAGAAATGTGTCGATCTGTGTCAATTTGTTCCGTAAAAGAAAAAGGCATAATGAGCACGGTGCTTTGGCGCTGATTTATAGCATCAACAGATATCTTTATATTATTCTGGATCCTATTCGTTCAGTGAAATGTTCAAAAATTGGTTTACGTAATAATGTAGAATAGTATCAGTACAATATAAAACGTGTATATTTGACAATTATGCATAGGACATCTTACAATGCAATTATACCATAAATCCATTTGTTATACAGTTCGTATATAATTGGTTTAGTTATTTATATTGGCATAGTTTATATTAATAAGAATAAATTGTAAATTTCAAATAAATTTCCGGTTGAGAATGGTCAGTTTCAGTTAATTACAACATTTAGAATCATTTGAACCTACGTTTGGTGACCGACTGTCAGTCGTGGATATATTACATTATGTTTACGTCTCTGACGTTTGTTATTGGAATACAGTGCTGGGAAGAACAGGATTTATTTAAAAAATTGGCGTTCTTAGTAAAAAATATAAGAACAATTTTCGTGTGATAAACTCGATAGTTTTATTTCATTATTAAAACATTGATATACGTTAATTTTGACTACACTTAACCTATTTCAAGTCACATTTTTTTGTGCTTTCTTTAATCTATCTGGATATTTTAAATATAAGAAGATGGAAGAACAAGCGTGTCCACGTTGCAAGACAACGAAATATCGAAATCCATCCCTTAAGTTGATGGTCAATGTTTGTGGTCATACTTTATGTGAAAGCTGTGTTGATCTCCTATTCCTCAAGGGTTAGTTGTTAAACTTTATTAGTATAAATTTATTTTACATTTTATCCTATTTAAAATGTACCTATTATTTCTTCTTGTAACAGGTTCTGGAGCGTGTCCAGAATGTCAGATACCTCTAAGGCGCACAAACTTTCGGGTGCAGATGTTTGAAGATGCAATGGTAGAAAAAGAAGTGGATATACGTAAGAGAATATTACGAGACTTTAACAAGAAGGAGGAGGACTTTGATACATTACGGGAATATAATGATTACATAGAAGATATTGAAACTATCATATACAACCTGGCAAATAATATAGATGTAATGGAAACAAACAGAAAGATTGAGCAGTACAAGAAGGACAATCGGGAACAGATAATGAAGAATAGATCAAAATTGGGGCGTAAGGAGTATGAGCTTGAAGAATTGTTAGAGCTAGAAAGACAACAAGAAGAGGAACGTAAGCAAGAACTAATTCGTCAGGAGCTAGAAAATAAAAAGAAGAAGATTCGCGAAAAGGAAGCTCTTATAGACGAATTAATGTTCTCTGAAGGAAATGCCAAGAACATAGTAGAGACATTTGCTTCAGCGATCCAGGCTAGTAGAGAGGAGGAAAAATATACACCAGTTACAAAGGCAACGCAGTTCAGTACAGGAATCAAATTTGGCAAGCAGACCAACCAGGGCTTTCTTCCAATTCCAAAAGCAGAAGAGGGTCCAACTTATAGCTATACACCAATCCGACAACAAATCGAAGGACCATCCCCACCGGGATGGCGAGAATTACAAACGCGAGGATACGTATCACACGTACGCGCAGAGACTCAAAGCGACAGAGCTGGTGGCTTCCGGGCCAATATTGCATGTCTTCGCGCCCTCCAGGAAGCCATGGCCAGTTTATATCACAATCCCTCACAGCGTTCATTAGAACCAATGTCTATATGACCATACGAGTGATTACAGAACTAAAAAAATCTAATAAAGCAATCTCAAGCTTTAATCAGGGTTGTATTAGTATTCAACATAATTTTCCACATAAGTCAATAACAATAATCTACAAGTTGCGACATGCTGCGCATAGATGACACTAGTAGCACGTCCTATTACTCTATATATCTCCTCAATCCTAACAGAGCGGTAAATTGCTCCATATCTGTTACAAGTGGCACAGGAGAATGATTAAAACTGGAGAATTGATTAATTTATGTTTTAACAAGAGTCCCTGTCATCAACGCGATGGTACCCCTGTTTTATAGGAATTTTGAGAAATAATAACGAATCCTGTAGGCAATGCCCGGAGCAGTTAAACGACATGGAACTTAAGGATCAAAGAAAAAAATGGTTAAACCGATAGCAAAGGACTAAATAAACAGACCCCACCTTTCCTTGGTGAGTCACATCCATTTTTCCACTCCCTCCTGTTTTTTACTCACCAAAGCCTTAGTTCGAACGTTTCCGAAACATTAATCGCTGTGGTTTATAGAGCCTTCAAAATTGCCCTCATAAATGATTTGGAAATAGAAATTACTCAATTTTTCTATTGTACATTTTCAAGGATTTTAATAGAAATTTCTATTACATACGTTCGACTTCATAAATTTTAAAAAGTTTTCTATCATAGTTTTGGTTTTGTTTTATATGCTATAATTAATTACTAATATAATTTTCCTATTGGCACTAGAGACACTCGGTTAACTATATGTGACGCTTACCGGAATAATTAAGTCTGCTTAATATTCAGTTCTCTTTATATCTGGCTGTAACCTTATTTTCATTAAATATAAATTTTCGGTATCTTCACATCATAGGTCTCGAAATTTTATGGTTCATAGCTTACATATCTTTAATACCATTACTCTTCAATATTCCTAATTTAATCTTTACTGGGAAATCATATTTTAGTTGTTAGATTTGCTTGTAGATGAAAAACTCATATTAAAATCTTAATTTTTTTAGGGAGCAATTGACCGACATCCTACATCACGCATGAACCTTGAATTCACATGTTTCATAAAAGGTTCACTGATGGTTTATGACTTTATTTTTCCCTAATACATATTTATTTCTAATAATTAACCGTACCTGTTATATTCACGTGGTGCCAAATTTTAAAGGGATTTTGACTATGAGATAAACATGCAGAAGTTTCGTTATTAATATCACATATTTTTTTAACTCCCGACAGCTTGCCTGCCTGAAGGCAGATACAGAATCCTATAGAATAAAAATTGTATTTTATTTAAACATTCCAATAACGAAAATGAAAATTTTACTATTGCATATTGTAGTATTTTACAGTATATCTGCTATACGTAAGTTTAGACCTTATTTCCATTGATTATCTATAAATCATAAACATTCAGTTTTCGCCATTAGATATGCTTCGTCATGGAGCTTGTGAGTATTATTGATTATAATATACAGTTTTTTTATTTCTAAAAACTGTCTCATAATTTCGGTAATTTTACTTATCATTCACCTTTAAACTATAATCCCACTGTAGAATAAACAGTCCTGACTCGCACATGTAGGTACGCCATGATATCCTTACCCTAAGAATAATAGGACAATTTTATTACCCTCTTGCTCTCCCAAATTCCTTCCTTCCTTTCCTTATAACCGTATCCCCCTCTCCCGAATTCCCGCGACTATTTACACCGCAAACATATCTTTAAAAAATGTTCAAGAGCGCGCAGTTTCCATGTACAGTCCCGAAGACAGACCTCAGTCAGACAGGAATGAAATCTCTTGGGTAGATAGGAACGCGAGACAGCGTGTCTGGCACGTTTCCGTGGTTTACAATTATTATACTTGCACGAGACAAACGATAAGATTTCATATTTTACAGGCGGAGAAATTTTGGAAAATGGTATACGTCTTGCCAAGTTCGTCGGCCGATATTCTACCGGCCTTCCAGCTTCCGTCTCCACCTGTCTACCAGCTGCCGTCATCATACCTAGAGCATCGGCATTCACAAGATTATTAAATCGGTCAAAACGATAGTATCGCCATCTATAACAGTCTCACAGTACTAAGATTGAGTATCGCTGCAACAGGGCAATAGGACTGGCAACGTCCGTGGTGGCCGAGCTTGTCTGTTTTCATAAAACTCCTGGTAACAAAACGGGCCTTATCTCATTGCATAACACATATTTATTTGAGTAAAAGTATAATAACCTAACCGCGGCCGTGCGGACGTAACTACCTACTCATTGGCTAGTTGTAAACGTAATTTCTACCGGCAGTGGGCTTCTTGTAAAACTCGCGGAACGTTTCACGTGGTCCAGTGTTGGCGCACCAGAAGAACGGACCCAAACAGGCCCCGGACTGGGCATGCCTGATTAGCCACGCAGAATGAGGTAGGCCATGTAACAATGGCATACAGCTAGGAAGCAGCTAGAAATAGTACGTGCTGAACAGTACTGGAACCTGGGGTCCCTTATGGTCCCTATATGATCAAGGCCCAGCGTCTATTCCTGTTCTCACTTTTATATTGCTGTACCAGAATCCATATGCCCTTTCTTGCAGGATTCATAATTCTTCATGAAAATGTATGTCGGGTCAGGATAACTCGTTCATGAGGACATACGTGTATAATTATGGGTATGTTTTATATTGTGTGTATATATACGCGTACACGTATGAATAAACCTCGAGTCGGGAAGAGGATCGTAAACGGGAGCAAAAACTCCCGGGTGATCGAGTTTCCGATTGGGGCCCTCCGAGACGAGTAATCGACCTTAAGAGGGTACTCGAGAGTAAACCAGACGCTTGGTGTACTTGACCGGCCGATCGTAGAATCCGGAGGTATCCCCCGAACGCGTCTTCAGGATAATTCTAGTTGAGAATTGAAAATCGTAAAGATCCTGAGGATGAGGAGTCCTCGAGGAATATTTTTGAATATCCTTAGGCAGTACTCAGAGAGAAATAAATAACGGCACTGATGCACGTGGAATACCGCATCAAATGGATATACTTGTAAAATCACTGAATTACTGTTCAAGGATGCTCCAGGATGCCTCAAGACTTTCCAAAGGATAAATATATCTTATTTGCAATGCAAGAAACATCATTTGCCCTACATCGCGTGCTAAAGAGATTATTAGCATCGATAGTGTAGATCTTGTAGATCATCTTGTGGATTGGTACCGAAGTGATTCTGTCTCAGGGTGCCGAAATCCTCCAATTAGCCCTTAAGTCCCTCCCTTCGTTCAGCCAATCAGCGTCCCTCTATGGCTCGATTGCTCCACCCACTTCTCTCCCATCACTCGCAGTTTTCCTCGTGGCAACCAGCCACAGTACCTACGCGACCGCTCACTGAATCGCATCTGTGCGCGCATCACCTATTTCTCTTGCCGCTACGTCAACGTGTTTCCTGACTGTCGACTTGTCAAAAAGAGTCCTGGTTCACACTTACGGCGTCGTGTAGTAAATCCAAAGAGAAAAAGAAGAAGTAAACAAGGAAAAAAAAGATACTTCTGGTCTCCATTCATCGATACCGGAAACGCGCCACTCAAGTTCTCCGGAAATAATTGTTAAACGGCGCGTAAAATTAGTTGTTCCTTGTTTGTACGATAATAATCATTAATCTACAAACGTTAATCGAGCGTGAATCGTGTCGCGACGAGTGTCAAACATGTAAAGACTCGTCGGGTATAGAACGAATTTAAAATAAAATACACCAACTCGTAGAACCATTTTCATGCGTGATCGATACGTGTCAACGAGTTTTCTTAGAATTTTAAAAAGTTTAAACCTTATTTTGTTTAACAATAGTTATTGAGAGGTTCGGTTCGTTCTAGTAGACCGGTTCTGCTCGGGCAACGGTCTGATAGGACTGGGGAGAAAAAAAGGAGGCGGAAAAATGCAAGGTTAAGAGAGCGTGCCTCCTCCTCGGTTAGAAAACGTGTGAAATCGGCCCGGTACGCGCATATATCGTGTTCGGTAAACGTATAATCAGAATCGCGGGCTTGTTTATCCTTTTTCTTTTGGTCTTCTTCCCCACACGACTTTACTTTCCCGAAGGACCAATTCGTGGTGTTTAACGGTGGTATTGGGGAAATGGCGAGGTTCCCGAGAACGAGTACGATACTCTTGACGTGTGCGAGTCTCATCCTCCTGACAGGACGTCACTGCGTTCATGCAAACTGGTGGTGAGTCTAACGATTGGATATATTATTATTTGTTACTATTATAGACGTTTTATCGCAGTCGCTATGCGAACACTTGTTTCTTTTTTGACTTGCCATTCTAACGTTATATTTATAAAGCGGAACGATCTTAACGTCGGAATCCCAGACATACGGAATCCGTGCTCTCGCGTCTGAACTCGAACTCTTCTTCTTGGAAATGATTTCGATGGAATCGTGTGCGAGAGGCAGAGAGATCGACTCGTAATTGGAAGAGTCGATGAGAGTGAAGTAAAAAAAAAAAAAGAAAGGAACAAGTCTGTAGAATTCGTCCACTTCCTGTTTCCCCTAGACAGGCAAGATATCTATATGTGAAATTTCTTAAGGAAAGAAAAAAAATTGTAATCCTAAATGAAGGTACATTTTGTGGCTCTACCTTTAGTCCATGATTTGAGACACCGTAGATGCTCGACAGATAAATACATAGACACGCGTTAGATATTCACTCGTATGCAATCATCTAGCGACACGTATACTTATAGTCGTATTCTAATAAATACTGGGGGTCCTGATGATATTTGGAACAACCAGGAGTAGGACGTCCAAGAGCCGCAAGAAGACAGAACTGACGGTCAGTGGTCAAGTTGGATCAGTCTGTGAGATTTTATTTCTGACAAACTGGTTCCCGGGGGAAGAAGGGTCCATGGGGTGTTACACGGTATTGAGTACAGGAAGAAGAAATAGGCGATTAATCGTTCCTGGTACCATATACCTATGTCCGGTCGCCAGTAACCATCCCCTGTGTAGAATTCACTCTTTAGCTTTGCTTTTGTTTCATTTTCTTTTACATTGATTTGTAATTTTTTTCTTCATCGTTCCTTCTCCTCTTCTCGTCATCGTTCTCGTTTTATGTATATAATACATATAGATATATCCTATTGCCTTATGGAAGGCATATGGCTGCAACCTAATTGCAAATGAGTGTTCCTGAATGTAACGGGTGTCCGTATAATTCTCAGGGGCTACTGAAATGCCTTTTTATTCTCATTCTTTTTTTCTTTCTTTTAACGTCAGCGCTACAGGGGAGAAGTCCGGCTGACTAAGGGCCACGCGGGATCCCATAAAAATATCTTATATCCTCCTCACGTGTAATCTTCGAAGTCGCCAATAAAATGACTTTTATCATGGCTGAATAGCAGCATGGCGCACGTGTTAACTTTATGAGCGGCAATTAGAAAATTGCATTACCAACACCCACCGTCGCCATTCTCACTCTTCTGCCAATGGCCTCTTGGTGATCGTGTAACCCCTTCTCCCTGTAACTCCCATTAACAATTCTCTCTCGCCACACCTTTCGTCATTCGTTCCATCCCGTGGTAGCAGCGTCAGAGATTGTGCGCAATTAAACCAATGAATGTATCTTCGTTTCAATCCCTTCGGTGAACTCTTAACCCCTTTAGGAACGACATGCCCGCGTCTGACCAATGACATTTAAGACGAGATAGAATGAGAAGAATAAGAAATCCATGAAGAGCCCCAGGGGAAAGAGGAAGAAGGTACAGCGGAAATCTATTAAGCCGCGTCCGCGAGCGTCGATGGCGTCTTTTATTGGGCCATAATAATCGTTCAGTACGTTTGTTCAGTTATTACTCCACGTCAGCCTTCCGCCTCTCCCTGTACATTATATTACAACACCTACCAATACGTGAAATACGCCATCAAACGGGGAAGCCATTCTGGGTTATATCAGCGATTCAGGGATGGGAATGAAAGTGGGTTCGTTTAATCCCCTGAAATCATAAAGTGACCCCTGATCCCATTGCCTCTTCTTATCTATACACAGCGGTCTCACCCGATGAGATGATAAATACGTAGCAGAAAGAGCGACTGAAGGAAGAATAAAAATTATGAGCAACGTATAACACGTTAGTTATAGGGCCTTTCGCCACTTTGAGTACCTATAGGAGAAAAATGGCTCGTGGACCTACAGGATGCGCGTATCAAATGGCATTACGGTTTTAGTACAGTAGATACATTGAAAGGTGTAATTTCACGTTGGGATTATTAGGGAGTGCGTCGTGTTTACCACGTGAATAGAAAATGACGGAAAGGGTCATTCCGTGTAACGCGCGAGGACCTCGTGAATCTTTTTTTTCTCTTCTTCCTGCCCCTTTATTCTCTTCTCTCTTTTCGTCTCCCTCGTTCCCCTCTGAACCTTCGGAACCCTTACTCCCATAACCGATCCTCCTGGTAGGCTCCTTTTATGAGGGCATTGCCACGCGATAGGAGACGTAACGCACTCCACTTCGCCGAACTACGGCACAACACGGCACGGACACGAATCACCGGTGGCACAGTATGTTTTTTTTCCACCCCAGTAGAATTTTTTATAAGACCCAATATAAAGTCTCCTATACGTCGGTAATGCCTACCCCTCTCGTTAACTTGACCGTATTCCCGCATACTCTCGTAAAAAATGAACAAAAAATAGACTGGCTGAGATGAACATAGGACAACAGGAGGAATCATATTTATCGGATATCCCGATGTCAAAAGGGGGTGCGTTTAGTACATAGGGATTCTGTTTCTTTATTGCACAGTCTGGTGCACCCTTAGCTATTTTTTTTTCGAGCCGATAAAATCCGGTTCGAAGGGTCGGATTTGTGGCAGAAAAGAAACAATACTTGTCTTGGATCTTTTTTTTAGGGCATGTTTTTTTTTTTATATGAAGTCAGAACGTCGCCATTTTTCGAAATTTTGTAGTTCGACTTGCGTCGTTCTTACTGATGCTTCTCGCTTTATTCCAAAAATGAAAGCGCTTAGACAACGATGGCCGAACTGTTGGTTCCTTCTGTGCTGTCGAGTCTTTCTGTACCAACTGACGATGATGATCCCACAGGCTATATTACCTTGTGTACAAGGGGCGGCTGCGACGTCGGCGTCTTCTTCTTCTTCTTCTCTTGCTCGAAAAATCTTCGACAAAGGACGCCGCCACCGCAATCGCAGCCGCAGCAGAGTTTCGGCTTTTTCGAGACTTCAGGAGTCCGCTGGGTCCGATGATCCCTTCCTTGGTTCTTCTGTGTATATTGTATACTGTATACTCTCTTTCCGTGGGTTTGCTTGACTACCAATGACACTGAGAACCTACCTACTGATCTCCAGTGACCTCCCATAGACTCCCGTAGTGGCACAAGCCATCCAACCTAACTATCTCCATTCTCGCATGAGTACGTAGGTATCTGTAGGCTGTGCTAGAATTTGTGCTGAAGTGTGTACAGGCCTTATTGTTATGGACAATAACAAGAGACAGCAGCACATTGAAGTCAGACAAGTATAGTAACGAAACGAGTACGATCGGTAAGATAACCAGATGCACTGCAAATTCAAATGTGTTATTCCCTATCCTTTCTATGGTAGTCATTCTTTACACAGTTATAAGTGTATTATCTTTACGTTGGAATATGTGGGAACAACAAGACACTTGTAAGTGTGTCAAAAGTGACTATTATAGAAAGGATAGGGAATAACACATTTGGATTTGAAAGATGCTGAATGAACAGAATGATGATCAGCTTGAAAAATGACGCTTCTATAAGAAATATACCTGGGGAAATAGCTGTCTATATGTATAGGGAGAATTATGATGGATCCAATAGAAGAAATCGTATTGTTCTCATTTTCATTCGATGCCCTTCATTACATCTTTCCTTTGTGTATTTTATTTTCTGCGGTGTGGACGGCCTCCTTTTCTTTCATTTTCCTTCGACCACCAGACCAATGTTAGGTGCTAACAGTTCGGGATACTTGGGACTCATGGGAGAATCCCTCTGATCTCTACCGACCGGCGTAGACAATGGGATGAAAAAACTGACCCCGTGAAACGAGCTCACCGTGTCCCGTTAAATAAGAGTTTCTTGGGTGTTTTTGCGAATTTGGTGATTTTTTTTTTCAGGAGCTAATCGTATCACTAGGACTTTTTGTAGCCAACGTAATTAATATTTCATCCTGGAAACATGAATCACCTTTAGCTGCTAGGCTGTGAGATGAAAGTTTATATGGGTAGGATACGATATAGAGATAACTGAAAATACTTGTTTGGATCTTGATTGGCAACTCGATAAGCGATTACTGATTATGATTACCGCAGTGACGGAATGAAGGACTGAAGGAATGATAGAATGATGGAATGAGGAGGTGACGGACAGGCTCGTTAGTCTGGATCTTTATATAGGAGCTCATACGTAAACACGTTAACGCTCTTGTAATTAAAACAGACATCCGTGAAGTTTGTGGACTTTTTTTTCCTTGTAAAACACACAGGCGCGAGTTTGAGGGGCCGATGAAATCATATCGATATATCATGCATAGTATATTTCCAGGTTATCCATTCATGGGTGATTAAAAAAAAATATCAATTTCAAGTAATTACATTTTATTCCCTATAATTTGAAAATATCACGAAAGTATATAAAAAGGAAATGACAATTTTTTGGGGGAAGTTGTAAAAAATACACCATTTTTTTATAACTCAGGAAGTTGTCCCTGTATGTTATGTCGATGGTATATGCGTGTAAGTGTATGTGGCAAAATCAGGAGTTAAAGGTTACGGGTTTAGAATGGAGTAGGAGAGACAGAGAGAGAGAGAGAGAGAGAGAGAGAGAGAGAGAGAGAGAGAGAGAGAGAGAGAGAGAGAGAGAGA